>CM036254.1:1091182-1241182 GCA_020698575.1 Bostrychus sinensis
GATAAACTCACAGCCAGAGCTTCATATTCAGTATTTTGCTTACAGCCATCTTGGTTTGTGTTGCTCAGAGGCGACAGGGCAGGGCAGGGTTAGATTCTTGTGGCTTCTCTTTGTGCCGCTGCCGGTTCACAAAGTTCCAGCGACGTGGAACTGGGTTTAACTCCAGGCACAGGAAGGAAAATACTGCAGAGTGAAACAAAACCTGAGCTGGGTCTGGACCCGAGCTGGGTCTGGTCCCGAGCTGGGTCTGGTCCCGAGCTGGGTCTGGTCCCGAGCTGGGTCTGGACCCGAGCTGGGTCTGGTCCCGAGCTGGGTCTGGTCCCGAGCTGGGTCTGGACCCGAGCTGGGTCTGGACCCGAGCTGGGTCTGGTCCCGAGCTGGGTCTGGACCCGAGCTGGGTCTGGTCCCGAGCTGGGTCTGGACCCGAGCCGGGTCTGGACTCGAGCTGGGTCTGGACTCGGTCTCTCCATGAGTCCGGTCTCTGACTCTGACGACAGTAAAACACTGATGCACTGTAAAATAAAAGCTGCAAAAACTCAACAGGATCCTTCAAGATTTTGAGTTTTGGGGCCAACTCAAAATCTCAGGTTTTCAACAACAAATATTTTTTTGTTTCTTAATCTAACGTTCATTTGTCTAAACTTTCAATTTTAAGTTTTACTCTCTCTCATTATTTTAACTCCTGTTACAGCCAACTCTCCACAGAAAAAAGTATGAATATTAATAAATAAATTTAACAAAAGAATAATATTTTTCTGAACAGTGGAGACTTTACTCAGTACTATGTACCTAAGATATATTTTCATTGGCTTTATGAGTACTTCTACTTGTACTTGGATAATAATATTTGAAGTATCAGTATTTGTACCTAAGTACACATTTACACACCACACATATTCTCTAACCCGCTGTATTTTCACTGCTCTGGTCGTAAACTTGCAGACAGAACACATCTCTGATCACCGTCTCACACTCAGGTTTTCCTCCTGAACCCAGGTCTGATCCCTTCCCAGACCCATTCCCCGTTCGTGTCGTTCCTGTTTTCTGTCGAATGGAAGACGAGTGCTTTGTTCTGGAGCATCTGCTGTAATTGAAGAGCAGCTCCGAGATGGACACGAAGATTACAGTGTGTCGCTCCCGTCGTCTCCTCCGAGTCACGTCACAGTGCACGCACACAAACACGCGCACGCACACACACACGTGCACGCACACACACACGTGCACGCACACACACACGTGCACACGCACACACACCTGCATTTTTCAGGCGCACAGAGGAAATGGAGCTGAAGTTGATCTGACGGAGAACAAAAACACTTTAGCTCAGATAAAACAAGGCGAACAGTAGAAATCCTCTCTGACCAATCACAGGGGTTTATCTGGAAAAGGAGGCGGGGTTTATGCTCTGCTCTGTCTCCTGATTGGTTGTGTGTTTTGCAGATGTGGCTGGTCCTGGAGCAGCTGTGTGTGTGTGAGTCTGCCCAGTTACACTCAGAGGTAGTTCCATCTGAGGGGAGGAAGCGTCTGGGGAGAGGAAGGAGCTCGGGGAGGAAGCGTCTGGGGAGAGGGAGAAGCTGGGTGTGTCATCTTAGACTTCTGCTTTTACAACAAATATTCAGATATTACTACTACTACTGCTACTACTTCTACTAGTACTGCTACTACTGCTACTACTACTACTACTACTACTACTACTACTGCTACTACTTCTACTAGTACTGCTACTACTGCTACTAGTACTGCTACTACTTCTACTACTACTACTTCTGCTACTACTCCTGCTACCACTACTACTACTACTCACTTTATACTACTACACATCCAGTGACTGTCAGTGTCCACACATGGGGTGAGACAGTGTACTCTTTGTGCCAGTCCCAAGCCCAGACAAATAGAGTGTTGCATTAGGAAGGGCATCTGGTGTAAAACACATTGTGAATCACCGAACACTGAAGAGGAGGCGGAGGATTTACTGAGAAGAAGAAATTACCGTAACTCTCCTGTAAAATGTGCACCAGATATTTTATGGCGTTCATCATCACACAGCAGACGTTTTTTTTTATTTCTCTCCTTTATTTGTTTATGTACACCACAGTCTCACTACACCAGCTTTTTCCAAAAAAACAAAAAACAAACCGACGTTCCTCTGACGCCGCGCGGTGGACGTTTCCCGAAGTGCAACTTTTCAAACGTAAGTAACAGCTTTTTTTTTAATATATTTTTTTTTCTCGGGACAGAAGCGAGAGTGAGGGTCCAGTGGAAGAGCACATCGTAACAGCAGCAGCAAAGCTTTTCCGCAAAAAGATGGTCCCAATAAATACAAATTTATACTCACAAAACACACACACAAAAAGAAATGATATAAAGTTTTAAAGAGATATTGCACAAAAAGAACGGAGACAGTTTACAAAGGGGCTGCTTCAGAACGAGTTACAGATCGCAGCGTGTGTCAAATATTTCACAATAAAAAATAAAAATAAAACTTAAAGCGTCTATATTCTCCAAACGTCCTCCTCTGTCTCCATGTTCTAATGTTGATCTGTTTGAGTAATCCTGTATTCTCTGGCGCTGAGTTTCTGAGGCCTCCACGAAGTTCCGCCTCTCCCCACGAAGCCCCGCCCACTCCAGGAAGCACTGACCAATCAAGAACAAGCCCTCTACATCCAGTCTGCTCTCAGTCATTTTTACTTTGGAGGAAAATGGATCAGACACAAAGTTTAAAGTGTTTTTCTTTCAGTTTTTGTTCAGAAGTCAACCCTCTGCTGCCCTCTGCTGGTCTCTTCTCCTGTTTCTTTGTGTATCCAATAGAGTTCTTATTAAAAACGTTCTCTTTTAGTCACAATGATTTTAAAGGCTTCTGTTGTTCTAGAGGAGACCAAGAGTTAAAAATATGAATAAAAGCAGAATATAGACACTTTAAATCTACATAATAATGATGTTTTAAATGACAAATGTTTGCCAATTCCCTAATTATTATTATTTAATTACTGTCTTCTAATTTCTCTAAGAAAATGAAGTATAATAATTGTGTGCGGTGCATTTTTTATGTATTCTTGTAAATGCAGAAGTAGAGGAACAGTACCAGGTTTTTGAAAATATGTCAAACTTCTGAGGTCAAACCTGTTCTGAAGCAGCGCCATCGTAAAATGTAAACAAACCAGGATTTAGAAACAGAAAAATATACTTTTATATGAACAGAGACATAAATAAAACATGGTACAGGTAGAGGCTGTTGCAGTAACTCAGATTAAACGACAGGAGTGACGCTCAGCGGCCACACAAATCTTCCTCCGCCGCAGCGTCACCAGAGTTTCTTTGTGAAAGCGTCAGAGCCATCAAACTGAAGCTGGGTTCAACTCTGACTCCCACACAGCAGACGACTGAGGACAAACCGCTTTTTACAAACAGCACTAAAAAGGTTAAAAGTGTAGAAGTATTCCTCAGTAAGTACCTGCCCACTGTCTTCAGATTTTAATTTAAGCTGTGAAATAAACAGCCAATCTGTCATAACTGCTCTAAATTAAAGCTATGATAAGTTTAGAGGACGATCTGTGGCTTAATCAAATTTAATTTCAGATATGAAAAAGCCACTTTTCCGCTCAGGAACGGTACAGGACGCCTTAGAGGTCGCCCGATATAGGTTTTTCTGTGACCAGTGCAGCTAAACACTGCACCGATTCATATTTTATTACTGAAATTCATTTAATAAAGCCATTTGTTTTAGTGAAGCTTATTAAACCAAACCAAAGAGAAGAGTTAAAGATGAGTTCAGTCTCAGTCAGACTCAGTCAGACTCAGTCAGACTCAGTCAGACTCAGTCAGACTCAGTCAGACTCTGTCAGACTCTCAGTCAGACTCTGAGCTCAGAGCTTCTGTTCCAGAGAAATGACAACAATCTTTTTATTCAGGCTGAGATAAAGAGATTCTGGAATGTTTCCTATGAACTGCATAGTAAGGGCCCAAACTGAGACAAGATGGGGCCCTTCAGTCACATGGGGCCCGGACATGAGCCTGAAAATCTGCATTAAAAGGCAAGAATTGGTCGACCTCTGTTTAGAACGGTTCTTCCAAACCCTGCAGGGTCCCGTTCCATCCCAGTGGAAAAGCACCTTTAATACTGACGAGCTGACACTTGGCAAAAATGTAGGATTTATTTTTGCAGAAACACTTACTTTTATTTAATCAAATCAGATATTATTTATTATTGTCATATTCTCTGCAGAAAAGCCTCTTTATGAAAATATTTTTGATCACAAACTGACTTCCCCTGTAACGTCCTTCCTTTGTTTCCACTCTGAAAAAACTCATCCTCAGTGTTTGGTTGTGTAATGTCAATGGTTCCCAACCAGGGGTGCAGGGACCCCTAGGGGTACGCGAGCTCTTTGTGGTGCAGTACCTAAGATAATATTAGCAATCTTTTCATATTAAACTGTTATTACTAATTAACTTGAAAAACAAGCTCACTGATGAATAAAAAGGAGGTGAAAAATATATAATTATTGACTATTTTACTTTGTTACCAATTTTTTTTTAGGACTACTAGCTTGTTTCAACAAATGCTTATTTTTGATTGATTTTTCATGAAAATTTATTGATTTTATAAAAATTTTTGATACATTTTACAATAAAGTCAGTATAAAATGTTGTATTAATAAACACTGATATTTTATGTAACCACTTTCAGAAAAATGAACGCGTCCCTGTCTGAGTGCGGGGTGTTTTAGGTTGACCAAAAGTACACAAGACAAAAAGGTTTGGGAATCACTGGAGTATTTGTTTAACTCAATATAAAATACCGTATTTTCCGCACTATAAGGCGCACCTAAAAGCCTTTAATTTTCTCAAAAACCAACAGTGCGCCTTATAATCCGATGCGCCTTATATATGGATCAATGTTGGTTAATTATGGCTACCGTATTCAGGGGGCGTCGCCGAAGTGACAGGTTTTAAAAGCAAAGCTGGCTCTACATTCTCCTCAACCAGACTTATCCCAAATCATACGCGAGTCCTAAAACTTAAGCAGTTGTCCTTTTGTTGTCCTAGTTGTCCTGAAAATGATATAAGCGCGGAGTCTGAAGCAGTTGTTGTCTGATAAAACATAAGAAGTACCGTTGCTAATTGTGTTAGCTCCTGTATGTAATGGCGAATCTCCGCAGGTGATGCGCAGATGCTCAATCTGTTTTTAAAGTTATTTTAGCGACTGAATAGAGGAGAATCTAAGCTTTAAAATGAGGTATAACATGTCCATATTCAGCTAAGTTTATCCATGGTTAGCTGTGTTCAAACCACTCTGTTGTAAAAATAACTTAGCATCGCAGAGCGGGGATAGACGGCAAAAAGACGACACGGTATGGGATGAATGACATACAGCAGTGTGACTGTATAAACTATAAAGTTACCCCTATATAAGTACTCGTATCGGTACGTACTCAAATGGAAGTACTCATACTCGTATCGGTTTGAAAAAAAGTGGTATCTGTGCATCCCTAGTTTTCAACGAGGGAGTTGTAAGAACGCTGGTTTGTATTCTATTAATAAAGTTTGACTGACTGACTTATCTGACTGTTTTATTGACATTCCCTTTAGCGCAGCGTCCATCTAGTGGATGCGCCTTATAATGCGGTGCGCCCAATATATAAAAACAGTTTTAAAATAGGCCATTAATTGAAGGTGCGCCTTATAATCCGATGCGCCTTATAGTGCGGAAAATACGGTAAATGAAAAAATGATGACGTTAAGCAGTTCTATGGCTGTGTTCTACTGTGAGGCTCCATTCGAAGACAAGCTTAGGTCCATTAAAAAGAATGAAAAAATAAATTTCTAAAATGCACCAAATTTCGTAACTGCCTTCCCTGAATGCTTTTTCAAAAGTGATAGAGAAGAACGTGTTCCCTTGTCTCTGATCGTTCTGTTCTGACTTCCTTGTATTCTTCGGTCCATAATTGTACATATTCCTCTCTCCATCATCAGAACAAACCTATAATCTTTGTCTAAACCTGTCGCCGTCTCATTTTCCGTCAGATTTCCGTGCGACCCATGTGTCTTCTGTGCCTTTTATTTATAGACTCCCATCAGACTCCATCAGCTGCGGCCTCTCAAAACCCACTGCACACCAGAGGAGGAAATAAAAAAAACTTGATTATTTCAGAGCTCAGACCCACTCGTAGGGACGGATCTCTGCTTTTCCCGAGTGCACAGAGGTGAATTTCATCCCAAAACCACCACTGAGACCTGACCCTCAGAGGGAGGAATATGAGTTACTGTAACAGCCAACGGGAACTTAAAGAGAAAACAGACTTTAAACGGTGACGGTACATTCATTTGGGCCAAAGACCATACAAAAAAAAGTGAAAATATCTGTTCACAAATAAAAGAAGCAGACAGATACAGATCATTCCTGTAACAACTGTTAAAACGAGAAAAACAGAGCTGTGGCTTAACACTGAAGGAGAGAACGAGCCAGGATTAGGTGAAGGTTTAACCCTGGTTTAACTATTAACCAGGAGTTAAAACTAGCCCTGGTTAAATCCTGGTTTAGACCAAGATTAGACCTGGTTTAATCCCTGTGTTGTTGTGGTTAATGCCTGGTTTTGTTCTGCTTCAGTCCTGGTTCAGACACATCGGCCGATACAGTTATACATTAGGTAACTGTGAACGTTAGGGAAAAGTATTTAAGCATTTTTCTTCCTGCTCTTGTTTACATGAATATGTCCACCCCAGGCCACTTTATTAGACTAAACTTATTTTTAAAATGTTGTAGAAAGCTGCTTATTGTTCTTTATGCTGAGTGTTATGTAGGCTGTAGTGGGCATTGGTGTGGGGGGTATTATTATATATCTATTATATTTATTTCATATTATTTAGCTTTGAATAAATTTGTTTAAATTTTATTTCATTTAACCTTGCTGTGCAGGTAGAACATGGGCAGAAGCTACAAAATGCATTTTGAATTTTTGTTCTATGAAGATCTATGGCAGAGAAATTAGCCATTTAAGTTTTTTGAGCTTTTCAGGCCATGAGAAGGTGATTTGGGGAGTTTCCTATGAACTGCAGAGTAAGAGCCCAACTGTTTGGAAACACCAGTGCCCTCTGCTGCACAAATAGCAGAAGGCCATCATCTGCAAGTAAACAGGTCTTTTTCCAGCACACAGTAAAATAGTACTGTATATATCGGCGGCTATCGGCCAGATTTTGGCTGATACCTGATAATTTTTTAATGGACCTATATCGGCCGGCCAATGTATCGGTCGGGCTCTAATTAGTTTATTCCTTGGATTTATCCTAGTTTAGTCCTGGTCTAGTCATTGGTTTAATCCTGATTTAAGTCCTTGGATTACTGCAGACTACATCTGGTGATATCTAACTTTAGTTTTAGGTTCAGACATAAATAATTCCTTGCATTAATCCTGGTTTAGTCTTGGTTTAGGCTTTGATTTAGACTTGTCCCGGGAGTAGTTGACCCACAGTTACCCCTTGACTTTAGCTTCGTCTCCTTCATTGTTAGAGACCACAGCCTTGAAACAAACCAACACAAACTTTAAGTGACTTGGCAAAAATCACAATAAAACACAAAAATAATAATAAATGGCCAATTTATCAGTAGTTCAAACCCAAACCCTTCACATTAAAAACAGAAATACTCAAGAGGATCCGAACCAAAGAGCGGTGTGTTAGGAGCACTAAAGGTCAGACTGAGACCTCCAGAGGACAAACTGAGAGGCCTCCAGAGGACAAACTGAGAGGCCTCCAGAGGACAAACTGAGAGACCCCCAGAGGACAAACTGAGAGGCCTCCAGAGGACAAACTGAGAGGCCTCCAGAGGACAAACTGAGAGACCCCCAGAGGACAAACTGAGAGACCTCCAGAGGACAAACTGAGAGGCCTCCAGAGGACAAACTGAGAGACCCCCAACTGAGAGACCTCCAGAGGACAAACTGAGAGACCTCCAGAGGACAAACTGAGAGACCTCCAGAGGACAAACTGAGAGACCTCCAGAGGACAAACTGAGAGACCTCCAGAGGACAAACTGAGAGACCTCCAGAGGACAAACTGAGAGACCTCCAGAGGACAAACTGAGAGACCTGCAGAGGACAAACTGAGAGACCTCCAGAGGACAAACTGAGAGACCTCCAGAGGACAAACTGAGAGACCTCCAGAGGACAAACTGAGAGGCCTGCAGAGGACAAACTGAGAGACCTACAGAGGACAAACTGAGAGGCCTACAGAGGACAAACTGAGAGACCTCCAGAGGACAAACTGAGAGACCTACAGAGGACAAACTGAGAGGCCTGCAGAGGACAAACCTAGACCTACAGAGGACAAACTGAGAGACTCCCAGAGGACAAACTGAGAGGACTCCCAGAGGACAAACTGAGAGACCTCCAGAGGACAAACTGAGAGGCCTGCAGAGGACAAACTGAGAGACCTACCAGAGAAGCACACTTGGGTTTCCTTTAGAGAACTTTTGCAAACCATGGAGGACATTTATGAACCAAACTATAATTGTTTCTAAAAGGTTGTCCTGACTTTTGTCCTCTTAACTCTACAATTTAGACCTGGGTTAGTCCTGATTTAGACTTAGACCTAAGTTAGACTTGGATTAGATCTGATTTAGTCCCGGTTTAATCCAAGCTCAGTCCAAGCTCAGTCCTGGTTTAGTCATAGGTTGGGTTTAGACCTTGGTTAGACCCAGGTTTGTTATGGTTTAGTCTAGGTTTAGTTCTTGATTAGTCCTGCTTTAGACCTATGTTAGACCTGGATTTGTCCTGATTTAGAAATAGACCTAGGTTAAATCTGGTTTAGTCCTGATTAATTCCTTAATTTAGTCGTTGTTCAGTCCTGGTTTAGTCTTAGAATATTTTAGTCCAGGTTAGTCCAAGGATTTGTCTTGGTTTAGTCCTGCATGTAACCCTACAATGAATAAAAAATGCACTTTTACCACCAAATGTCGTCAAAATCACCTAAAACTCCTTGCTCCACCTTAAAGTTCTTTCCAACCTTCAGTGCTCCTTATACACCATAATAATAATAATAATAATATAAAGAAGTTGACACAAATTAAACATTAGAAATAGGTTTAGAATGGACAAAAGTTAAATAACAAACATTTAATTCCATTATGCAGCTGTTCAAATACCCAAAATCCAAAATATACATATGATGTAAAAAGTGCAGAGAACGGACGATATGTTTCGAGTTTGCAAGTGTTTCAGATAAGTCACATTTTTACAGAGTTCCTCTCTTTAAAATGATTGCCACAGAGTGAGGACGGCGGCAGACGAGCAGAGCCGACTGTTTGCCACAGAGGGGGTTGGGCGGCAGACGAGCAGAGCCGGCCGTTTGCCACAGAGGGAGGATGGCGGCAGACGAGCAGAGCCGGCCGTTTGCCACAGAGGGGGTTGGGCGGCAGACGAGCAGAGCCGGCCGTTTGCCACAGAGGGAGGACGGCGGCAGACGAGCAGAGCCGGCCATTTGCCACAGAGGGGGGACGGCGGCAGACGAGCAGAGCCGGCCGTTTGCCACAGAGGGGGGAGGGCGGCAGACGAGCAGAGCCGGCCGTTTGCCACAGAGGGGGGACGGCGGCAGACGAGCAGAGCCGGCCGTTTGCCACAGAGGGGGGAGGGCAGCAGACGAGCAGAGCCGGCCGTTGGTTACTTTTTAAGTTTGAAGCCACGATAAACAGAGCTGTAGAGACGAACGTGCAGCAGAACAAAGGGCCAGGACAAGAGTTCACAGTTCCTTAAAAATAAAGCAAGAGGCGGCACCACTTTAGGACAAGACTACACTGGAGAAGGGTTAGACTTAGGGAAAGTGGGCTAGGACCAGATGTCACTGGGTATTTCTGCATATTTTTGGGCTCAAGCCAAGTTTATGTACGGGTTTGTCATGATTTTGACCCAGGTTAGGCCTGGTTAAGTCCTGGTTTATTCCTGTTTTAGACCTGAGTTAGTCCAGGTTTAGACATATTTTAGTCCATTAAACTTGGTTCTTGTAAAGCCAAATCTCTAGAGCAGGTTTAGGTTTAGAAAAGCCTACAAGACAATCAACAGAAATGTCATTGAGCCTTTGATGTGTCTCCAAATATGATCATCTTTTGGCCATTATCATTATTTTCATTGTTCTAGTGTAGTCTTATGGTAAAGTGGTACCTGACATTTATCCTCATGTAAAAATGTTTTCCTTTTTCAAAACCATGATTTCTCTCTGGAGGCACGAGCCGTTGTAAAGTTCAGTTTTAAGCACTTCCTCTGGTCTCAGTGCAGCGCTTCCACACAGATCTGCTCCTCCGTGATATCGTCCAGCAGCTGTACCTCCACCGGACTGCAGATGTCGCTGTCGTACACCTCCGCTCCCATCAGCGCCTCGTCCTCTAGGGTTTTGGCCTTAAACCCGGGCTGCTCTGAGGGCGACGTGCTCTCCACCGACTCCAGATCCTCTATCCCTGCTCGGTAGTGGATCATCAGCAGGGTTAGGGCTTGCAGCCGCTCGCCGGACTTCGCCAATGCACCGCAAATCAGCGCCTTGCGCCTCGCATCAGTGGCTTCCCGCTCCTCCATCAGAAGCGAGTTGTTATGCTCCAGTTCTTGGTCAATTTCTTGTTGAAGCTTATCCAGCATCAGCTCCAGCTTTTGCGATCTCTCGTCCGTCGGTAAACCTCGGTATAAGTCGCGTCCGATTTCTTTCACAGCGATAAAAACGCTGTCATCCAGGCCGCCGTCTTTGCGCACGAGTTTAGCACCGCCTCCACTGCCGCTGCTAGACGGTTGTTTGGACGGACTAGCGCCGCTTGTGTACGTCTCCGTATCGCTGCTCTCGTTGTCTGAAGTGTTCGGCGTCTGTTTCGGTGAGGGCTCGGGAACCGTATCGACAACTTGCTCTGCCAGCCTTGCCTTTTGAACTTGCCTCAAATTCAGCAGACGCGAGCTGGTGTTGATGATGTGTCGCGTCAGCCCCGTCGTTGCTCGGTTGATAGTCGATTTCGCTTCAGGATCGGCACCTTTGCGTTCGGTCGCTGCCACGCAAAACGGGTTCTCGGCTAAGCACTTGTCCTGGCATTTCTTGTGGCAGACATAGGCACAGACCATGCACTGAGACGCCGCTTTCGTCCAGACTTTCTTCTTGCAGTACTCGCACCACGTCGGGTTCTGGAACTGCGTGTCTTGGAAGTTGTGGCGCACCTCGACGAGCTGCATAGTGCCGTACGCTAACTCGTCTCTCGGCGCTGCAGGGATATTCTCCTTTTCTCTTTCTCGGATGTCTTCCTCGTGGATGCTCCCCTCGCGCTCTCTTTCTGCAACCACCCCTCCCTGATAATCAGACTCGCCATCCGATAAGTAGCAGAAGTTTAGCGTCACGTCGCCGTAGCACAGTTTCTCATTGAAGCCTTTGTGCGTGCTCAGGCTACGCAGCGCTGTTCGGCTAACATTAGCTCTTGGCTCTGGAGGTCCTAATCTAAAGGTGCTCTGGTATTCAGATGATGAAGTTGCCATACATTCAAACGCTATATGCTCTAGCTGGAGGCTGACATGACCGAGACATAACAAACTCCCCAATTTAAATGGATCCTTGCACCACAATGCAACGTTAAGAAATTTATGACTCGCTTCAACTTCAAAAACAACATTCGCTTTAGGCCAACGTCCACTTTGGTTCCTGTACATCGTCTCTACTGATTCCCAAAGCGAGTGATCGTCCAAACTGTCTCTTGTGCTGCAAGAGCTCTCCGACACCTTATCCTTTGCTTGTTCCGCTTTGTTTGCCCCGCTACTTAGTTGCTGTTGGCGCTAACGGTAACTCCTCGCTCGATATCTTAGCTTCACCTTGTTTTAAACATGTTTTGTCCGCTTGGACATCTCCGGATCCGGCTAACGGCGCTTTCTCTGGAGACCTTTCCAAAGAGCTGAGCGTGGTACTGCTTGTCGAAGTAGTTAGAGTTGCGCTTGATGTCGTATCAATGTTTTCAATAAGGCTAGTTTCGGACGACGCAGAGGTTAGCCGGATTTGCGGTCTTGGCGGAACGGGCGGACGTGCCGGAACAGGTGGGGGAGGGACACTTGGACGTTGCGGATTTTCCGAACTTAAATCCGAACTTGTTTTATGCGGGGACGGCTTCGGTGATTCCTTTGGTTGTGGTTTGAGCGGAGACTGCAGACCGACTAAGTTAAGTTTGCGGTTCAGAATGGGAGAAATAGTTCCAAGAGGTTTTGACGCCAACGTGGCAACAGTTCTCTTGGGGCTTTGGTTTACGGTTAGCAAAGAGTCATCCTTAGACTCGGTAGAAGTCGCAGTATTAGACGTCTGGGTCGATTTAGCAGTCGACAATCAACTCCTCGAACTCAGAGTCCATGTCTTTCACGTCGGAGATGTCGGTGAGAGTCGTGATGGGGGCAGGGTCCTCCTCGTAAGCGGAAGGTTGTGGGGCAAAGCCAGGATCCTCAGATAAATGTCCAAAACCTTCCTGGAGCGTTACCAGATTTCCCATCGGTAGATTCTGGTGCCGGACCGGACGCTCGTACAAGACGATGACACGCTCTCCAGCCTGTTTCAGAAGTTTGGGCACTTGGACCGAAGACGTCACTTTCACACCTGCAACAGAGATTCACAAAAAGAGTTGGCTGATAATACAAAATATAAGTCATATAATGTCATAGAATGTTGATTGTATAGACTTTTATAGACGTTTATTTGGATATTTAATTGTAAAACCCCGTACATTTTAACATAAAGAAAAAGTTCGCCATAGATTTGCCTTTTGATGGACCCTGCACACTGAAAATGGTTTGTCATTCATGCCAATTTAAACAATGAGTTTGATTTTAGTTCGGACCTAAAAAGAAAAACTATGAAACACCACTCACATGCATCCCCTCAAAATCATTTGCATTAAAATTGCAAATGCCTTTCAATTTGTTTATTAAGGTAAAGGTAGACTTTATTGTCCCTGTAGAGAAATAAGTTCCCTGCATTTGACCCGTCCTTCAGTGTCTCTGGGGTTAAACCTGTCAGGAGCAGAGGACCAGATCCTAGCTAGCTGGTGATAAATGACATTACTGTTGCGCTTGACAAAAAACAACATTTTGCATCTCTTTTTATTGATTTGTCGAAAGCGTTTGACACCGTCGACCATGATATTTTAAAAATTAGACTGCTTCATTCGGGTTTTTCAAAGCACACAGTAGCTTGGTTTTTAAATTATCTCAGCAATAGATCTCAATGTATTAAATATGATGGTCTGTGTTCTGAGTTTCTTTCTGTCTATAAGGGGGTGCCACAGGGGTCTGTATTGGGCCCCCTCTTATTTATCATTTATATCAATGATTTAGGTTTAAATGTATCAGATGCACCCACACAGACACAAGGAGGACATGTAAACTCCTCACAGAAAGGCCCCACACGCTCCAGGAATCAAACCCGGGACCTCCTTGCTGCGAGGAGACAGCGCTAACCACTTTGCCACCGTGCCACATACTATACTAGATTTTATCCTTGTCAAGTAACATATCAGGTATTAAATTACACTGTACATTATGTCATTGTAAACCCTAGTAGCTATAAAACCCACATATAATCTGAAAGCGTACCTCCGATGGCGATGAGCCGATCTCCTCGCTGCAGATCGGCGAGCGCTGCCGGAGAGTTCGGGGTCACCGTCTCGATGCTGACGTGAACCGCGTCTCCCTCTGAGGCTGGGACGTGTCTGAACGTCATCCCCACGCTGCCACAGGGGCCTTTAATCACCTCCGTCTGCAACAAAACACACAGAACGCACACTTTATACTACCTCTGTGACCGTACGTGTTCTGTTTGTGCATCGCTCTGCAAGTTTGTGCTTTAATGTCATTTTTTATTTGTTTTACTCTGTCTTGTTTTAAAATTGCCTTGTGAAGCACCTTGGGCACTATTAGGCTGTTGTAAGGTGCTACACAGATAACATTTGATTTGACTTGACCTCTGAGTGGAACTGGAGAGACAGACGACCAATCAGAACTCGGTACCAACATACACAGACTTCCCCAGTCCATGTGTTTGTGGACATTCTCTCATCTCCTTAAAACTAAACACTCCGCACCACTTTTTGTACAGTGCTTTTTATTAAGGCTGCACGATATGGGGGGAAAAAAAGCAAGAGTCAATAACCATGTTAAAAATCGTGATTAAATTGTGATATTTTAAAATAAAGCCTATTCTGACACAGTAAGTTAAAATTCACGTAAAACAAAAATGTAAGCCTCTGTATTGACAAGTCAGAACTTAACACAGAATAAAACAAGGCTAATTTTTGACTAAATTAAGGAAATTACCACTAAAACTGGCCTTTTTAAACATTTTTATTTAGTCACAACACATGTTCTTTTAAGGCTTTGGTTGGAAAATTATATTTATTGTAGATCTCAGATGGAAGACCATATAGTTCTTGTGTTATATTTAGATTCTTGCGATACAGATATTGCTGATAATTTTGCAAGATAAGCCCTGCTCAAAAGTATACATTTGATTTAGTTGGTATTTCCAGAAGTGACATGCAAGAATCTTCTGTAAAAAGCCTGATTTTTCCCCTTCAGTCGTTGACATGAACAGTTAGCGTGTGATGAGAGGAGAAAGTGCTCATTGACACAGACAGTAATTAAACTCCCACAGCTCCCTGTTGTTTTAATGACACACGTCCTCTCTCTCCCCCTCTCTGTCTCTCTCACACACCTGCGGAACCAGGAACTACAGGAGTCTCCAAGAGTCTGAGGAACCGCTCATAACGGGCTGTCACATGTGAACAATATAATTATCTGCAGTAATTTTAGCATCGCTGCCAAAGGGATATTCCCGACTGTTGAAGGTGAACTGTGAGAGTTACTTATGGATGCAGGTTCGTTTACCAGATGCACAGAAGCACTAACACATTTCTTACAGTACAGCACAAAACATACCGTATTTTCCGGACTATAAGTCTTTTTTCCATCGTCTGGCTCGGGTGTGACGTATACTCAGGTGTGACTTATATATTAAAATATTTCAGGTGTTGGTTAGAGGGCGCTCTAGGCTTGTGTCCCAGCATCTGCTGCACCTGTACCACTGACAATTTAAAATGTAAACATTACCACTAACAACTTAGGCTATAAAGACAACTGAGAAAGAGCGGAATAATTGGAAATGGAACTGATGCTGAGTCTGACGACAGCCACGCAGAGGAGGAAGCGGCGCTTCGTCTACCTCCGGAGTTGGCGGAGTTGTTCAGAAGCGACACCGAGGATGAAGAATTTAAAGGATTTAGCGATTAGGAGTGAGATGGTGAGTTTGGTGAACTTGTTATATTATGTTCTTTATGCTATAGTTATGTGAATAACTGTTAATATATTACGTTAACATACGAGACACCTATTCAGTTCGTTGTTTATGCTTCATGTAGCTGAATAACCATCAATGTGTTACGTTAGCATAGCGCACACCTATTCAGCTGTTGTTCTCTATTCTATTATTACTATAACTTGCCTTTCAACATGAAATGTCTGTTCTTGGTGTCGGATTTTGTAAAATAAATTTCCCCCAAAAATGTGACTTATAGTCCAGAGCGACTCATATACGTTTTTTTCTTCATTATGCATTTTTTGGCGAGTGTAACTTATACTCTGGAAGATACGGTGCATGCTTCATGTTTTGTGCATAGGCCTTATTTGTATGAATAGGCGATTATTAAGATCTGCATGAACAACAAATAAAAACCTGCCGATAAAATATACAATATTAATACCTGAGGCCTGGTTTGTTTACCAATATACGCTGCAGATTCTGCTTTTAATTTGTCACAACAGTGTACGCGTTATCCAGTCAAATCTTTGCTGCATGTGAGAGATGTCAGGGCTCACACAGATGAATGGCTGTCATTTAAAATGGTTTGTGCAGAGGCCAGTGATCGAGTTAGAGCTGCTCTGAATAACACTCGGATATATTCACACACGCACACGCATGCACACGCACACACACACACACACACGCATGCACACGCACACACACACACACACACGCGCACACACACACACAGACACACACACACACAGACACACACACAACAGAGGGAGGGGAGAGGAGCAACCTGCGGTGAACTGGGGAAAAAACACGACTTAAACAGAGATAAAAATAAGAATTAAACAGGAATGAAACTGAACTTAAACAGGACATGCCCCAGTCCTGAAACAGAAGACCAGAGCTGAGACTAAACCAGGACAAGGTCTTTGTTTAGTCCTGGTTTGGTTCCACTACAGTCCTAGGTTAGTCCAGGAAAAAACCCTGACTGAGCTACATCAAAACCAGGACTAACCCAGGTCTAAAACACAGACTAAGACACAGACTACTGTTCCCCGGGCTACAGGTAACCCTTCTATATTTGTGTGTTTATTTCTGTGTTGATAAAGCAGACTCTGGCCGTTGGAGCCTGATGTTGTGCACGTGCCTGGCTCCAGGTTTAATCAGATCTGAGCCAATAAGAGCTTTTCCATGAAGCGCTGTGGAGACAACAGGTCGCAAACGCACAATCACTGCTGCAGCTGTGAGCAGAGTGCGCACACAACAGACACAACTCTCTCAAAATGAAGTGAAGTTAACTAACAGTACACAACTAAAAATAGGTGATCTGCCCTTCTGCCAAACCAACAGCCAACAACAGCAGAAAGGTTTCGCTACACAATACTGATAAAGTGTTTCCTTGTGCAGCAGCTGGATTTGAAAAAAAATGGTGAGTTCTTAATCTGTTTTGTGACAGTTTTTTGACAGATGTGTGTCTGTGTGGGTCCTGGTTTAAGGCTGAAATGATCAGAAAGAGTCTGATGACGATGTATGGGCTTTAGAAACGCTCAGGAGCACCAGGCAAACTCTGTCAGTCTGTTATTCCTTCATGTAAATTTAATTTCTATGGGCGGAACAATCACAGGCGGAGTAACCAATCAGAGAAACGAAGGGTGGGACATAAGCAGTGCACCTCTGACCCAAACAAAACATGGATTTTTGCTGTTTTTTTTGCCATAAAACACCAGAATCCTGTGAATCTGAGCAGCTCTGTCCTTATTTGTGAGCGGGGACAGCAGCAGAAGCCAGTTGTACAAAGACTTTACTGTTTTTTACTGTTGTTAAAATGGAAACAGGACGAAGACAAAATTCCCCACAGAGGACTGAACAACAAGGATAAGTTATTACATTCACTCTGTATAAGCCACAGCCGTCTTGGTTATTTCTGAGAGGAGATTATCTTCTGCTTCTGTGAGACGCAGAGCTGCAGAGAAACGGCTGTGAGAGGTCGGGATCCAGAGTCCACTGGAGACGAGGAACCAGACTCTGCTGCTTTAGAGAAGAGAGGAGGAGCTGGTTGGCCAGGCTAATGTTTTTAGGAGGAGACGACATTATAACATGTTTAAAAGAGAGAGAAAAGACAGTTATAGGACAGAACAGGGGGCCGTTAAACTTCTTTATCTGAGTTCAGTGTTAGACCAAGCGAAGCGTAATAATCTCTCTCATAAAACGTTGTGGGAAAAGGACTGGGTATCGTTAAGATTTTACCGATACTGCTACTTTTATTGATACTGCTTATCGATCCGGACTTTTAACAGTGCTCTTATCGATATTTTTTGTGCAATTAATTAATTACTCTGTTTTAAAACCTTTTTGGACATTTTTAATTGACAATATAGGCTACTTAAATATTATTAATATAAATCCAAATAAAAATATGAAATGAGTATAATTTAACCTTAACCTTTTTTTTATAAAGGCTAAATAAATGCATAAACTGTGTGTGGTCGCAGCTGTGTTTAGTTCTTATAGGCTAGGCTAGTTGTTCCTCCTGCGAGCTGCTAGCACAATGTTAGCCTACCATTCAATTCAATTCAATTCAGTTCAGTTTTATTTGTATGTCCCAGTATCACAACAAAAGTCGCCTCAAAGGCTTCACAAACAGTTGATCAAACATAAACACACAATCAGACTTAACACACAATCAGCACAAACAATAACTACACTAAACTAAACAGAGCCAGGACACTCCTGTCCTTAGACCCTCCTTCTCGGAAAGGAAAAACTCCTAAAAAACCCAGCTATGGGAAAAGAGAAGAAACCTTATGGAGCCCATATTGAAGGAGAGATCCTCTCCCAGGACAGACAGGCAATGCATCTAGGAGTTAGTTGAAGTCCATAGGATGCAGCAGGTGGGCCATCTCTCTGTGTTCTCTGTGTTATTGCGCTGTCTGTGCGCGGTGTCGGCAACTGCTTTGGCGAAGTTAAGCCACACTTTTCCTCTCAGTCTGTGCGCGGTCGCAGCGCTCTGCTGTGTGGCCACGCCCACTCTGCTCAGCAGCTGAGGAACCGCAATGTCTCGTCTTTATGAGAGGAACAAAAAGATTTTGCGCACGTTTTTGACCACACAGCATTTATTGTGACTACTCAGCACCGCTAAGACAGAGGCTTATCGTCATGACGTGGCACCGGTGCCGTTATAATACCGAGTCTTGGTATCTATTCATTTGTGGGAATGCTTTGAAAATATTCCTGCTCCTTTCCCTTTGCTTCCTGTCCCTGTTCAATAGAAAGAAATATTTGTCCAGTCCTTGTGTAAACTGACAAACTACTACAAAAATTTACCCTCGACAGCAGTAAAGCAGACGGCTTCTCTCAGGGGCGTCGTGTTTGTTATGATCCAGTGAAAGCCATCAAAACCTCTACACCTCGAAGTATGTTATGTATGATTTTATGGACTAAACCCTGATCAGATCTGAGAGAATCGATGTGGAAAACCAGTGCAGGCTCTAATTTATCGACCTGTGACCGAGCGAACGGAGAATTGGTTTTAAATGGATCCGGTTCAGAATTTCCTCACGACTGAGTTATTGATCAGAGACTCAGGTCACAGAGGAAACAAGACGGCGACGAACGCAGAGAAACTAAAACAGACAATATTAAAAGGTCATGTGGGTAGAGCTGGTTGGTTTAGTCCTGGTTTAGCCCCGATTTAGACCTGGTTTAGTCCTTGTCTAGTCCTGGTTTAGCTCTGGTTTAGGCTACTTTTAGTCCATTAAACAGTAGTTGGGGAGCCAGATGCTTTCTGAGGTGGTAAAAAGACTCTGCACAGCTGTTTTCTCTGTCTTTTCAGTAAACTGCCCCTCACTTCTCCGTCAGTCTCTGCTCAGTCCCGGTCTCCCGTCAGTCTGTGCTCACTGCGGCCCTAATGCCTTCTGTCAGATGGTTCTGTGGACTGATCTGTGGAGGGGGTTGTAGGGCTGCAGTCGCCCAGAGGCACACGCTGGGCCTAGACCTGTCAAGTCCTGTTAGACTCCACACTCAGACCTGCTTTAGACCCGCTTTAGACCCGCTTTAGACCTGCTTTAGACCGGCTTTAGACCAGCTTTAGACCAGCTTTAGACCGGCTTTAGACCGGCTTTAGACCTGCTTTAGACCTGCTTTAGACCTGCTTTAGACCGACTTTAGACCGGCTTTAGACCAGCTTTAGACCAGCTTTAGACCAGCTTTAGACCCGCTTTAGACCCGCTTTAGACCCGCTTTAGACCCGCTTTAGACCCGCTTTAGACCCGCTTTAGACCCGCTTTAGACCCGCTTTAGACCCGCTTTAGACCGGCTTTAGACCCGCTTTAGACCAGCTTTAGACCAGCTTTAGACCAGCTTTAGACCCGCTTTAGACCCGCTTTAGACCCGCTTTAGACCCGCTTTAGACCGGGATTGGACCAGCCTGGTTTGTAGAAGAGCACTGGAGGAAATCCTCAGGTGTCTGTGAGCTGCTGAGAGGAGAAGCAGGGTTACAGATGAGTTTGGTTATAGATGATAGATGATAGATGAGAATGCTCAGTGCACAAAAGGAGGTTTGGCCAATGATAATTCAATTAGGAGACGCTCCCTTTGGCCTACACGGCTTGTCAACGTTGAATCAGTGGCAGCAGAAAGATAATGACTGCTGGTGCATAACAGCAACAGGCTTCAGTTCAAATGCAGTAACGTATTTGGAAAGAGATTCATATCCATCCATTTTCTTCACAGGAGGCTGGAGTCTGTCCCAGCTTCTAGTGCTGTAGTCAGTTTTTTTATTTTCAAATACATGAATGATTATTTTAATGAAACAGACTCCACAAACAGAGACAGATCATGCTCCTGTTTTTTCTGATGCAGAAAACTAATTACTCCAAAATTATGAATAATAGCTTTTTTTTTTCAAGACGGAGACAAAACTGAGTAATACAGCATTCAAGACCAAAACCAAGACCAAGTAAAAACTGTAGCCGAGACTGAGATGGGACCAAGAAAAAAAATGGGCTCAAGATCAACACTGCCAGCTCCTCTGGGCTTAGGGCGGGGACCTGGACAATCGTCAGGAAGTCACACGGATGACACTTAGAGACAATATTTATTATATTCTGTATCATTAATAGGTCCCATATTTCCTCTTCTCTCAGTTTTCCTGAGACAGTGTTGGACTCCTTTGCATTAGTATTTCAGGTTTTATAGCTTAAAATAATGTATCTGTGGAAAACCTCTTTTTACTGTGACTTTGCAGAGAATGCTTGGATTAGGTTTCTAAAGCAACATGATGCTAACAGATTTCTGAGCTGGTGCTTCGTAGTGACGGCAGTTTAAGGCCGAAATGATGAGAACGAGTCCGGTGACAGTGTCTAGGCTTTAGAAACGCGCAGGAGCACTTCCTGGTTTCATGTGTCTATGTTAGGGCTGTAACAATACAGTAACTATATCGATTTTTTTTTCCATACGATACAACTACATCGATACGCATTACCTTGTATCGAATCTTATCGTTTTCTAGGAAGTGTGTATCGATATATATGGAATATCAATCAATAATATTAAAAATATCAAAATTAGAAATTTGTACGTTAAAATAAAACCAGATATGGCTTTTTGGGTGTAATTTTTGTGTTTTTAATGAAATAAAATGCTATATTCATCTTTTCTTCACTCTGTCTGCTGGACGTAATCAGCCCCGGTTGTAGTGCTACATTTGAGAGTAAACTTTTATGATTTTTGGCAAAAGGTTGCTGTATCGATTATCGATATGAAGGTGTTGAATCGTATCATTCCAAATTAGCCAATATCATTCTTGAATCGTATCGAAACGATTCTAATCGATACATATCGTATCGTTGCAAAAATGTATCGTTACACCCCTAGTCTATGTAGAGCCGTGAGGCTGAACGTTTTCAGCTCCGGAGAAGGGCAGTGCCTCAGCGTACAGGGTTACTCAAACAGAATACTCCTGCAGGTCTGTTTTTAAGGAGGAGACCACATTAGAACAGGGAGCTTTAATCTTAATCCCAAAGCTGGTGTCATCTTGGAGGTTTTCTATCTCATTTTCTTAATAACCTCCTCAAAGTTTCTCAGAACATATCAGAAATACTAAAACTATATTTTTACACCATTTTCTTCACTACATATTCAAATGAGAACCTGCCCATGACACATTTGGGCCATGACCCACCAGTTGAGAATGTAAAATGTATCTGACTTAATAAATCAAAGAGAATAAACAGAGTATGTGCCTCTTTTGTATTTCCACTGTGAATCAAAGTCTAACTCTTGACGTTATTTAAAACAAAAGCCTCTTTCTCCTGCTGTGAACAGCGGCTGTGGCGGGTATTGTCCTGGAGAGATGAGCCTCCATTTGAACGCATTAACCTTTGATTTGAGATTAAAGACACTGGTCCTGGGCTGGATTTGTCCATTTGCGTGGTGTGTTTTTCTGTGGATCCGAGCTGTTTTTCGCTCCGAGACGTGGTGGAGGCAGCGGCGGCTCGCGTCTCTGTCGATGGTAATGAAGTTAGAGCCGCCCCCGAGACAGTGGCTCGCAATTAAAGACGGATTCGAACAACAACGGGCTGAGAGGAGAGGCCGGACACAAGGGAAAGGTGGTTTCTTAATACAGAAAACAGAATATACTCAGATCAGGGACAGCACTGAGACCACTGCTCTGTCCTGTCCTGACTCTGTCAGAACCAGCTCTAACTCCTGCAGCAGGCTGAGCTCCAGTTCCTTCCTTGGACCTCTCCTGACAGATCCTGACCTCTGCAGACCGGGAACACCCCACAGGAGCTGCAGTCCTGGAGACGCTCTGACCCAGTCGTCTGTGGCCCTCACAGTCTGGCCCCTTGTTTAAACTCAAAGCTCAGATCCTTACCCAGTTTTCCTGCTTCTAACACATCAGCTCTGAGGTCTAAATGTTCCCCTGCTGCCTGATAAATCCCACCCACAACAGGAGCCTTGATGGAGAGATAATCTGTGTTTTTTCACTTCACCTGTCAGTGAAGTCTGACAACTAGACTTGATACAAGTTGATATTTCACTGCTGCATGATTAAGAAACAAAGTCAAAGAAAGTATACCTATCAATTAGACAAGAATAACACAACCTCAGCTGCTTAAAAGATACTGCTTTCCCTAACTTGTAAACCATAATTTTACCATTTGAAGATATAAGTTTGTTTTGTTACTTGTATATGCACTAAAAATATTTTAAAGGTCTTACATTTAAGGCAGAACTCAGTAACTTTTCTCCCTTAAATAAACTGTTCTGGAGTCTGTGTGATGCTTAAATGAGTTCCAATTCCCGAACCGGGATCATGGAAGTCTCGAGTCTTGCGAGATGGATTTATTACTCGATTTTTGTCACTGACAGAAAAGTCTTTGTACAGATACAAGGAGGTAAAAAAGGAGAGTAAAGCCAAGCTTTATAGTATAGTGCTGTACTCTGAACTATAGGGGGCGCTCTAGAGAAGAACATGAGGCAAAAACAGAGAAGAAACCAGTTACTGAGCGACACTTTAACTTTCAAACTGACAGTGACTGACGACCAACATTGACTCTCACATTCATTAACTATGGGACAACTACATTCACCTACAGCAGGTAAATGAGTTTTAAACACGTTGCCGCTTTTCTCCATAGATCTCTGGTGTGGTACTGACAGGAAATGTTCTCCAGGCGTCGGTAACAACTCCAGTAATCCACACACACAGAGAAACCAGAGCAGATCCATCAGAAACTCAGCTCTGTGATAAAAATGACTTACTCAGGAGAAAAGTACTGAACACCTGAAGAGAGGGAGAAGCATCTCTCAGTGATCAGAAAGCTGCATTTGTATATTTGTTTAATACTGATTTTACCTGCTGTATCTTTGGACGGTGGGGGGAAGAGGAGAAAACCCAGAGCACTCCAGAGAGATCAGGAGCAGCTAACCACTCTGCCAATCTCTAAATTTGTCCAATAAAATAAGTCTTAATTCCCCAGTGCACGTGTCCATGAGCCTGTGGACAATAATAACCGCGCTGGTCATTAGTCCGGTCTCTGAAAGGCCCATACAAGTGTAAATGAAGCTCGTGGCTTGGTTTGTGTCTCTATAGAAACCTCTTTGTTCTCGGAGCTTTTGAAACCTGCTTCCTCTGAATTAAAAGACTTTAAAAATTCAGACGGAGCTGCTGCAGAAACACTGACGTATGTTTTTGGGGGATTGTATTTTTAGGAGAGCCTTCTATGCTGCAGGTCGTCTTTGTTCATGACGAGAGGTTCTGGAGATAGTTAAGATGCTTGAGATGGTTTGGACATGAACAGAGGAGAGTTTAGGTTTTTTACCTGAGCTCAAGTCCAACCAGAACCCAAGTTCCAGGTTTTTTCTCATGAAATTTAAGATGTTATGACTTTTTAATGCCACTTAAAATAATATTTAATGACATCAAATGAACAATAATCTGTATAATCTTATACAGATGAAATAACTCCAGTTCTGAATCCAACTCGTAAAAAAAGACAGACTTTTCTGTTGTTAGTTGTTTTGTTGTCTTACAAATAGGGGTGTAACGATACATGTTTTGCAACGAATACGATATGTATCGATTAGAAGTGTTTTGATACAATATTGGCTAATTTGGAACTGATACGAATTCAATACGATTCAACACCTTCAGTATCGATAATCGATACAGCAACTTTTTGCCAAAAATCATAAAAGTTTACTCTCAAATGTAGCACCGTGGCCGGGGTTGATTATGTCCAGCAGAGTGTGAAGAAAGGTTGAATATAACATTTTATTTAATTAAAAACACAAAATTTATCTCCAAAAAGCCATATCTGGTTTTATTTTAACATACACATTTCTAATTTCGATATTATCGATCAATACGTCATGTGTCACTTCCTAGAAAATGATACGATTCAATACAAGGTCATGTGTATTGATGTAGTTGTATTGTAGGAAAAAAAAATCTATACATCGATACAGTTACTGTATCGTTACAGCCCTACTTACAAAGTATTTGATTAAAACATATTTTTAACAAGTACAACAATGAAAAACCTGACCCAATTTGACAATTTAAGACAGAGAATTTAAAACCTGCCCATACAATTTAACACTTTTAAAGACTTGATTTTGGCAACATCAAATGTATTACCTTTTTAACACTTTTAATACTTGGGGATACCCTGATTAGGCTGCAACAGAGAGCCGTGGGTTCTTTTACGCAGCGCATGTGGCTTCCCAGCAGCAGCGGAGCAAGTACTCGGAGGCTGTGTCTTCACTGAACAAATGCTGCTGCTACTGAAAACTCACTGCTTCAGACTGTTTTTAATGGTTTATACAGGCAGTGGATTCAATAATTAGCCCTAGATTAGTCCTGGTTTAGTCCTTAGTTTTGGTCTGGGTTAGAAATTGAATCAAATCGTGCGATGCCCTAAGATTCCCACCCCTAGGCAACAGTGCCATCGATCCGCCAAGATGGAAGCCAAGGAAACTTTCTTCCATGTCCTTTGCTCAAGAATGGATGTTTAAATAAAGTTTAGTCTTCTGTAGTCAGAGGTATTAATGTACAGTGGGACCAGGACAATCGTAAAACGGATTTTTAAATAAAGTTTAGTCTTCTGTAGCCAGAGGTATTAATGTACAGTGGGACCAGGACAATCGTAAAACGGATTTTTAAATAAAGTTTAGCCTTCTGTAGTCAGAGGTATTAACGTACAGTGGGACCAAGACAATCGTAGAACAGATTTTTAAATAAAGTTTAGCCTTCTGTAGTCAGAGGTATTAATGTACAGTGGGACCAAGACAATCGTAGAACAGATTTTTAAATAAAGTTTAGTCTTCTGTAGCCAGAGGTATTAACGTACAGTGGGACCAGGACAATCGTAGAACAGATTTTTAAATAAAGTTTAGTCTTCTGTAGCCAGAGGTATTAATGTACAGTGGGACCAGGACAATCGTAGAACAGATTTTTAAATAAAGTTTAGTCTTCTGTAGCCAGAGGTATTAATGTACAGTGGGACCAGGACAGTCGTAGAACAGATTTTTAAATAAAGTTTAGTCTTCTGTAGTCAGAGGTATTAATGTACAGTGGGACCAGGACAGTCGTAGAACAGATTTTTAAATAAAGTTTAGTCTTCTGTAGCCAGAGGTATTAATGTACAGTGTGACCAGGACAATCGTAGAACAGATTTTTAAATAAAGTTTAGTCTTCTGTAGCCAGAGGTATTAATGTACAGTGGGACCAGGACAATCGTAGAACAGATTTTTAAATAAAGTTTAGTCTTCTGTAGTCAGAGGTATTAACGTACAGTGGGACCAGGACAGTCAAAGAATCAGCATCGCTCTGGAAATAAATCCGTCTCAGGTTCTGTGGCTTTTCAAACGCTCCTCCTTCGTGTCACCTTTTCCTCTTTATCAGCCTGGCATTTCCCGTTTCCCGCTGCCTTTGAACACACTCGTCATTTGGAGCCTGACCCTCGGTGCGACCCCTGCGTGACCTCTGACCTCTAACATTTAGTTTGTCATTCACCGGACCAATGCTGCTGCTGCTGGAAACTCACCGCTTCAGACTCTTTCTAGTGGTTTATACAACTGTTGGACATGATTAATAAGTCCTGGTTTAGTCCTGGTTTAGTCCTGGTTTAGTCCTGGTTTAGACCTGGTTTAGTCCTGGTTTAGTCCTGGTTTAGTCCTGGTTTAGACCTGGTTTAGACCTGGTTTAGTCCTGGTTTAGTCCTGGTTTAGTCCTAGTTTAGTCCTGGTTTAATCCTGGTTTAATCCTGGTTTAGTCCTGGTTTAGTCCTGGTTTAATCCTGGTTTAATCCTGGTTTAGTCCTGGTTTAGTCCTAGTTTAGTCCTAGTTTAGTCTTGGTTTAGTCTTGGTTTAATCCTGGTTTAATCCTGGTTTAGTCCTGGTTTAGTCCTGGTTTAGTCCTGGTTTAGTCCTGGTTTAATCCTGGTTTAATCCTGGTTTAGTCCTGGTTTAGTCCTGGTTTAATCCTGGTTTAATCCTGGTTTAATCCTGGTTTAGTCCTGGTTTAGTCCTAGTTTAGTCCTAGTTTAGTCTTGGTTTAGTCTTGGTTTAGTCTTGGTTTAGTCCTGGTTTAGTCCTTGGTTTAATCCTGGTTTAGTCCTTGGTTTAGTCCTTGGTTTAGTCCTGGTTTAGTCCTGGTTTAGTCCTTGGTTTAGTCCTGGTTTAGTCCTGGTTTAGTCCTGGTTTAGTCTTGGTTTAGTCCTGGTTTAGTCCTGGTTTAGTCCTTGGTTTAGTCCTGGTTTAGTCCTGGTTTAGTCCTTGGTTTAGTCCTGGTTTAGTCCTGGTTTAGTCTTGGTTTAGTCCTGGTTTAGTCCTGGTTTAGTCCTGGTTTAGTCCTTGGTTTAGTCCTGGTTTAGTCTTGGTTTAGTCCTGGTTTAGTCCTGGTTTAGGACTTGGTTTAGGACTTGGTTTAGTCCTGGTTTAGTCCTGGTTTAGTCCTGGTTTAGTCCTGGTTTAGTCCTGGTTTAGTCCTGGTTTAGTCCTGGTTTTAGTCCTGGTTTTAGTCCTGGTTTAGTCCTGGTTTTAGTCCTGGTTTAGTCCTTGGTTTAGTCCTGGTTTAGTCCTTGTTTTAGTCCTGGTTTGGTCCTTGGTTTAGTCCTTGGTTTAGTCCTGGTTTAGTCCTGGTTTAGTCTTGGTTTAGTCCTTGTTTAGTCCTGGTTTAGTCCTGGTTTAGTCCTTGTTTAGTCCTTGTTTAGTCCTTGTTTAGTCCTTGTTTAGTCCTGGTTTAGTCCTTGTTTAGTCCTTGTTTAGTCCTGGTTTAGTCCTGGTTTAGTCCTGGTTTAGACCTTGTTTTAGTCCTGGTTTAGTCCTGGTTTAGTCCTGGTTTAGTCCTTGTTTTAGTCCTGGTTTAGGCCTGGTTTAGGCCTTGGTTTAGTCCTGGTTTAGTCCTGGTTTAGTCCTGGTTTAGTCCCAGTTTAATGTAGGGTTTGTTGAATGTGAAACATTAAAGTCACAGATGGATTTTAAGCATTTTTTGTAAACATTTTCCCCCAGAGATTTGTCAAACTCAGATCCTTCACAAAGAGACTGGGGTGGATTAATGACATTATTGTGACTGGTCTCTGTTCTGTTCTCTGTCTCTGTGTCAGTGGAGTTTACTGTGAGACTCTCCATAAACCAACATTTACCGCTCAGACTCAGATTTATTCAGAAAACCCAATAAAAACAGTTACAGTAACCATTTATGGGTCCTCACTCCTCCTATACCATCTCTGTTGTACCGGGCATTAGTTCAATCTACTCCAGTACGCTTTGGTCTCTTGTGTTGAAGTACATCCATGTATATTTGAAATGACTGTGGTTCCCAACTGGTGGGTCAGGCCCCAGGTTGTATATAGTCTCAGCTTTTTAAATAGGTGTGCCATAAAAATTAGAATAAATAGCTTTTTTCGCAATAAAATGAAGAAGCATAAAACAGATTAAGTCCTGGTTTAGTTGTAAATTACTCATGGACCAACCCTGGTTTAGTACAAGATTAGTTTAGGTCAGCGGTTCCCAAAGTGGGGTCTGGGGCCCCAGAGTCTGTCTATATTAAGTACATAAAAAGAAAATGAGTTTGAAATGCACTGTAAAAAAACAATGCTGCAAAAACTCAAGGCATCCCTCAAGATTTTTGAGTTTTGGTGATCAACTCAAAATCTCAAATTTTCAACAACTCATTTCTTTTTACTCACCAAATTTAACGTTCATACATCTATTTTTTCCAGCTCATCTTACAGCAACTGACTCCACTGTTCAGAAAAAGTATTATTGATAATAATAAAAACTAAATATACTACATTTAACAAAAGAATAGCTTTTTCTGAACTCTGTAAGTTGGCTGTAAGATGAGTAAAAAAAATTATGATAGAGAGAAAAACTTAAAAATTAGAAAAGTTTTTAGACGTATGAACATCAAATTAAGTGAAAGTGTGGAAAACTTGAGATTTTGAGTTGACCCCAAAAATCTTGAGGGATCCTTTGCCTTGAGTTATTGAGCTTTTTGCAGCAATTTATTTTTATTTTTTTTACAGTGTATTTGTTTAAAAATTATAACTTTAAAACACTTTTTTGCCAATAGTCAGTGTCTTTTGTAATGTTTAACTTTATGGTTATGCTTTTACTTGTTTTACGGTGCTGTTTTTACCAATTTTATTTTACTGTAGCACTTTGAGATTTGTTGGACAAATGTAAAGCGCATTATAAATAAAATCTATTATTATTTATTATTATTATTTTATAGAAATATATGGAGAAAAACATGAAAATAAAGTTTGGGATGGAGGGAAGTTGTATTGTTGGGGTCTGATGTGGGATTTTGGTAAATTTAAGGAGGGTCCGTGACGCTCCTGACTTTGGGAATGGCTGGTCTAGGTCAAGTCCAGGTTTAGTCCTTATTTAGCCTTGTTTTAGGCCTGGTTTAGCCCAACCCCAGTCCTGGTTTAGACTCAGTTTAGTCCTGGTTATTTCAGTAATAATACTCATCTAATTCTCAGACATATAACTCTCTTTAATAAGAAAATCTTGTTATTTTCCACCTCTGTATAATAACTCTATATCCAGTCCTGTTGAGTCATATTCATGAATATATCGACTCTGGCCCCTCCCACTTCCCCCTCCCTAGATTGTGATTGGCCCGTGGTTTGTTCCGTTTCCACAGTGACCCATTGTGCAGTGTGGCGTGTGTGTTTGTATTCACACAGAGCTCATCGGTGTCTTTCAGTGAGACTCTTGTGACACAAAGACAGTGGAACATCAAACAGAGGGCTCGGGTCACCACAGAACTACATGGAAACAACACTGGAATAACACGAGAGAGGAGCGAGAAGGGGCTTTTTACAAATATGGGAGGTCAAAAAAATGTTTAACAACATGTGGGATATCTAAGTGTACATTAGAGCTAATGCATTTTTTTTTTTTTTTTTTGGCAGGACTTGGGTTGCAAAGGGGTGGAATATTTTCAGTAAATGTTCAGAAACTTTCCATTTATAACAAGAGCCTATTTAATAAAAAAATCCCTCTAAGCTTATCGAGCCGAGAATGATTCAAATAATTCGATAAAAAAAAAGCTTTGACTAAAATTCTTTGCCTCAAAGCTTTGTTTAATTAATGTGAACAAGATTTCTGCATAGCGCTGAGAATTTTATTTGCACAGAGCAATGTTTCACACAGGCGTGAGTCGGGCTGGGATTGGGCTATAACATTTACATTTATATAAACTGTAGAAAACAGCACCATTGTGAAAGTGAATTTTGAGGAAATAGCATCCGCTAAGTGCTGGACTGTACACTGTTGTGCTGTGGCTAATGCTACTGATAGCGCACAGAGGAGCTTAAATACTGACTGCTGAGATTCTGCAGACACTAAAAACACTAATAATTACAGAGAAAGGGTTCATTTTACCTCTGTAACACATTTGTTCAATAGGTGGCAGCGTAGTCTCGTATGTAACCTGCAGCACTTACTTACGTACTGTGTTCATTTGCAGATGTGTGCTCGTGGTGTTTAGCAGCTTATAAAGTGTATAAGACTTGTAGTAACAGATGTCACTTTTAGAAGCAAAGAGGGTTACAACTAAAAGAGTTTTTTACTGTGAGGGGAATGCACTCTGCTGCAGCTTCTGCTTTGTGAAAAACACTTTTTAATGTTAAATTGGCAGGTTCGCAAATGTTCATTAAATTGTGTTACTTTTATGAATATGCAGAGTATCGCTTAGTCAATTACTCAAATGATCTAACAAAATTATTGAAAGATTACTTGATTACCAAAAAAACGTTCTCTTTTGGTCACATAATGTTTTTAAAGGCTTTAAAACCTGCTGCTGTTCTAGAAGAGACCAAAACTGGCTTAAAAATTTGAATGAAAGCAGAATATACTTTTTAAAAACCAGGCCATAAATAAAAACCATGTCCCTAAAATGGTGTGTAGCCTCTTCTCTGTCCTCATCGACTCCTGTCCCATTACCCGTGTTACCGTCTGTATTTGTGTTTGTCGTTCCTGAGATGAGATTCATGAGCCGCGTCCTCCGCACGCTGTTAGTTTCCTAATGTTTTTATCCTCGCATCGATCCAGTCACAAACTCTCCGTCCAATACTGCGGCTGTGCATGACTCCAGCGCACGCCGCGCCATTAACACATAATGTCCACAGACCTTCCTCTGGCCTCCTGCTCTAACCTCATCCCTCTGCCTGAACAGTCACTGTCCCGCCTCTCGTGGGCCACTGGAGCCTTTACCAGCAACTATGGGCCTTAGGCGGGGTGCACCCTAGAGACGCAACCCCACCATCTCCTTGCTGGAGGCCGAGAGCACCGACCGCTCCGCCACAGAGCCTCCACATGTGAATAATTAATGATGAGTAATTAGACATTGATTAAATGATTCTTCATCCCACAGTGAGATGCACCAAACGGACAACTGCAGAGGACTAATGACAGACGGAGCTGGAACTGACACTTTCTCTGTTTTATCATCCAGGGTTAGCAAGACCGACCAAGCTGGAGAACAAAGTCTAGACCAGGGATTCTCAAACCTGTCGCACCAAGGACCAGCGAAAAGATATCTGGACTTTTAAAGAACCAGCTTTAATTAACTAAAATAAGCATTACTTAATAAGGACTAAACCAGGACTAAACCAGGACTATAACAGGTCTAAACCAGGACTAAACCAGGACTATAACAGGTCTAAACCAGGACCAAACCCAGGACTATAACTGGTCTAAACCAGGACTATAACAGGTCTAAACCAGGACTATAACAGGTCTAAACCAGGACTATAACAGGACTATAACAGGTCTAAACCAGGACTATAACAGGTCTAAACCAGGACTAAACCAGGACTATAACAGGTCTAAACCAGGACCAAACCCCAGGACTTTAACAGGAACACAAAACCAGAACAAAACCAGGCCTAAACATGGTCTACACCAGGTCTAAACATTGTCCAAACCAGGACTATAACAGGTCTAAACCAGGACTATAACAGGTCTAAAACCGGACCAAACCCCAGGACTATAACAGGACTAAACCAGGACTATAACAGGACTAAACCAGGACTATAACAGGTCTAAACCAGGACTATAACAGGTCTAAACCAGGACTATAACAGGTCTAAAACCGGACCAAACCCCAGGACTATAACAGGACTAAACCAGGACTATAACAGGTCTAAACCAGGACTATAACAGGTTTAAAACCGGACCAAACCCCAGGACTATAACAGGACTAAACCAGGACTATAACAGGTCTAAACCAGGACTATAACAGGTCTAAACCAGGACTATAACAGGTCTAAACCAGGACTATAACAGGTCTAAACCAGGACTATAACAGGTCTAAACCGGGACTATAACAGGTCTAAACCGGGACTATAACAGGTCTAAACCAGGACCAAACCCCAGGACTATAACAGGTCTAAACCGGGACTATAACAGGTCTAAACCAGGACCAAACCCCAGGACTTTAACAGGTCTAAACCGGGACTATAACAGGTCTAAACCAGGACTATAACAGGTCTAAACCGGGACTATAACAGGTCTAAACCAGGACTATAACAGGTCTAAACCGGGACTATAACAGGTCTAAACCAGGACTATAACTGGTCTAAACCGGGACTATAACAGGTCTAAACCAGGACTATAACAGGTCTAAACCAGGACTATAACAGGTCTAAACCAGGACCAAACCCAGGACTATAACAGGTCTAAACCAGGACCAAACCCAGGACTATAACAGGTCTAAACCAGGACCAAACCCAGGACTATAACAGGTCTAAACCAGGACCAAACCCAGGACTATAACTGGTCTAAACCAGGACCAAACCCAGGACTATAACAGGTCTAAACCAGGACCAAACCCCAGGACTATAACTGGTCTACAACAGGACTAAACTGCTACACTTTTAGACCCAGAGCCGGGTAAATGGAGGAATAAAACTAAAAAGACCAGGAGAAGACCACGTACCACCAGTTGGACCAAAACCACAGTTTGAGAACCCCCGGTCTACACTGCTACCTTTGCAGTGCTCATGACGTCTCCCCGGTGGAAGGGTCTAGAGCACTCGGAGCAGGTTACATCGGAGCGTGAGGGGCCCCGGGGCCAGAGCTGTCAGTGACGATCACACTCTGAGGCAGATGAGCAAACACGGGGGGAGGGGAGGGAGGGCAGGACACAGAGAGGAACAGCTCAGGCAGAGGGGCGAGGGGGTGGAGAGAGAGGAGGGGGCAGGACACAGAGAGGAACAGCTCAGGCAGAGGGGCGAGGGGTCGGAGAGAGAGGAGGGGGACAGGACACAGAGAGGAACAGCTCAGGCAGAGGGGCGAGGGGTCGGAGAGAGAGGAGGGGGGGCCGGACACAGAGAGGAACAGCTCAGGCAGAGGAGCGAGGGGTCGGAGAGAGAGGAGGGGGCAGGACACAGAGAGGAACAGCTCAGGCAGAGGGGCGAGGGGTCGGAGAGAGAGGAGGGGGCAGGACACAGAGAGGAACAGCTCAGGCAGAGGGGCGAGGGGTCGGAGAGAGAGGAGGGGGCAGGACACAGAGAGGAACAGCTCAGGCAGAGGGGCGAGGGGTCGGAGAGAGAGGAGGGGGCAGGACACAGAGGAACAGCTCAGGCAGAGGAGCGAGGGGTCGGAGAGAGAGGAGGGGGGTAGGACACAGAGAGGAACAGCTCAGGCAGAGGGGCGAGGGGTCGGAGAGAGAGGAGGGGGGGCCGGACACAGAGAGGAACAGCTCAGGCAGAGGGGCGAGGGGTTGGAGAGAGAGGAGGGGGCAGGACACAGAGAGGAACAGCTCAGGCAGAGGGGCGAGGGGTCAGAGAGAGAGGAGGGGGGGCCGGACACAGAGAGGAACAGCTCAGGCAGAGGGGCGAGGGGTCAGAGAGAGAGGAGGGGGGGCCGGACACAGAGAGGAACAGCTCAGGCAGAGGGGTGAGGGGTCGGAGAGAGAGGAGGGGGCAGGACACAGAGAGGAACAGCTCAGGGAGAGGGGCGAGGGGTTGGAGAGAGAGGAGGGGGCAGGACACAGAGAGGAACAGCTCAGGCAGAGGGGCGAGGGGTCGGAGAGAGAGGAGGGGGCAGGACACAGAGAGGAACAGCTCAGGCAGAGGGGCGAGGGGTCGGAGAGAGAGAGGAGGGGGCAGGACACAGAGAGGACCAGCTCAGGCAGAGGGGCGAGAGGTCGGAGAGAGAGGAGGGGGACAGGACACAGAGAGGAACAGCTCAGGCAGAGGGGCGAGGGGTCGGAGAGAGAGGAGGGGGCAGGACACAGAGAGGAACAGCTCAGGCAGAGGGGCGAGAGGTCGGAGAGAGAGGAGGGGGCAGGACACAGAGAGGAACAGCTCAGGCAGAGGGGCGAGGGGTCGGAGAGAGAGGAGGGGGCAGGACACAGAGAGGAACAGCTCAGGCAGAGGGGCGAGGGGTTTGGAGAGAGAGGAGGGGGCAGGACACAGAGAGGAACAGCTCAGGCAGAGGGGTGAGGGGTCGGAGAGAGAGGAGGGGGCAGGACACAGAGAGGAACAGCTCAGGCAGAGGGGTGAGGGGTCGGAGAGAGAGGAGGGGGCAGGACACAGAGAGGAACAGCTCAGGCAGAGGGGCGAGGGGTCGGAGAGAGAGGAGGGGGCAGGACACAGAGAGGAACAGCTCAGGCAGAGGGGCGAGGGGTTGGAGAGAGAGAGGAGGGGGCAGGACACAGAGAGGAACAGCTCAGGCAGAGGGGCGAGGGGTTGGAGAGAGAGAGGAGGGGGCAGGACACAGAGAGGAACAGCTCAGGCAGAGGGGCGAGGGGTTGGAGAGAGAGAGGAGGGGGCAGGACACAGAGGAACAGCTCAGGCAGAGGGGCGAGGGGTCGGAGAGAGAGAGGAGGGGGCAGGACACAGAGAGGACCAGCTCAGGCAGAGGGGCGAGAGGTCGGAGAGAGAGGAGGGGGACAGGACACAGAGAGGAACAGCTCAGGCAGAGGGGCGAGGGGTCGGAGAGAGAGGAGGGGGCAGGACACAGAGAGGAACAGCTCAGGCAGAGGGGCGAGAGGTCGGAGAGAGAGGAGGGGGCAGGACACAGAGAGGAACAGCTCAGGCAGAGGGGCGAGGGGTCGGAGAGAGAGGAGGGGGCAGGACACAGAGAGGAACAGCTCAGGCAGAGGGGCGAGGGGTTTGGAGAGAGAGGAGGGGGCAGGACACAGAGAGGAACAGCTCAGGCAGAGGGGTGAGGGGTCGGAGAGAGAGGAGGGGGCAGGACACAGAGAGGAACAGCTCAGGCAGAGGGGTGAGGGGTCGGAGAGAGAGGAGGGGGCAGGACACAGAGAGGAACAGCTCAGGCAGAGGGGCGAGGGGTCGGAGAGAGAGGAGGGGGCAGGACACAGAGAGGAACAGCTCAGGCAGAGGGGCGAGGGGTCGGAGAGAGAGAGGAGGGGGCAGGACACAGAGAGGAACAGCTCAGGCAGAGGGGCGAGGGGTTGGAGAGAGAGGAGGGGGACAGGACACAGAGGGGAACAGCTCAGGCAGAGGGGCGAGGGGTCGGAGAGAGAGGAGGGGGCAGGACAATCAGGCGGAAATAAAGGAACAGCAGCGAAGGAACAGTCCACAGGTGTCAGACAATGAGGCGACTCTGAGGGGAGGCTGATAAAGTCTGAACACACACAGGACTGGATCTGTTCCACCAATACACGACTGCATACTGTAAAAACAATATAGAACTACATACTGTAAAAACAATATAGAACTACATACTGTAAAAACCATATAGAACTACATACTGTAAAAACAATATAGAACTACATACTGTAAAAACCATATAGAACTACATACTGTAAAAACAATATAGAACTACATACTGTAAAAACCATATAGAACTACATACTGTAAAAACAATATAGAACTACATAGCAGTTGACAGTAAAATCCCAGTCCACTGCTGTTCTGCAGCCACTGAGCTCTGAGAACACAGCTCAGACTCAAACATGAGCCACTTCAGTCCTGCCTTTTTGGAGATAATCAAAGGAAAGTTAAAGCACACTGTATTACTTGTGATGTTTGCTTATTAATGTAATCATATCACTCTTCTTATACAGACCAATGCTGATCTGAGCATTTAGCTAACAGTTAGCCTGAACAAAAACCGCTTTACTTAGAAAGGGATTACAGCTTTTTATTCCAGAGGTAATACTGTTTCTTAGATTTAAATACCACTTAATATCTAGAAGATGTGTACATGCTTTGCTAAAAAAAAAAATACCAGGCAGTATAACATGAAGTGACATGTAACATTACTTTTTACTTTGTAGAAAAGAGGAATACAACTTTTCCTCCACAGCAAGATGCTCTTCAGATAAAAGAAGTTGTGCGATGTGTATTCAGTTTAAAACATTGACATCCCATGCAGGGCGCTCAATCATTTATTTGTTTTCTGCTCCAGTCTTGGTGTTTAGGTGGGAGCACTGTGTCCTGTGGGCAATGGCTCGGCTGAAATAACCAGCAGCAAAGTAAGTAAGTAAGTAATATTCATTTTCTGTTCAAATTAATTATATCTACTGTAAATTATTTGATGACTTCTTTCCCTAATCTCAGGTAATGTGTTTTTTCAGGTGATTTGCTGGATTGAGACCAGAAAGGCCACTTCAGGAGAGATTATCTCGAAGAAGACCAAGGGTTGTGCAGAAAAGGGCGATAACAGTCAGCCTCCCTGAAGTCCTTTGTTCTTTATAACATGGACACATCTAAAAATGTTATCAATGTGAATTTTTAAATAAATTTATATTAAAGCCAAAGATGACTCATATTTGTTATGGTTTAAGGGAATATATTCAGCTCTATTTATGTTCCACACCACCAGCAAATTGAAACAGTACACTTTGGCTAACAGTAAGTTCTCTTTCCTAGCACTGTCTTACATTAAGAGATAAGATATTTCTTGTCTCCACATCAGAGCAGTTCATCTGTAGACATTACAGTAAAATACTGACATTAGATCAGTACAGTACTACTGTATAAATAACAGTAACTACTGGGTTTAAAATACAGTACCACTGTAAAACTGACAGTAACTTACGGTTATCAGATTACAGTAACTTACTGTTATATATTAAAACAGTACCAGTGCTGTAAATTAACAGTAAAATGCTGGCAACCCTGCTGCCAGTATTTTACTGTTAATTTACGGGTAAATTTCTTACAGGGTACATACTGTAAAAACAATATACGACTACATTAAAACAATATGACTACACACACTGTAGAAACAATAAACGGCTACACACACTGTAGAAACAATATATCTGTCTTTAAACAGGAGACAATGAGGTGCAGTGAGTGAGAGACTGTTACTGCAGCAACCTGCCTGGAGACGGACCAGATCTGAGCCAAGATGCTGCTCAGGCTTGGTCTGGTCTTGTCCTGGTTTAGTCCTAGATTATTCCTGGTATAATCCTTGTTATGTTATAGTGATAATGCTCATTTATTTGGTGGTATTTGTAAGGCCAGATATATTTTCTCAGATGGGACTCGGTCTGTGAGGTTAGAGTTTAAGTCCGTGGGTGGTGTAAATATTGTACACAGACTGTATTAAATGACTTCCTTTTGTTGCCAAGTCATGTGATGTGTGTTTTATTCTGAAGCCAAGCAAACAGTGGCTCAAATAAACCCTTCAGGATCGCTGTGAATGGGAACGGTCAGTTTACATTAAGAGATCTGTGTGGATAAAGACATAAGGTCCATAATCTAAGAGGATATATGCGTGACGCATGACAAAAACCTGTTTAAACAATTTAAAACCAATAAATCAATAGAAAAGGAATGATATTGACAGCAAACATATTGCCTGAAGTCCTGTGTAATGAGTGATTAGCATGCTAGCTCAGATACCGCTTATTCTAAAGCAGCTCAGGGCTAATATTAGACTGAGAAGCTAACAAAAGTCACTGGGAGAGTGCACAGAGGCTTTGGACCTATCACACAGTGTTAAAGATATAGGAGCCCAGACCAAACCAGGGATCTTATAGTTCAGAAGTTAATGTTATGTTCTTAAACCCTTCTATCTCACAATGGTAAAGACTTCACTAAAAGTAGTTGTGGGTGGAAAACAAAGTAACTATGGGCCTGAGGTGGGGCAGACAGTGGCCAGTGTCAGGGCTGACACTCAGACACACACTGACCATTCACTCTTACATTCGTTCACTATGCCGATCTGCGACTACCACCACTGAGTGTGACTGGCAAGTGAGACTGCCAAGTGCCTTGCCAAAGAGCACAACAACAGTCGAATGGGGCTCGAACCTCCAGACCTTCGGGGTAGCAGGTGAACGTCTCTACTAGCAGTGTAACGATACAGTAACTGTATCGATTATTTTTCCTATGATACAACTACATCGATACACATGACCTTGTATCGAATCGTATCATTTTCTAGGAAGTGAATATCGATACACATGAAGTATCGATCGATAATATCAAAATTAGAAATGTGTATGTTAAAATAAAACCAGATATGGCTTTTTGGAGATAAAGGTTGTGTTTTTAATTAAATAAAATGTTATATTAAACTTTTCTTCACTCTCTGTCTGCTGGACATAACCAACCCCGGCCGCGGTGCGACATTTGAGAGTAAACTTTTATAATTTTTGGCAAAAACTTGCTGTATCAATTATCGATACAACGGTGTCGAATCGTATCGAATTGTATCTTTCCAAATTAGCCAATATCGTTCTTGAATCGTATTGAAACTCTTCTCATCGATACATATCGTATCGTTGCAAAAACGTATCGTTACACCCCTAGTCTCTACCAACTGAGCTACTGCCACCCAAGCCACAATGAGTGGAATAGAAGCTAAAGTACGGCACCTTTCGTCTCGTGGACTGAAGCTAATGCTGCAGGCGCACAGGCCAAAGCGTTCAAACATAAGCTCATGTATCTGTGTCTTTACATTTCCTCTCAAACAGACATCTATAAGTTACACTCCATTGTTTCGCTGCTGCCTTTGGAAAACAATAATGCAATAGATTTTTCGTTTGAGACTGGAGCCTTCTGTGAGTCTGACTGTTCAGAGCTGCAGCTGGGGTCCTTCAGTCATGTGGTCGCCCAAACAAGTGCCTGACCAAAATCAGCTTTAAAGCTCAAGCGTAGAGCAATGTCCGAGTATCATAACAATACAACAATTGGCTCGAACAATACATTTGTTTATCGCGGTATCATTGAATTCAAAATGTCCTAGTATTTTTAGAGCTGATAAAAGCATCATTACTTCAGACATGAGTTATAATTAGATCCTGAATATTATTTTGAGTCAAGATTGGCGTGAAGAGCGGTATCTTCAGGATCTGAGTGAAGAGAAGGAGCCGGAGTGGGACTGACCTTTTCACAGCTCCTCCATCTTTAATCTGAACTACAGAGGCCTGGAGGGGACACTGTTGTGGGGTCTTTAATGTGGACTACAGAAGCCTGCGGGGGACACAGCGCTGAGGGCAGCTGATAAACGCTGTAAATGCCATTCACAGTTTGTGTTTGTGCGAGAGTGAAGAGGCGCCACTCCAGAGCTGAGAGCAGAGCAGGCAGCGCAGAGAGAATATTCATGAGGGGGGCAGGCACGGACCAGGGCTGGAACTGGACTAAAGCAGGACTAAAACCAGGACTGAAACTGGACTAAAGCAGGACTAAAACCAGGACTGAAACTGGACTAAAACTGGACTGAAACTGGACTAAAACTGGACTAAAACTGGACTAAAGCAGGACTAAAACCAGGACTAAAACTGGACTAAAGCAGGACTAAAACCAGGACTGAAACTGGACTAAAGCAGGACTAAAACCAGGACTGAAACTGGACTAAAGCAGGACTAAAACCAGGACTGAAACTGGACTAAAGCAGGACTAAAACCAGGACTGAAACTGGACTAAAACCAGGACTGAAACTGGACTAAAGCAGGACTAAAACCAGGACTGAAACTGGACTAAAACCAGGACTGAAACTGGACTAAAGCAGGACTAAAACCAGGACTGAAACTGGACTAAAGCAGGACTAAAACCAGGACTGAAACTGGACTAAAACCAGGACTGAAACTGGACTAAAGCAGGACTAAAACCAGGACTGAAACTGGACTAAAACCAGGACTGAAACTGGACTAAAGCAGGACTAAAACCAGGACTGAAACTGGACTAAAACTGGACTGAAACTGGACTAAAACTGGACTAAAGCAGGACTAAAACCAGGACTGAAACTGGACTAAAGCAGGACTAAAACCAGGACTGAAACTGGACTAAAGCAGGACTAAAACCAGGACTGAAACTGGACTAAAACTGGACTAAAACTGGACTAAAACCAGGACTGAAACTGGACTTAAACTGGACTAAAACTGGACTAAAACCAGGACTGAAACTGGACTAAAACTGGACTAAAACCAGGATTGAAAGTGGACTGAAGCTGGACTAAAACTGGACTAAAACCAGGACTGAAAGTGGACTAAAACTGGACTAAAACCAGGACTGAAACTGGACTAAAGCAAGACTAAAGAAGGACTGAACCAGGGGTAAACCAGTTCTAAACCAGAGGTAAACCAGAACTAATCCAGGACTAGAGCAGGTCTATACCAGGACTAAAACAGTGTTTAACAAGGACAAAACCAAGACTAAACCACAGGAAAAAAAACAGATCTAAATCAGAAGTAAACCGGGACTAAACCAGGACTAAACCAGATCTAAACCAGAATTAAACCAGGGCTAAACCAGGACTAAACTAGGTCTAAATCAGGACTAAATAAGGACAATAGCTGGTCTTAACCAAGAACTGACTAAGGTCTGAATCAGACCACACTAGGACTAAATCCAAGTACAAACCTGGTTAAAATCAATACAAAATCAAATCTTAACCAAAACTAAACCAGGACTAACATATAATTATAAGATCTAAAGTTAGGACTAAGCTCAACAATGAAAAACCAGGGACAAACCCAGGATAAGTCCAAGTACAAATATATGATTTCAACAGGATTAATAAAACTAATTTGGCTCATTTAAGTCCTGAGTAAACCAGTCTCTCCACAGACCGTGACCTGAAACACCAGACGTCTCCTGAACATCTCATTCCCTGGCCCTTTTGTCTTTAATGACGTGTGAATGGTCCCAATCTGATCTTATCTGATTCAGACCCAGTTTACAGAGCTGTACTGACAGTCTACAAACATGGAGCACAAAAGAAACACCTGCTGCTGCTGTGGGAGCTGCATCAGAGAGGACAGGCTCACACTGCCCCCTGCTGCACACCAACCATCAACATTTGAGCTTCCACTTCTATTTACAGCTTTTGCAGGTCTTTAGGAGACTTTAGGAATACTTTTTACCTTTGTGTTCTCCAAACCCAGCACTCACCAAACAAACACCCCTGGCAAAACCAACCTTCTGTCCTGACTAAACTGATTAAACTGACATCCAAAAGTAACATTTCAGGCACCAGAAAAATGTACCATCACCTTTGAGTGTAAAGTGATCTGAAGCACGAGAGCAGAGAAAACGCTGGTCATGAACAGATGTCTATTTTGTCTCTAATTTGAGGGGGAAAAAACATCTTTGTGTGTTAAATGTGGTCCTCACAAATATTAAAACACATCCACACATACAATATTAGAGCGTGAGGTGTTTAATGTTGATGGAACAAAGAATAGTCCAGAAATAATCTACTAGTAAATTAGAAATGCACATAGACATGGCTCTAAACAAGCTCTAAGCCCAAGACTAAACTAGGACTAAGCCAGAACTGAACCACTGTTAAACCAGGGTTAAAATTGGAAGCACTTGGAAAGATAAACCAGGACTAAAACAAAGCTAAACCAGGCACAAACCAGGACGCAACCCAAGTCTAAACTAGAGCCTGACCAATCTATCGGCTTGATGATATTATTGGCCAGCATAGCCTATTAAAAAATCATTGGTTATTGGCCGAAATCTGGCCGATATCCGCCGATATAAACAGTACTATTTTACTGTGTGCTGGAAAAAGACCTGTTTACTTGCAAATGATGGCCTTCTGCTATTTGTCCAGCAGAGGGCGCTGGTGTTTCCCAGCAGTTTGGCTCTTACTCTGCAGTTTATAGGAAACTCCCCAAATCACCTTCTCATGGCCTGAAAAGCTCAAAAAGGCAATAAAAATATGTTGCTCATTTCTCTGCCATAGAACTTCACAAAACAACTCAAAATGCATTTTGTAGTTCTCCGCATGCTCTACTGGCACAGCAAGTTTAAATGAAATTTAAGTTAAACAAACTTAGTTAAAGCTAAATAAAATAAATATAATACATAAAATACATAATTCTTCCACACACGAATATCCACTGCAACCTACATAACAATCAGCATAAAGAACAACATTTAACATTTAAACATTTTAAAAATAAATTTTTAAAGTGGCCTGGGGTGTACACGCCATATTCATGTAAACAAGAGCAGAAAGAAAGATGCTGTAAAATACTTTTAAAATTACCTAATATCAATATCAGCATCGGCCTCAAAAAAAAAAACAAAAAAAAAAAAAACAAAACAAAAAAAACGGTTGGGCTCTAGTCTAAACCAGGTCAAAACCAGGACTAAACCAAGAATAAACCAAGACTAAACCAAGACTAAACCAGGACTAAACCAGGACTAAACCAGGACTAAACCAGGACTAAACCAGGACTAAACCAGGACTAAACCAGGACTAAACCAAGACTAAACCAAGACTAAACCAAGACTAAACCAGGACTAAACCAGGACTAAAATGTATTTACAAGGTCCAAAACTAGGACTAACCTCAATGATAGAAACCCATAATCATAACAGGGCTAAACCAAAGGCAAACTCCTGTCCCCTCTCCTGTCCCCAGCTCTGTCCCCTCTCCTGTCCCCAGCTCTGTCCCCTCTCCTGTCCCAAGCTCTGTCCCCTCTCCTGTGTCCTCAGCCCTGTCCCCTCTCCTGTGTCCTCAGCCCTGTCCCCTCTCCTGTGTCCTCAGCCCTGTCCCCTCTCCTGTGTCCTCAGCCCTGTCCCCTCTCCTGTCCCCTCTCCTGTGTCCTCAGCCCTGTCCCCTCTCCTGTCCCCAGCTCTGTCCCCTCTCCTGTCCCAAGCTCTGTCCCCTCTCCTGTGTCCTCAGCCCTGTCCCCTCTCCTGTCCCAAGCTCTGTCCCCTCTCCTGTGTCCTCAGCCCTGTCCCCTCTCCTGTGTCCTCAGCCCTGTCCCCTCTCCTGTGTCCTCAGCCCTGTCCCCTCTCCTGTCCCCAGCTCTGTCCCCTCTCCTGTGTCCTCAGCCCTGTCCCCTCTCCTGTGTCCTCAGCCCTGTCCCCTCTCCTGTGTCCTCAGCCCTGTCCCCTCTCCTGTGTCCTCAGCCCTGTCCCCTCTCCTGTGTCCTCAGCCCTGTCCCCTCTCCTGTGTCCTCAGCCCTGTCCCCTCTCCTGTGTCCTCAGCCCTGTCCCCTCTCCTGTGTCCTCAGCCCTGTCCCCTCTCCTGTGTCCTCAGCCCTGTCCTCTCTCCTGTCCCCAGCCCTGTCCCCTCTCCTGTGTCCTCAGCCCTGTCCCCTCTCCTGTGTCCTCAGCCCTGTCCCCTCTCCTGTATCCTCAGCCCTGTCCCCTCTCCTGTGTCCTCAGCCCTGTCCCCTCTCCTGTGTCCTCAGCCCTGTCCCCTCTCCTGTGTCTTCAGCCCTGTCCCCTCTCCTGTGTCCTCAGCCCTGTCCCCTCTCCTGTGTCCCCAGCCCTGTCCTCTCTCCTGTCCCTCTAAATGTCACTAAACCAAGACTAAACCAAGACTAAACCAAGACTAAACCAGGACTAAACCAGGACTAAACCAGGACTAAACCAGGACTAAACCAGGACTAAACCAGGTCTAAACCAGGACTAAACCAGGACTAAACCAAGACTAAACCAAGACTAAACCAGGACTAAACCAAGACTAAACCAGGACTAAACCAGGACTAAACCAGGACTAAACCAGGACTAAACCAGGACTAAACCAGGACTAAACCAAGACTAAACCAAGACTAAACCAAGACTAAACCAGGACTAAACCAGGACTAAAATGTATTTACAAGGTCCAAAACTAGGACTAACCTCAATGATAGAAACCCATAATCATAACAGGGCTAAACCAAAGGCAAACTCCTGTCCCCTCTCCTGTCCCCAGCTCTGTCCCCTCTCCTGTCCCCAGCTCTGTCCCCTCTCCTGTCCCAAGCTCTGTCCCCTCTCCTGTGTCCTCAGCCCTGTCCCCTCTCCTGTGTCCTCAGCCCTGTCCCCTCTCCTGTATCCTCAGCCCTGTCCCCTCTCCTGTCCCCTCTCCTGTGTCCTCAGCCCTGTCCCCTCTCCTGTCCCCAGCTCTGTCCCCTCTCCTGTCCCAAGCTCTGTCCCCTCTCCTGTGTCCTCAGCCCTGTCCCCTCTCCTGTCCCAAGCTCTGTCCCCTCTCCTGTGTCCTCAGCCCTGTCCCCTCTCCTGTGTCCTCAGCCCTGTCCCCTCTCCTGTGTCCTCAGCCCTGTCCCCTCTCCTGTGTCCTCAGCCCTGTCCCCTCTCCTGTGTCCTCAGCCCTGTCCTCTCTCCTGTCCCCAGCCCTGTCCCCTCTCCTGTGTCCTCAGCCCTGTCCCCTCTCCTGTGTCCTCAGCCCTGTCCCCTCTCCTGTATCCTCAGCCCTGTCCCCTCTCCTGTGTCCTCAGCCCTGTCCCCTCTCCTGTGTCCTCAGCCCTGTCCCCTCTCCTGTGTCTTCAGCCCTGTCCCCTCTCCTGTGTCCTCAGCCCTGTCCCCTCTCCTGTGTCCCCAGCCCTGTCCTCTCTCCTGTCCCTCTAAATGTCACTCATAAAGCCGCTCTGTGGTCCTAATTAGGCCTGACATTTGCCTGTGAGACGCTCATTAGTCTTCTGGGGGACGCGGACCAGAGCGACACTGTAATGTCTTCGAATCGCCGCAATTAGAGACGCCGTAGCCGGAGGGAGCCGCCGAGCGCGCTGCAAATGTCAACAAACGGACGGAGCGGGGGGAAAAACGAGGGATTGATGCAACAATAAGCGTCCCGCGCGTCACTAATCACCGAGTTATTGAGTTAGCATGAAGCAGATTGGACACGTGTGGACTGTAACAGGACAGTGACATTCAGAGACAGAAATATGATGAGAGACTGGAAAATATGAGAACGTGAGGTGGATTAATGGTGATGGGGATTGGAACAGAGAGAAGTCCAGGTGAAGAATTAAAGTTAAGTTGTTGGAATAAGGAATAAACCAGGCCTTCCCTAACCCTAACCCAGGAACCTGGACCCTAACCTGATCCTAATCCTAAATTTAACCCCATCTAACACCGATAACCAACCCTGACTGGACAGAGGAACCCAGGTAACAACTAATATGCCACGGTAAAAACTCTGTCAAAACTTCAACATGTTTTAAACACACTCTGGACCATGGAACTTCTGCAACCTCTCACAAGTCTCTCCCAGTCTCCACTCTGGACCATGGAACATCATGGAACATCTGGAACCTCAAGTCTCTCCCAGTCTCCACTCTGGACCATGGAACATCATGGAACATCTGGAACCTCAAGTCTCTCCCAGCCTCCACTCTGGACCATGGAACTTCTGCAACCTCTCGCAAGTCTCTCCCAGTCCCCACTCTGGACCATGGAACATCATGGAACATCTGGAACCTCAAGTCTCTCCCAGTCCCCACTCTGGACCATGGAACATCATGGAACATCTGGAACCTCAAGTCTCTCCCAGTCCCCACTCTGGACCATGGAACATCATGGAACGTCTGCAGTCCCTAGTCTCTCCCAGTCCCCACTCTGGACCATGAAACATCATGGAACATCTGGAACCTCAAGTCTCTCCCAGTCCCCACTCTGGACTATGGAACATCATGGAACATCTGGAACCTCAAGTCTCTCCCAGTCCCCACTCTGGACCATGAAACATCATGGAACATCTGGAACCTCAAGTCTCTCCCAGTCCCCACTCTGGACTATGGAACATCATGGAACATCATGGAACATCTGGAACCTCAAGTCTCTCCCAGGCTCCACTCTGGATGCTTGAATGCTCTGCTGTGATGATGCCTCTGGGAATCCCCCGAAGACGCCTTTCATCGATGGAAACCACATACCATTGATGGACGAGTATAGTATATAAGTATATAATTTTAAATTCCTAATTCAGAGGTTGACCAATGTGGGTTTTTCTGTGGCCAATGCCGATTTTTCAAATTCAGAGCCGCTGATGGCCGATAAACACTGCCGATTTTTTTTGGGACCGATACGTGGGTCAGATTTTCTTAGTTTTTTGAAAGAAATTAATATAAAATAGCCATTTGTTTTAGTAACGTTTATTAAACCACACAGAAGTGTAGTCGTGATTAGAGTGAGGGTCAGGACTGTAGTTGTAAGCATTTCCAATAGATGGCGCTGCTGTAGTGAAGATAGATATACATTGGCGTTTACTTTGGATCTATTTTATATTTGTTTATAATGCTGTAGTTTGTATTTGTTAGTGTATACAAGTGTAAGGGTGTATTTTTCATATGGGTTAAGGCTGTTGAGTAATTTTGGAGACGTGTTAGTTTTATATAACTTCCGGTCTGAGACACAAACTGAGACAAGATGGGGTCCTTCAGTCACATGGGGCCCCGACAGGAGCCTGACCAAAAATCGTCATTAAAAAAGGGCAAAAATCGGCCGATAGCTGATTGATTAAATATAGCAAAAAATCGGCCTAATATATCGGCCAACCTCTAGTGTAAACCAGGACTAAATGTAGATAAAACCTGGGACTAAATCCAGACTAACCCCAAGACTAAAGTAAGCTTGTGATAATATCGGTATATTTTAGCTGCGATATGTAAATAAAATCCAACGATATATAACTGGGGTAAAAACACAAACCAGTCCGCCTGCCACGACTTAATGTTGCCCGCCACAGCAAAAGGTTTCCCTCCAGTGGCCTGGCCCTGCCTCTGCGGAGTGCACATGCTCTAGAACACAAGTGACACGACTGAGGATAAGCTAATGAGACAAGTTTGGTGTTGGCACCAACTTCAGCATCAACATAACAGTGTCATATTTATTTTTTAGTAACCCTGTTGTTAATTAAGGCTGTGTGTTTATCTCTTTGGCAGGCTGCAGATGCTTTAAAAGACGTGAGAGAAAGACTAATGGTGTAATTAAGTCGCAAAATAAATTCCCTAGAGATTAAAACCAGTCACCTTGGCACTGTACATTTACAGAGAGACATCCAGAGTAAGAGCGCGCTGACTTCTGCTGCCTCAGAAGCTGCTCAGTGCTTCAGCCTAGGTCAGACATGTCCAAAGTGCGGTCCAGGGGCCATTTGTGGCACAGGTTGAGATTTCATATGGCCCTCAGCTTCCATGAAAAAATGCATTACTTATGGCCCTTCAGCACTCACAGTGTACAGTGTTTATTTCCATAGCTTTGTCTGAACATTTGTGCATCTCATCTAATACTCTCTGCCATGGATTTTTTAAATTAGTTTGTCAAAAAATAATTGCAGTTTTTATGTTCAAAGTAGGGCCGCACGATATGGAGAAAACATGCGATATTCGATAACTATGGTGAAAATTGCGATATATGAAAATAGAGCCTATTTTTCGAACATAGTAAGTTAAATTTATAACATTTCACAAAAATGTAAGCCAAGCTGTGACTAAATTAATTAAAAACTTGTTTTATTGCATTAATGAATAAAACAGACTGGATTATTGCAGCTCTTTTTGCCTTGAGCACTCGTTTATTCATCTGTACGAGCTAAGGTGAGCTAACGTTAGTGATTTAACACTGTAAAGACTTATTTCAGAGCAGTTTATTCAGAATTATGCTGTGACAGATGTAAAAACCGTAGGGAGGTAATGGTACTGATGATTATCGCGATATGGTGAGCAGGTTTAAAAACAGCACTCACCTGTTTGATGGAGGAGCGAGTCTTCTCCTTCCACTGCTGACTGCTCAGCTCCACAGTGCAGTGAACGTACGTCTCTCTGTCGTAGGAGCCCAGGATGAACAGCCTGGAGGAAAAAACACCACATGAACATTTATTTATGAGTACACATCTGTGCAACAACAACAGTAACGTACTCCCTGCAGCTTTAACTGTGTGAGCGTGGTCTGGAGGAGCAGACAGGAGCAACTTACTTCAGTTTCACCAACTCCAAAACTGTAGTTTAGACTAAACTGGGTCTAAACCAGGTCTAAACCAGGACTAAACCAGGTCTAAACCAGGACTAAACTAGGTCTAAACCAAGACTAAACCAGGACTAAACCAGGACTAAACCAGGACTAAACCAGGTCTAAACCAGGACTAAATCAGGTCTAAACCAAGACTAAACCAGGTCTAAACCAGGACTAAACCAGGACTAAACCAGGTTAAAACCAGGTCTAAACCAGGACTAAACCAGGACTAAACCAGGTCTAAACCAGGACTAAATCAGGTCTAAACCAGGACTAAACCAGGTCTAAACCAGGAATAAACCAGGTCTAAACCAGGACTAAACCAGGACTAAACTAGGTCTAAACCAAGACTAAACCAGGTCTAAACCAGGACTAAACCAGGTCTAAACCAGGACTAAAACAGGACTAAACCAGGACTAAACCAGGACTAAACCAGGACTAAACCAGGACTAAATCAGGTCTAAACCAGGACTAAACCAGGTCTAAACCAGGACTAAAACAGGACTAAACCAGGACTAAACCAGGACTAAACCAGGACTAAACCAGGACTAAACCAGGACTAAATCAGGTCTAAACCAGGACTAAACCAGGTCTAAACCAGGACTAAACCAGGTCTAAACCAGGACTAAACCAGGACTAAACCAGGACTAAACCAGGTCTAAACCAGGACTAAATCAGGTCTAAACCAGGACTAAACCAGGTCTAAACCAGGATTAAAACCAGGACTAAACCAGGTCTATACCAGGACTAAACCAGGACTAAATCAGGTCTAAACCAGGTCTAAACCAGGACTAAACCAGGTCCTAACTAGGCCTAAGCCAGGCATAAACAAGGTCTAAACCAGGACTTCACTAGGACTAAACCAGGTCTAAACCAGGACTTCACTAGGACTAAACCAGGTCTTATATACAACCCCAGGACTAAACGCTCCCAAGTACAAGCTCTTCAATGTGCCAATAGTAGTATCAGTAGTACTAAGTAGTAGTTGTAGTAGTAGTAATATTGGTAGTAGTAGCTCTGAAATAAAATATGGGACATTTCTCAGCAGCAGATGTTGTTCAAAAATCCTCTAAAATGATCACAGAATGTTTTCCCTTAACATTACACTAAACACGTTTACAGCAGGATTGGCCTCTGTGGCCTTGCTCCTGTCTGCTTCTCCAAACTTGTTGTACCGACTTTCTGCTGTAGAGAAAAAAGTAGCTGTAGAAGGATATAACAGGCATACAACATGATTAAGATGCTCTTAAAATGTCACTTTCTGTTGGTTTACAGATTTTTGTCCTGACAGTAGAATAATGTGAGTGTTGTCTGTGTGTTATATAAAGGATTGGTGCTGTGCCACGTTATTATTGTAGAAAACTGCAGCTCAAACACAGAGTAATCTCCCAGAGGCCCATGATAAACTCTGTTCCTCAGTCAGGTCCGGGTTAAACTCTGATGTTTGCTTGTGTCTCATTCATTTTACTGAGAAAACACCAGCCACAGAGTAAAGACTGGGGAACAGCAGTGTGATGCTGACACCTGCTGGAGACAACGCTGCTTTACCATACACTTCCTGGTGAAATTTAAGCACTTTTTAATGCCATTTAAAATAAAAGTTAATGCCAAGATTGCTGGCAAAAGAACAATAACCTAGGGCTGCTCGATTATGGAAAAAATAATAATCACGATTAATTTAGACATCATTGAAATCACGATTATTCAACAAAACAATGTATTTGATTAATTTAAATAAAAACAATGTAAAACATATTTTTTACACATAAATAAAAATGTGCAAAATATTAGTAAACCAAGTTTGGTCATTTTTGTAAAGAAATGGAGTGAACTGCTATAGACTGATATGAACATATCAATTATATGTAGTATAGCAATTATTTCATAAATAAAATAATTCCTTGTTTCAAGTTAAGTAGTCTGTATTATTTAATTTCCAGTTACATGCATTATTATTATTATTATTATTATTATTATTTATTTATTTATTTTTTTAATTATTATTATTATAATCATAAACTTAAATAAAACACGCTGGTCCACCTTCATAGCATAAAAACACCAGGTTTAGGGCAGCATTTAGGGTTTACATGATCTGGACTGAGTGATGACCGCAGACAGGAGTTAGTTCAGCTTTTTTTTTGTCCTAAACGCGGTTCGTCACTGCATTTAAAGCATGTGTTACCCATCTTTAACAGCATGCATGCAAATACATACACACAGTTACCAGCTCTGTCTCTGTCCCAGCGCACTTTTTCAGTGTCCAAGTCCGACTCCAGTGCTCTGGGCAGACTTGCCACTGAGAGACGCTAAACCCTCGGCACACAGTGCGCGTTTAAGCCCACGGCACCGGGGCGCCATGACCGGGTTTACTGAGGCCGAGACCAGACCATCTGTAGGCCTTCAGCCACAGACACACCCACAGCGCTCAGGTGCGCACTGGTGGCTGATAAAGTCAAGCGCCACAGGCTAAACTTTCAGCCATGTTTCTGCCAACAACTCTCCACATGTAGCCAGGGTTGCCAGGTCCCAGAAAAAATTCCAGCCCAATTAGAACTCAAAAACAGCACAATTGGAAGAAAAATAACCCAATTTGTCTAGATCAGACAGTGTTACTAAATTAAACCTAAAATAAGTACTTTTATACTTTAGACTTTATACTTTTTAGACATTTTATAACAAAATGTCTTCAAGTTAACTGATTATGTCACGATTCTCTCTAATATTGATTTGATTCATTTGAACCCAGATGAATGAAAAAGTTCTTATGAAATTCAAAAGACTGTGCTATACAAAACAGTTAATAGCAATAAAATAATTACAACTAAAAATATTTCAACAATTGGACTGTTGCCAAAATATTTTCAAGAAATACACAAAAAATAGAAATAGGCCTATTATAAATGGTATTTTATTTTTTAATTTTACCCTCATATATGCTATACCACTTTAGAAAATGTCAAACATAATGTGTAGTAGTATAATTATATACATGTTTATTCCACACTGTTTGTTTATTTGAGTCTAATCTCCCCTGAACCTCTCGGGACGTCCTGTGAAATCGCTGTTCTCTCTTTCCTCCCCAGCAGCCCCTCCCCTCTGCGCTCCCTGCTCGTGTATCGTGAGCTATAGACGCGCATCTTTAAGTGTTATTAGACTATTATATTTAAGATCTTTAGCCTAACCATTTTAAAATCAAGGGTATTTCTGCACTTATTAACGTGAAGAAAAAACGTCAGAGTAAAAACTGTCAGAGGGTTAAGTCTTCTCTTAAATAGCTGCATATCTTAAGACTGTTTTTACTGCAGTTGTGCAGCTGCGTGATGGCGCTTCCCTCCAGCTCTTTCTATCATAAACCTACTCGTGTCAAACCTGGCAACTCCACATGTAGCCTAGCCTGTAGCTAACAGCACAGGCTTTGAAAGGGGAGGGGCGGAGGGTGAGTGCACATTCAAAACACACTTCAAAGTTAGTGTAATTCATTGTTTTTTCTAGATTACATAATTTTTGTAATCGTAGGATGTAATAATCGAAATAGTAATCGAAATTCAATTAATTGCACAGCCCCAGAATAACCTGTATACATTTGCACTAATAAAATATCAGTTTTACTCTCTGGAACTCATTGGTTTTATTTTAAAAGTCTAATACAGGAGAAATAACGCGAGCACTGCATTAAAAATTGTGTTGTAAAATGTATTGTGAAGAAGCTTTCTGCCTTCAACATTATGCATCCATATAAAGAGTAGACTTAGCTTTCAAAAACTTACTAAATAAAGGCAGATTTGAGTGGGTGGCTTTAAAATATTCATAAAACCCTTAATGATAGAATTTGTTGCCAATTTCAACTCCAACTCGCAAAAAAGGCAGACTTCTCTGTTGTTACTTACAAAGTACTGGACTAAAATATATTTCTGAGAAGTGTAACAGAGAAAAACTTGACTAAGACGTCCCAGTTTGACAGTTTAAGAGCTCGATGAACTAAATTTAATACCTGCCCATACGATTTAATACTGTGAAGGCCTTGGGGATACCCTGATTACAGCAGTGGGTGTAAAGGCAGTGGTTGTTGTTAAGGCTTATTCATGACTTATAAATGTGTATTACAGTGTTATTAAGACAAAGCTGTTACAGTACAAAGGCATTAAATGGATAAAAGGGATAAAAAAATAAAACCATCATAAACTGGACGACCTGGAAGAGAGCAGGCCTCCACAAATACGTTACAGTTTCACTCTGAGCCGGACTCTGAGCCGGACTCTGAGCCGGACTCTGAGCCGGACTCTGAGCCGGACTCTGAGCCGGACTCTGACTCGGACTCTGAGCCGGACTCTGAGCCGGACTCTGAGCCGGACTCTGAGCCGGACTCTGAGCCGGACTCTGACTCGGACTCTGAGCCGGACTCGGACTCTGAGCCGGACTCGGACTCTGAGCCGGACTCGGACTCTGAGCCGGACTCGGACTCTGAGCCGGACTCTGAGCCGGACTCTGAGCCGGACTCTGAGCTGGACTCTGACTCTGAGCCGGACTCTGACTCTGAGCCGGACTCTGACTCTGAGCCGGACTCTGACTCTGAGCCGGACTCTGACTCTGAGCCGGACTCTGACTCTGAGCCGGACTCTGACTCTGAGCCGGACTCTGAGCCGGACTCTGAGCCGGACTCTGAGCCGGACTCTGAGCCGGACTCTGACTCGGACTCGGACTCTGAGCCGGACTCGGACTCTGAGCCGGACTCGGACTCTGAGCCGGACTCGGACTCTGAGCCGGACTCGGACTCTGAGCCGGACTCGGACTCTGAGCCGGACTCGGACTCTGAGCCGGACTCTGAGCCGGACTCTGAGCCGGACTCTGAGCCGGACTCTGAGCCGGACTCTGACTCTGAGCCGGACTCTGACTCTGAGCCGGACTCTGACTCTGAGCCGGACTCTGACTCTGAGCCGGACTCTGACTCTGAGCCGGACTCTGACTCTGAGCCGGACTCTGACTCTGAGCCGGACTCTGAGCCGGACTCTGAGCCGGACTCTGACTCTGAGCCGGACCCTGAGCCGGACCCTGAGCCGGACCCTGAGCCGGACCCTGAGCCGGACCCTGAGCCGGACTCTGAGCCAGGTCCACAACAAAAAACTGAATATCTTATCTTTGGCTTAACCTGAACTGAAACGCTCATCTAAGCTGGACTGATATTTTTAAAGTAATCTTGCTGAATAGACTAACAAACAAACAAACAAACAAACAAACAAACAAGTCTGTGGAGCATATGTTTTCAAATGCCTCCCTCTGCTGTTTGGACTGAGCATTACAAGAGCAGCATTTTCTGAGTGACAGTAACTTAAACATAGAGTAGTTTAGTATAGATTAATTTAATGTTGCACCAACCAGGTTTAACTTTAATTTAGGTTAGTGCTGAGCAGAGTTAAATAAAATTCTGTCTAAAATTACTAAAACCAGGTTTAGTGGAGTTGTACTGAACAGATTTAAACTGAAGATGAGTTTACTAAAGTTAGATTAATAATAAAATTTAGTTCATGCCTTCCAGTCATTTTAACGTGTCTGGTTCAGATGTAGGAGGTGAAAACCCTGACTGTCGGCTGTTAAACGTTAAAACCAAACGCAGCACTAAAACAGTAACTTTTAGTGACGGCGTCTTCGTTAGTGATGTGGTTACTGCGACTAACTATCCTCCTCAGTCAGACTCTGCTCCTGTTCTCGGTTACGTGGGACGTCAGAGGGACTTTACTGTTGTTAAAATGGAAACAGGACCAAGACAAAAATCCCACAGAGGACTGAACAACAACGAGGACTTCAGCAGAACCAACAGGTGACGAAGGAAAGACCTAAACACCGTTAATCAGAGACAAGTTATTACATTGACTCTGTATAAGCCACAGCCATCTTGGTTATTTCTGAGAGGAGATTATCTTCTGCTTCTGTGAGACGCAGAGCTGCAGAGAAACGGCTGTGAGAGGTCGGGATCCAGAGTCCACTGGAGACGAGGAACCAGACTCTGCTGCTTTAGAGACGAGAGGAGGAGGAGGAGGAGGAGGAGCTGACTGGACAGTAGGGCTGCATGATATGGAGAAAACATGCGATACTGGAAAATTGTGATAACAATATTATTGCAATATTTGAAAATAGAGCCTACTTTTAAATTAAATTAAAAATAAAATGGTCACATTTATACAGCACTTTTCTACCTTCATGGGTACTCAAAGCGCTTTACATCAAGAAACCATTCACCCATTCACACTCACATTCATACACCATACACTGGAGGCAAGGTGGGTTAAGTGTCTTGCCCAAGGACACAACTGACAGTATGCAACAGTGGGAGTGAGGTTTGAACCTGCCAACCTTCTGGTTATTGGACAAGCGGCTCTACCAACTGAGCTACTGCCACCCCAGCAGTAAGCTATATTCACTACATTTCACAAAAATGTAAGTTCCTGTATTACAAATCAAAACTTAACACAGACTAAACCAGGAATAAAACAAGGCTAAGCTGTGACTAAATTCATTAAATTACCACTAAAACTGGACGTTTTAAACATTTTTATTTAGTCACAACACATGTTCTTTTAAGGCTCTGGTGGAAAATGATTCTTCAGTGTAAATCTCTGTCAGATGGAAGACCACAGCGTTATTGTGATATATTTAGATTCTTACGATACGGATATTGCGATAACGATAATTTTGCGATATATTGTGCAGCCCTAGTGGACAGAGTATCCTCTCCTTTCCAGAGCAGACCTCCACCTGCTCCCTGCTCTGTTCTTTCCTTTTATTTGATTTAGCAAGACGTTTTTATTCAGCGATCCAACCCAGAGGTGAAGGATTAATAATAAGTTGGAGAGCCAGAGATTATGAATTCCCCTCCTTTTCTCTCCTTTAGCCCCGTCCCTGTTGTGTATCTGTATAAAGCCCGCTGTAAGAGAAGCAGACTCTGTACAGTTTGTTGATAATGGCCCTGACATAAATAATTCACTGAGAGGCTGTGGTTTAATAAACTCTACAGACCTCATCAGACCGACAGGACCACAAAGACTCAATAACATTAACTTTTAAACAGGACAGGAGACAGAGAGGACCACGAAACCTACGCACGCGGGACTGCTCCCCGTGTTCTCTGAGCTCCACTGAGCTGTAGAACACGCTCCTATGATGGCACGCACTTCTGCAGCGCCTCGTCAACAACACATCACAGAACGTTTAACCCGAAACTCTATTTATTAATTTAGCTACAAAGTGAAAGAGTAGTCTAGAGCCTTGAAATATCAGTCGTTTGTTCAAAGTTTACCCATATAATCTTCTAAGGCTGCAAAATATAACATAAAATTATCATTATCCCAATATCAGCAAACGCAAGAATCTAATAAATATATCACAATAACGCTGTGATCTTCCATCTGACAGAGATTTACACTGAAGAATCATTTTCCTACCAGAGCCTTGAATGAAAATGTGTTGTGACTAAATACATTTTTTTTTAAAGTCTAGTTTTAGAGGTCATTTCTTTAATTTAGTCACAGTTTAGTCTTGTTTTACTCCTGGTTTAGGCTGTGTTAAGTTGTGACTTGTGAATGCATAGACTTGCATTTTAGTTTTAAGTGAATTTAACTTACTGTGTCAGAAAGCAGGATCTATTTTGAAATGTGTCCCAGATGATGTAAACATGTTTAAGTCAAATCTTAGTTTTACTGATAACAATGGCACAGTTGATTTATTATCAATTACATTTTTTTTGCATAATGCCAAAGTTGTTTTTGTTTACATTTTTTATTTTGATTCTAAAACTGCATCACTGATCGTCCAATCAGAAAAGAGGAAAGACTGGCAGACTGCAGTACTGTTTTAAACCAGCAGAGCGCATGCTGTTTACAGGACCTTTAAAACATCACCATAATATTGTTAGCGTAATATTCAATATAGTTATCAAATATTGCATGTTTTTCCCTTATTGTCCAGCCCCAATATCTTCAACAAAATGCTGCCAAATAAAAGAGCGGCAGACCTCAACTCTCTGTCAGCAGCAGCAGACTTTTCTTCAGTTCTCAGCTCAGAGTACTGTCCCACTTTTGATTGTCCCGCACTGCCATTTCAGCATTTGTCCCCCTGTCCCACTTATTAAGATAATGTCCCACTTTCTCCTGTGAATCTTAGCCGATAAAAAGTGAAATTCAAGTTCAGAACAATCCATCTCTCTGGGTTGGATGTATGGTTGTTGTGTTGCTGCCCCTGTGTTTCAGGAAAGGCCTCTCTCCATGGGGCTTTGTTATTTCACTGAGTAAGTCTCATTACTAACAACTACTGCAAAATGTGTTTTTAGCAGCTGTACCTTTTATGTAAATTATTTATTTCCCGAGTCCGTCTTTGTCTCACCAAATCAAACAATACTTCTTGATGTGGCAACCCTTCCAATGACTGAATTAAACTGTGCCTGATAGGAATGAGAAGCTTGTCCTGTGATCAGCCCGGTCTCACTTCCTGTTTCTGGAGGTTTTTAGTAAAAGCAGCAGAGTTAAACCTGAGTTGACAGAAACAAAGAGGATTAGAGCAGTTCCTCTAAAACTCACTCACTCTGTGATGTGACCTCATTCAGGAACGGTCTCTGAGAGGATTTCACTGTTCCAGGTCAAAGAACGCTCTTCACCAGTTTCAATGTTGATCTTGTTTTGGTCCTAAATGTAGTTGTAATGACATGAAATAGTGACACAGGTTTTAAACAAATGAGCCATAAAGTAGGCACAATTCATCAAGATCAAATCAAAATGCTAATTTTAATTGTCGCAATTGGCAAATCGCAAAGGCTGCAGTTATTCAGGTGATATAACGTCCTCTGCAGAGTCTCCACAGAGTCTGAAGGCGCAGGGCTACAGCTGTAGTTTACAGACCTGACCTGAAAGGAACGCGACTCCTGACACTGGCTGAGAAGTGAAGTCTGTTATTGTTCGGTGAGCTCTCCCGGTCCTGAAACTTCAGGAAATGAATGAGCACGGCTCTGTTTTGGTCTGGTTTGGGCCGCGTCAGCGTACGGTGCACTCGCTCGAGAGTGAAAGTCTTGTCATTGCCCAACTCCAGCCACAGCGGCAACATGTTTCCCACAAACTCAAGCAAAGACTGAGTGCTCGAAGTCCAAACAGCCGTAGATTTCCCCCGGTTCTCTAAATCCTCTGCCTTGGATTCCAAAAGAGTGATCCGTTTTGTAGTGCTAGCCAAGTCCGCTTTAGCTATCTCTAGCTCGTCTTCCAAAGATGAAATACGTTCTTCGGCCTCGGTGACCCGCGTCGTGTTGGAGGCAATATTATTCCTCACCACAATCAGGCTGTGCTCCAAAGCGTTAACAGAGTTGTTCATGTCTCCCAGTCGATTATCAATGGGGTCAAGCTTACGGCCAAACTCAGAGCGGAGGGCCTTTAGCTCCATTAGCACTGATGCTAAGTCTGCCATGCTGTCCATGGCTTCCTCTTGCTCTTCCGTAGGTCGCGGGCTAGATTTTGGCTTTTGGGAGTAACGAGACCTGGCAGAAACGTCGCAGCTGGTGGTCTTAGACATCTTTCAAAATCACTCTTTCACTTTTTCCGGGATTTAAAAAGTTTTAGTGCAATGTTAAACAGAGCATCTTTCTTATGCTACCATTTGGTTCGCTGCTCAATAGCGTCCCCTAGTCTGTGTTAAGTTTTGATTTTGTCGCTGTTTTGACTTAAATACAGGAACTTACATTTTTGTGAAATGCAGTGAATTTAACTTACTATGTTCGAAAAGTAGGCTCTATTTTCAAATATCGCAATAATATCATTATCGCAATTTTCAACATAGTTATGGAATATCGCATGTTTTCTCCGTATCATGCAGCTCTATTCTCCACATGACTGCACTGAACCCTGTCGTCACTCAGCTTTTGATGCTATAAAGACATGCATTTCTATCAGAAGCTTTAAACCTGAACTTAAGAAACGTCTACAAACCGGTAAAATGCATCAAACCCTTTTTAAAAACAAATAAACTAATATTTCTTTTCCCAAATGTCAATGCTCTATCACATGCTTAAAATGTAAACTGTGAACTGTGTATTGATTTAAAAAATAGATCACAAAGCTCATCGAAACCAAATAATCTGTTAGAAAAATCCCAATTAGATATTTTTTCAAAATCGTTTAGCCCTGGAGTGAAATGATGTAGAAAAATAACTTTGGTTCAGTAAAAAGTGTCACAATGAAAAATCTATCAAATTTTTCTTATTTCTTTCTGCTCCTTTTTCATCAGTCGCACAATGATTTGGCAAGTTTTTATGTCGAAGGTCCTTCCTGCCGCAGCCACATCCTGTGACTGAGGCCGTGAGGGTGAAGTGTCTCGCCGAGGGACACAATGACAGTAAACACTCGGGTTCAAATTATTAATCCACAGCACCACTGCGCCCCAAATGATCAGGATTAAAACAAGGTCCGGAGCAGTTCAGAAAAACCTCATACCTGCTGCATTCGATGAGCGTGACCCTGAGGCGTCCCTCCACCAGACGGGCCTCGGACACAGACAGGTCCACGTCACAGACCGAGCCCAGGGGGGACGGGACGTGGAATGGGAAGAACGGCTTATATCTGAGGAGCAGAAAACACAAGGGAAACAAATATTATTACAGTTTCAATATGATTTTAAGAAGATCCTGGAGTGGCCCTCTAAGTCTCCAGAGTTAAATCCCACTGAAACTTTTTGGTGGGATTTAAAGAAAGCAGCTGCAGCTCAGAGACTTATGCTGTCTTCACGTGACATGGGAAAGAGGATATTTTCCACTTGTAAATAGGAAATTACGAGTTGTTGTGTTCAAGTGCTGTTGTGGTTGTAGCATAATAACAAGAAACTTTATTAATTCATCTGCTACAACAAGAACAGTAAGTGTAGTGTGCTGTATTTTGTATGGAGTTTGCTAAAGTTACTGTGTTAAAATTACTACGTTAAAACTGTGTATGCTACATAATTAAACAATGAGCTAACATGAGTAAAGACATTTATTCGCCTACGCATTTTATACCATCCACAATTTCTTCGCTGCTCTCCGCCATTTTGAAAAATCAAATCCGACCTCATCTCGGCAACCCGGGTATCAAAATTATCTTCGAGTTCTCCAGCGGAAATTACGAAGAAAGGGGGCGTTCATGTGCAAATTTACCTCAGCAAGTGGTATTTTCCATAATTCCCATAGCACATGAAGGCAGCATTAAACATCACTGAGCTGGAGGCTTCTGCAGGAGAATGAGCAGAGACCCCAGTGGAGAGGAGTCAGGAGCTCGTTAGCAGTGACCCAAAACATCTGTGACCCAAAACATCTGTGACCCAAAACATCTGTGACCCAAAACATCTGTGACCCAAAACATCTGTGACCTAAAACATCTGTGACCCAAAACATCTGTGACCCAAAACATCTGTGGGAAGTGATCAAAGTGAAAGGAGGCTCCACAGAGTCCTGAGGCTCAGGGCTGAATAACACACGTTTTTCATCTGGACTTCAGAGTTAAGTGCATTCTGCATTAGCCATGACCTTTTCACCAAAGTCTGATAACTGTTAATAATAGTTTAATTGTTAAAAGAAAGGTCTCCTGGTCTCCTGTAACACTTTAGTCCTGGTGTAGTACTGGGTTAGTCCTGGTGTAGTACTGGGTTAGTCCTGGTGTAGTACTGGGTTAGTCCTGGTGTAGTACTGGGTTAGTCCTGGTGTAGTACTGGGTTAGTCCTGGTGTAGTACTGGGTTAGTCCTGGTGTAGTACTGGGTTAGTCCTGGCGTAGTACTGGGTTAGTCCCGGTGTAGTACTGGGTTAGTCCCGGTGTAGTCCTGGGTTAGTCCTGGTGTAGTACTGGGTTAGTCCCGGTGTAGTACTGGGTTAGTCCCGGTGTAGTACTGGGTTAGTCCCGGTGTAGTACTGGACTAGTCCCGGTGTAGTACTGGACTAGTCCTGGTGTAGTACTGGGTTAGTCCTGGTGTAGTACTGGGTTAGTCCTGGTGTAGTCCTGGGTTAGTCCTGGTGTAGTCCTGGGTTAGTCCTGGTGTAGTCCTGGGTTAGTCCCGGTGTAGTACTGGGTTAGTCCCGGTGTAGTACTGGACTAGTCCTGGTGTAGTCCTGGGTTAGTCCTGGTGTAGTCCTGGGTTAGTCCTGGTGTAGTACTGGGTTAGTCCTGGTGTAGTACTGGGTTAGTCCTGGTGTAGTCCTGGGTTAGTCCTGGTGTAGTACTGGGTTAGTCCCGGTGTAGTACTGGACTAGTCCTGGTGTAGTACTGGACTAGTCCTGGTGTAGTACTGGGTTAGTCCTGGTGTAGTACTGGACTAGTCCTGGTGTAGTACAGGACTAGTCCTAGTGTAGTACTGGGTTAGTCCTGGTGTAGTACTGGACTAGTCCTGGTGTAGTACTGGACTAGTCCTGGTGTAGTACTGGGTTAGTCCTGGTGTAGTACTGGGTTAGTCCTGGTGTAGTCCTGGGTTAGTCCTGGTGTAGTACTGGGTTAGTCCCGGTGTAGTACTGGACTAGTCCTGGTGTAGTACTGGACTAGTCCTGGTGTAGTACTGGGTTAGTCCTGGTGTAGTACTGGACTAGTCCTGGTGTAGTACAGGACTAGTCCTAGTGTAGTACTGGGTTAGTCCTGGTGTAGTACTGGACTAGTCCTGGTGTAGTACTGGACTAGTCCTGGTGTAGTACAGGACTAGTCCTGGTGTAGTACTGGGTTAGTCCTGGTGTAGTACTGGGTTAGTCCTGGTGTAGTACTGGGTTAGTCCTGGTGTAGTCCTGGGTTAGTCCTGGTGTAGTACTGGGTTAGTCCTGGTGTAGTACTGGACTAGTCCTGGTGTAGTACTGGACTAGTCCTGGTGTAGTACTGGACTAGTCCTGGTGTAGTACTGGACTAGTCCTGGTGTAGTACTGGGTTAGTCCTGGTGTAGTACTGGACTAGTCCTGGTGTAGTACAGGACTAGTCCTGGTGTAGTACTGGGTTAGTCCTGGTGTAGTACTGGACTAGTCCTGGTGTAGTACTGGACTAGTCCTGGTGTAGTACTGGGTTAGTCCTGGTGTAGTACAGGACTAGTCCTGGTGTAGTACTGGGTTAGTCCTGGTGTAGTCCTGGGTTAGTCCTGGTGTAGTCCTGGGTTAGTCCTGGTGTAGTACTGGGTTAGTCCTGGTGTAGTCCTGGGTTAGTCCTGGTGTAGTACTGGGTTAGTCCCGGTGTAGTACTGGTGTAGTACTGGGTTAGTCCTGGTGTAGTCCTGGTGTAGTACTGGGTTAGTCCTGGTGTAGTACTGGGTTAGTCCTGGTGTAGTACTGGGTTAGTCCTGGTGTAGTCCTGGGTTAGTCCTGGTGTAGTACTGGGTTAGTCCTGGTGTAGTCCTGGGTTAGTCCTGGTGTAGTACTGGGTTAGTCCTGGTGTAGTCCTGGTGTAGTACTGGGTTAGTCCTGGTGTAGTCCTGGGTTAGTCCTGGTGTAGTCCTGGTGTAGTACTGGGTTAGTCCTGGTGTAGTACTGAGTTAGTCCTGGTGTAGTACTGGGTTAGTCCTGGCGTAGTACTGGGTTAGTCCCGGTGTAGTACTGGGTTAGTCCTGGTGTAGTACTGGGTTAGTCCTGGTGTAGTACTGGGTTATTCCTGGTGTAGTACTGGGTTAGTCCTGGTGTAGTACTGGGTTAGTCCTGGTTAAATGTGGCCTTGTGTTAGCTTGGCCCAAATCAATTAAGCTCTGGTTTAATTCTTGGTCAGATTAAGGCAACACAACACTGCTGGCCAAGAAAATGCAAAAACTGCTAAATTTGAGTGAACAAAAGGCCAAACCGTAAGAGAATCATTGAGTTTTTGGCAAAACGCGCAGTCTCATAAATGGCCCCTTATCCCTCCTACAGCCATAACTTTTTAGTCACAGCTTTCACGCTAATGTACCAATAAAGACCAGAAAAATTATCTAATGGTAATTCCATTTTTTTTTCATGGTTACAATGATTAACTTCAGTCCTCATCATACAAAGCAAAAAATCATTCTGTTTATGAAATGTAAGCCTTAAATTCCCGTTTGTGTGGTGCAGACACATCCAGCACAAACCTCTGCCTCTGCTCAGTCTGGGGCCTTTTTCTACTTTGCCCTGATGTGCACATCTCTGTAAGAACTACATTTTGGATTTGTGCTCACGCAAACACAAACAAACTCATTTCTCAACAAACAGTTTCACACCAATTTATGACAAAAACTCACCCAAATCATTTTAGTTCAAACATGTTTTTATTTTCCTTGTAGGCTTGATCATTTATACAAACACTAATGTGGCCATCTCCACATTTATACCTCTGTCTGCCATAGATGGGCAAATGGCGCCACCTAGGGAAAAACAATAAAAACTAAAATTCCAATCCCTCACTGTCATGAATCCATGAAATACTTGATAAAAATGTGAAATTATATTGCAGTGACAGTGTATAATAAAAATGTTGTTTTAATGGGAGTCAATGGCACAAAAAATGTCTTAGGGGTAAAGGTGGGGCTATTTTTAAGACACATTTTTAAGAGGATTTAAAAAAAAAAAAATAAATCCTGAAATCTGAAAATTCATCCAAAAATACACACCTGAGGCAAAATCTATGCCATTTGAATCAACACAGCAAAAGTTATCCACAAAAAACAGCTTCAAACAGGTCCGTCTCCCTCAGGTTAATGTGACGCTTATGTTTGATTATATTCTCTTCATACAAGGTCTTTTTATTTAGCCTTTATTTAACCAGACAAATCCCATTGAGATGTCTTGTATTAAATAATTATCTCTACCAAATATGACACACACACCCTGCTAACCCCGGCGCTTGCTTGTGTCTTACTGAAGTCCTGTCTTCCAGATGTCTCCAACCACTTTAATGAAACAATAAACAGGTGACAGGTGTGTGCTCTCTGACATTATTAAGGCACCGCACCTAAACCTGATCACGCTGAGACTAACCTGTTCACATTCCACTAACGCAGAGCTAACCCAGGCGTGAGCAGGCTTCAGTCAACAGTCTCTGTATTTAGTCGTCCTGTAGTGCTCTCAGGGTACGGAGACTCCCTGGGGAACCTGAGCACTTTGCAGGGGGTACTTGGAATAATTTAAAAATGCATTTCCAAAATGATAAGAAATTAACTACTGAAACTTCAAAAAGCACGTTAAAACAACTTCTAAAACAATCAAATTTAATCTCCACAGCTTCAGACATATCAGACCGTCACTGACAATAAAGGCAGCAAGAATGTTTCTGCATGCTTTGATCTTTTCACATATCCAATAGACCCTTTTCACGATGACGTCAGACAACTTCCGTTTTGAGACGATGGGATGTATCTTCATTTCCGGTGCTGCTGCTCGCCAGTAAGGAATTTACTCGGAGTCTTAAAAATTGGCCAAATATAAGGCTACGTGATGTACAGAAACTCGAAAAGGGATGTACATTTTTCATTGAGGGTTACTTATTTGATTATGAAGGTAAGTGTTTTGTCTTGTAGCTAAAGCTAGTAGTTGTTAATGCTGTAGCGTTAGCAATAGGTCTAACGGGTGTGCGATAAAACAATATTAGATTATGTTACGATCTAAATGAATGACAGTCTGCTCGTCTGAAAGACTCACTGCAATGAACTTCTAATTAGACCTGAAAAGTCTATTATTTTGTCACAGACTGATCACTACAGCAGAGTCAGTGTTCGAGCACAGAGCTTTACTAAATGAAAATATACTGTAGTACTATCCAGTGGTATTTCCTGATAAGCAGATTGTCAAATATTCAGATAAACTCAGATCATGACATGATCTAACACTGTTTTATAGCGCAGCTTTATCACTTAGCCATGTTGCTAACGCTATCTAGCTACATAACAAAGCACTCACTTCATAATCCAAGTATCCTTCGTTGAAGAATTAATATCCTTTCGCAAGTTTTGAACATTTTGTGGGTAAATATTCATTTGAAAATCGCTGTATATTGTGTAAACTTGTAAACAGCAATTTTAAAAAAGTCTGGGTGAATTTCTTATGAGAGAAGCGCGGCACCGGAACTGAAGATACATCCCATCGTCTCAAAACTGAAGTTGTCTGACGTCACGTGAAAAGGGTTTATTCTGCTTCACTAATTGGGCCCTTACCAACAACACCACACTCAAACAGATCACTGTAGAAAAGAGGGCATAAAATCTAAACAAAAACAATTTCATATCACCACAGTCAAATTCTTGAAACTTATAATTTATTGAGTTTTATTGAGTTTTGAAAGTTTTAAACATTCTAAATTTGCCTGTACATTATACAAACCCTTCACGGACTCACACTACCACCATTAAGCAAATACATTAAACAAAAACCTACTACTGGCAGAACCACTACAGGGTTCTCACGACTGGTAAACCCAGCTAATCAAATGTTATTTTACCCCAGCTACTGTGCAGTTACTGGTAAGGATAGCAGCCAGTCAGGTCAGGTCTGCGGCAGTGCCATTAGATACAAATCTTATCTACTTTTCATCTATCATGTTCCAGAGTCCGCCCCCCGAAAGAGGTAAACTTCCGTGACGTTATGCGCAGTCGGTCGCTGTATCAGACTGAGTTCCCTGCGCAGTGATCACAATGGCGGCCACAACAAGCCCTCGCCTTCCGATGTTGGGCAGAGGTAAAAACAGCTGGGCATCGGTCGTGATTCAGATTGTTACGTTTGTTTGCTGGAGAGTTGTAAATAAATAATTTTGTCACAAATGCATGGACACCTCGGATTATGAAAAACTACGGAGAACAACTGGATTAAGGTATCTCAACAGCATGGTGTTTTATACATCAAAATACCACCCAGATCTGCTCAGAAAGGCTGTTTTCAGGCAGGGAAATACAAACATGTTCTACCTGGTGTGGAGGGGATACCCCCAGCGATGCCGAGGGGGGCTTTGTGCCCTCAGATTGGGTGCTATGCTATGTTTATTAACATCTCCAATACGGACATTTTTATTTTTCTTTGGCGGAAACCCTGCACTAGAGCGACACCTACAGGTGATTGTGAGGTTCCTTACAGATGTACCACCTTTGCACAGTCAGTCCTTTCAGTCAGAGGCTGTAAAATGTGGAATAACATCCCTCACACAATAAGAGACTCTCCTACGTATAACACCTTTAAACCTCACCTTAAAAACTGGCTTCAATCCACTCAACACTGCCCCCATCAGAGCTGCTCGGACCTCACGGTGCATGACACATCTTTGCTGTTATCGTTTCTTACTGTCACTATTTTCATGTAAATATGTAAATATGTAAATATGTATGAATGTTTGAGGATCTGGGGGCACTCTGATTTTTTTTTTAGGTTGCCTTTTTACAGCTGGCAGGGGGACTATGAATGAAAATTAGCCTAATTTGGCAAACTCAGGTGTATTTACGTTGTTTGTTGATTAATGCACACTGTCCCTTTTTAAATAAATAAAAAATAAATAAATGAAAAAGTATGAAAAGCGTCATCATCTGGAACTTTTATTTAAATGTTATCACCCGTTATATATTTTTAAGGTTTAATGTAGCTTGTTTTAAATGAGAAATGATTTTAGTTTTACTTTATAGTACTCTTATTATGAGTTTAAGATGCTGATTTTAATTTGGGGCGCACGGTGGCAGAGTGGTTAGCGCTCACGATCTCTCCTAACCCTCCCACTGTCCAAACACATGCATGTGTTGATGAACTGGTGACTCTAAAGTGCCCCTAGTGAATGAATGTGAGAGTGAATGGTTGTCTGTCTGTGTTTGTGTCAGCCCTGCCTCTGCCCAGGCTGCACCCCGCCTACGGCCCAAAGTTACTGGGATAAACTCCAGTCACCCACGACCCCTGACAGGAACAAGCAGAAGAAGATGAATAAATTAATGATTTTAATTTGTTTGAGTTTCTTTTGAAATTAAAATAAATATATAGTAAAATAATAGGAGCTTATAATGTTTTATTTTATAAGTTTTAAAAGCAGACAGATTGTTTTTCTTGAATTTTAGTTTAAAAGAAAAACAGAAATGTGTATAAACTGTCTTTGTACTGATAAACACGATTCATCAACACGTCTGAGCTGCTGTAGACCTCAGTGCTGTCCTGGCTCATGTTACTAAGCTGGAGATAAAGTGGCTGTTAAACCATTCACCCTCACTCATTCACTCTGGGACAGTCAGCGTCTCCACTGCCCTTTGTTTTGACACGGTTACTGTAAGTTTTGCACCGCAGACACATCACACTCGTGCATGGATATGAGAGGTGATGCTTTTCATGTCGACTCTAACCACACCGGCGTATCTCCTGCATCAGCGTCGTACAAATCTCTCCATCAGCGTCTCGTGTTCTGGGAGCGGAGCCAAACACAAACAGCCACAGTCGATCGATGCTTTAGACCCACACACAAGACATAAACCAACCAGTGCTGCCACACCACTGGTCCAGAACTGTCCGTACCTCCTCCTTACAGCCCACATTTGGGTCCTGAACCACCATTTGGGAACCACTGGTTTATAATGACAACCTCTGCCATAAAATCAGGCTGAATGTTTTTTATTGAAAGGAAACTATGCAACTTTGCTCATTTCTTCTCTGTTCTGAACAGATTTTCTCTTCAGAGCTCTCCCTACATTTAGGAGTAAAGCACAGGCCCCTGTGTGGCCCCTGTGTGGCCCCTGTGTGGCCCCTGTGTGGCCCCTGTGTGGCCCCTGTGTGGCCCCTGTGTGGCCCCTGTGTGGCCTCTGTGTGGCCCCTGTGTGGCCCCTGTGTGGCCCCTGTGTGGCCCCTGTGTGGCCCCTGGCCCGTCTTGACTCAGGTTTTCTCCTACTCGTATCTCTATTCATTTATTACTAAGACAGAGCAGTAAAGCCAGAACAATGGTAAAATAAAATGTAAATTTGTTTTTTAAGATGAAAAACTTGTGGCTTTGTCATGATAAAAGCTGATCGCCATCCAGTTGCTTGCACTTCACGACCGATTATTGATCAAAATAATTGTTATTTGCAGCCCTAGCCATGGGCAACATCTATGGCTGACCAAGACCAGACCTGAGACTTCGGGTTGGTGCTCCCATTCTTACAAGGGTGTTTTTTCCACCCAGATACACCAGGGGGCGCTGCAGGGGCTTTATTCACCCAGCAACTATTATATAATATTTAGTCATCACATGACTCTGAAGCGGTTTGATTAAGTTTTGTATAGTTCTCATTTTAAGATAACAGGTCAGTGACTGGACACTGGGCGGCAGGTTTGGTTTGAGGACAGCAGATTCCTGCACTACTACTCATTTTTCACAAATCTGTATTTTTATTTTACGCCCCTCTGCTGTCAATGCTATTTAATTAAAATCCTCCTATGTACAGTAAATCACCACAACTCTATTCACTGCTGTTATTTTTGATGACTACAGCCACTTTATCTCAATATCCTGCATTAGTGATGTTATTCTTCACCCTGTGTTCTTTTGTAGTTAATGTAGTTGTAGTTGATAATATGCGGTAGTTGATGACAGTAGTTGGTAATGTAGTTGATAATACAGTAGATTTATAATGTGACAGTGTTTTTATTACTGCAGGATCACTGAGCTGCTAAACTGTATTTCATTGGTTTTACCAGACAATGACAATAATTTTATTCTATTCTCTGTAGGTGTCAACATACAGTCACTGTGTCAGTGTTTCCAATTTTTATTGATACAATATAAATGGATAAATATGCATCACTTTGCATCGAATTATATCATTTTCTGGGGAATGTATATTAATATACAGCTGCAAGAAAAAGTACGACATAATCAGCCAATATTTTTATGATTTTGTCTGAATATTCTTATATTTATTGCATCAATATGAAGGTGCTGAATCGTATCGAATTGTATGGTTGTAAATTAGCAAATACTCGTTCTAATCGGTACATATCGTATCGTTACACCGCTAAAATGCAACACTACAGGTACATGCTGTGGACCATCAGTAATACAGTTAACATTCAGCTAAGGGCCACAAGAAAACTTAGGCATGACTGTTTTTTATGTCGTTTAACTTTAGCAAACTTTCCCTGTTAGCTCTTAGGCCTCTTAGCCGGGTTGTATCAGTAGTTTATTTTTGGTTTATCTGTGTTTTTTTAGCAGCCTTCCTTCCTCCTCAGAACATTTCCTCATTAGCGGTTTGCCGTTATGCTTTAGCCTGTTTATGTAGCCTATCTTTAGTTGATCTGTGTATTTAGTGCCCTTGCTCCCTTCCTTTATGGAGCAAACTTTCCCTGTTAGCTCACAGCCCATTAGCCATTAGCCTTTACACTTTAACCTAGCTATTGCAGTGGTTTACATGAAGTTTATCCTTGGTTTTCTTGTGTGTTTATGCCCCAGTGTGCTTCCTATGGAGCGCCCTGTTAGCCTGATGGCAGTGTGAGTATTATTGGTGCCCTCCCTTCCTCCAGAGCTGCCATCTGTGCCTCAGTAAATCCCTGAGTGAGGTTACATCATTCTCTGAGCTCTAACCAACATCATAATCACTACGTCCCACTGTCCCCGCTTCACTTAAAGGAGACGCCAGAGCAGAGTGGGAGAAAACAGAGGCAACAAGAACAAAAGAAACTAAAAAACGAATCAGAAAATATGACTTCTTAGTGAAAAAAAGGACAACAATCACTGTTATGATGGCTAGAGCTGTGTATCGGCAAAAATCTGGTGAAACAATACGGCCTAATTTACAAAATGACTATGTCGCATGTGCACACAGCCAGGGGCGTTCACAGGGAGAACAGAGTTAACGCTAAAGTCGTGAGCCATGTTTGCCTCGGACCACCCGCTCACCCAGAGATCATCATCTCAGTGACTTTTTGTTCAGTACATATATCATTAAAATGTTCAGAATTTCAGTGTCACAACTGAAAAAAATAACATTCAACAGTTTCTCTCTTCCTCTCAGTCCTTTAAGTCCCATTGACTCCCATTAAAATCACTTATTTTCCCTAAATCATGTTAATTCCTCTGTAACTCTGTCAGTCAGAGGCTAAACAATACACAAACAAAAACATCATTTTCTCAGTGCATTGTGGGAAATAATTCCTTATAATTCCATTGGATAACAGTGAGTGTAGCCCCGCCCCTTAGGGCTTTAAGAGGAAGAAGCTGAGTTTCAGAGCAAAGTAAAAATGGATTAAATCAGTGTTAGGGCGAATCAGAGACCGATCAGGACTGGACCCTGCACAAACAAAAACACTTTGGATCTGTAAACAGGAAATAATTCACGTTTTATTTACAAATCTGTGGAATTATGTAAACAAACTAAATTTAGAGTTAAAAATATAAGTATAGTTTTTTTTCTTCATGTTTTGTATTTTTAAAGGTGACCCAGTGACCTAAAAGGGCTTAAAGAGGAAGAACCTGATTTTTTTTAAAGAAGGTTTGAGGATTAAAATATATATATATTATCTGTATTAAAGATTGGTATCAGAATTACCAATATCGCAAGTATCAATATTTTAATATCGATTTACACATCACTCATTTATAAACTTAAATAAACAAAACCCCATGTCCTGTTTCCATCAGTAATAAATCAATCCTCTGTCAATCTGATGTTTATTTATGAAATATTTAAAATAGTATTTGATCGTATTTACCAAACCAAGTGCAGTCCCCTACAGTCCTGGTGGACAGGGCTGCACAATTCATCAAAACCAAATTGAAATCGCAATTTTAATTGTTGCAATTAGCAAATAGCCAAGGCTGCAATTATTTCTGCGATATAATTTCCTCTGGATGTTGTGTTACTCTGCTACAGCTGTAGTTCAGGCCTGTGCAGACATGAGCTGAAAGGCTTGTGATTCCTTTTATTAGATTAGCAGGGCATATTTCAGTTTTCTCTCAAGAGTCAGTGCTCCATCAAATGCTTAAAATGTATTCTGTGAACTGAGCATTGATTTTACAAAATATATTGCAAATCTAATTGCAACCGCAATATCTGTCAGAAAAACCACAATTAGATTTTTTTTCTCTAAATCGTTGAGCCCCACTGCAGGAGTTCTTCACCAGTGCAGCTCTGTAGCACCATCATTATACAAGACGTCATAAGTTTGGACGTATCAATAATCAATATTAGGTCACAAAATATTGCGATATCACAAAAACAATATTTTATCGCAGCCCTAGTATGTAAATAATTTCTTTTTACTCATGTTTAATGGTGTCTGTTCTTGTTTCTGACTCTGTGATCCCCAGGATTTATTTTTATAAAATATAAAAACACACTATTTTTGATTTGGAAACAGTATCACCAATAAGCTTTCAATATGTTTTTACACTTCTAATGCCAACGCTGTTTTGTTAGTCTGTACCCAAAATAACTCAAAAACTAATGTGTGAAATTACAGTCTGCACTTACAGAGCATAAAAACTACAACTCCCACCTAAATAGGACCCCCCACCCCCGCACTTTTAAATCCTGTAGTCACAAAAAAAAGAGCTGAAAAACTACAAATCCCAGTGTTAAAGCTCTGAATCAGCTGCTGCTCTGAAGAATGTGGTATTGACGAGTGTGGACTGTGTCAGCAGAGACACTGGACTCTGCTCTGAGAGACATGTCTCCCTCTCTGTCTCTCTCTGCAGTTCCTCTGAGAGACATGTCTCTCTCTCTCTCTGCAGTTCCTCTGAGAGACATGTCTCTCTCTCTCTGTCTCTCTCTGCAGTTCCTCTGAGAGACATGTCTCTCTCTCTCTGTCTCTCTCTGTAGTTCCTCTGAGAGACATGTCTCTCTCTCTCTCTCTCTCTCTCTGCAGTTCCTCTGAGAGACATCTCTCTCTCTCTCTCTCTCTCTCTCTCTCTCTCTCTGCAGTTCCTCTGAGAGACATGTCTCTCTCTCTCTCTCTCTCTCTCTGCAGTTCCTCTGAGAGACATCTCTCTCTCTCTCTCTCTCTCTCTCTCTCTCTCTCTGCAGTTCCTCTGAGAGACATGTCTCTCTCTCTCTCTGCAGTTCCTCTGAGAGACATGTCTCTCTCTCTGTCTCTCTCTGCAGTTCCTCTGAGAGACATGTCTCTCTCTCTCTCTGCAGTTCCTCTGAGAGACATGTCTCTGTCTCTGTCTCTCTCTGCAGTTCCTCTGAGAGACATGTCTCTCACTCTGTCTCTCTCTGCAGTTCCTCTGAGAGACATGTCTCTCTCTCTCTCTCTGCAGTTCCTCTGAGAGACATGTCTCTCTCTCTCTCTCTCTCTCTGTCTCTCTCTGCAGTTCCTCTGAGAGACATCTCTCTCTCTCTCTCTCTCTCTCTCTCTGTCTCTGCAGTTCCTCTGAGAGACATGTCTCTCTCTCTCTCTGCAGTTCCTCTGAGAGACATGTCTCTCTCTCTGTCTCTCTCTGCAGTTCCTCTGAGAGACATGTCTCTCTCTCTCTCTGCAGTTCCTCTGAGAGACATGTCTCTGTCTCTGTCTCTCTCTGCAGTTCCTCTGAGAGACATGTCTCTGTCTCTGTCTCTCTCTGCAGTTCCTCTGAGAGACATGTCTCTCACTCTGTCTCTCTCTGCAGTTCCTCTGAGAGACATGTCTCTCTCTCTCTCTCTGCAGTTCCTCAGAGAGACATGTCTCTCTCTCTCTCTCTGTAGTTCCTCTAAGAGACATGTCTCTCTCTCTGTCTCTGATGGACTCTCTCTGTTGTCTCTTCCTCGGTTGTCTTTATTCGACCTGAACTCTGTGGGATCAGCAGTAATCATTAACTGAAGCTGCACCACGTCCCGTCCCTGTCTCTGTTTGGACAACGATAAGACGACAGATTCAGAGAACAATGGGCTGTTATGGGAAAATAACTGTTGCTGGTTTAGTCTCTGTTTAGTCCTGGTTTGGTCATTTTTTGTGTTTTTATGGTTAATAATATTGGCCCAGTTTTGGCGTAAGGAGCCTTTTCCTCTGAGGACCCAGAGGTGTTTCTTAGCTGTTCTGGTTATATTTTGTCACTCAGTGCTGTCCCATGGAGCCTGATCCCAGATGTATTTCCTCTGAGGACCACGCTGAGCTCAGAGCTGTTGTTGGTGTTTCTCTCACATGACACACAGCACACAGGTCTGAGGCTGCTCCGAGGCACGAGCTGACACTGCTCACACAAAAACAACTCATACCACTGCAAACACAAACAACAGCAGGTTTTAGAGGCCTCACTCTGTCCTGGGATGCACCAGACAGGTTTTCACAACGTGGATAAAAAAAAAAGATGATAATAGCTGATAACACATGTTTTCTTATGTCAATAAGCCCAGAGAATGAGCCTCACTGGGATCATTGCTGCTTTAACAAAGGCACTCGGGGCTTTAACACCTCCTACAGTGTATGGGCCAGACCTTTGGACTTTCCTGTTTGGTGGTGGACGAAGAAGAAGGCGACAAAGAAGAAGACAACAAAGAAGAAGATGAAAAAGAAGACGACGAAGAAGAAGACGACGAAAAAGAAGACGACGAAAAAGAAGAAGACAAAGAAGAAGAAATTATTAAAATAATCTTCTTTAAAACAAGCCATGCTGAGAAGAGGTTTTCTTACTAAGACAGAAGTAAAACCACAAAAATAATAAAAGAAAATCTCCTCAAGTAACTCACTTGTAGCTTCCTCTTATTAAAATTTTGTAAAAAAAAATTCCAGCTCGGCAGCAGGTCATCATTTACTTGCACTTCACTATTCAATTATTAATTGATTAACAAAAAAAGAATCAGCAGAATAAACGGTTATTAAAATAATCGTTAGTTGCAGCCCTAAAATCCAAGAAGTCACACATGAACAAACGTAAGTGTGAAAGAGAGAAACAGATCTCAGTTTGGTTAAAAAAATACAGCAGACTCACAGATTGTGGTTAAGCTCAGCTGCAGCAGCTGGCAGCCTCTGAGTGTTATCAGAGATTTCAAACGTGTCTTAAACAGAGCATTTGATGTTTTTACTGTTTGTATTAATGTTATATCAATAACAGAATGTCTCTAATGCTCATATTTGTTCTTTTAAACACTAACTTTTCACCACATTAAACTCTGCGTTCCTGAGGCGTGCCCCTGGTGTTATGAGGCTGGTAATGACAGCTTCAGGGAAAGTGTGAGAGTTTGCAAACTAAACAAAAATAACAGAACAATTTGTAAGTTTTAAGCGCGGCGCTTGCACCTAAAATAGGAAAGTGGTGCATTTAAAAGACCAAACTCAGAAATGTATTAGTTCAAAAGAGCACAAACCAGCAATATAGGGTTAAAACATGCAGAAAACTGTCCAACACTGATATGACCCTATTCAGTATCAAAAATAATGGATTCTTTTAAATAAAAAGTTTTTTTTAAAAATGTATAAAAAGAAATCATTTGGATGTGGAGTTTCAACTTTGAAACCAAGTCCAGATGACTTCCTTTTAAACTTTTTTATTTTGTGATTGTATTTGGTGTAAATAAAAATATACTTTAGGCTTATGGTTAATGTTTATCTGTTTCCAGAGCAACATTAAACTCGATCACTTCATGTTCAAGAGAAGTCTGTGAGTGAAGTGTCAACGCTGCAACGTAAATACACAAAAAAAGATCGTCTCCATGTGTCAGTCCCATTACCGACACAGGTCTAGACTGTGTTTCTGTCAGGGCAGGATGGGTCAGTAATACTCAAGTTGAAGTATACTTCACACACAGTTACTTACTTAGATACACAGAACTTATACACACAGTAAAATCTGCAACTACTATTACTACTGCTGCCACTAAACCCTGCACCTTCTGTTCCTAGTGAAGGTGCTACCCACAAAAAGATTAGCGTTTTAAAAGTGAAGTCTCCAGTTCCTCCACCTCTCTCTCCTCGGCGGTGATATATTTCAGGAGTTGGAGTGAGAGTAAAGACGTGTAGCAGCTGCAGGTGGGAGGACCAGCTCTGACTCATCAGTGGGAGTGAAAACAGGAGCCAAAAATCCACTCACTACAGAAAACTTAGGGGCCGATGACAGGACAGCGCAACAGTTCTGCCATCTCCTGTTAGCGTTTACATGAAACGCTGAGGTGTGAAGAAAACAACAATGGGTGTGAATAAACTGTAGTACACGCATTTGTCCAGTTAACGGCGCTATGGGCCCCGCAAATGCTCTACACCAGTGGCTCCTGACCTTTTTGGTCTTGTGTACCCCAGGACTGGGCTTAATCCTGGTTTAGACCTGGCTTAGTCCTTGTTTAGACCTGGTGTAGTCCTGATTCAGTCTTAGTCTAGCCCTGGTTCACACCTACTCTGGTGGTCTCTTCTGGTTTAGTTCTGGTTTTAGATCTGGATTAGATCTGGTTTTAGATCTGGATTAGTTCTGGTTTTAGATCTGGATTAGATCTGGTTTTAGATCTGGATTAGTTCTGGTTTTAGATCTGGATTAGTTCTGGATTAGTTCTGGTTTTAGATCTGGATTAGTTCTGGTTTTAGATCTGGATTAGTTCTGGTTTTAGATCTGGTTTAGTTCTGGTTTTAGATCTGGATTAGATCTGGTTTTAGATCTGGATTAGTTCTGGTTTTAGATCTGGATTAGTTCTGGTTTTAGATCTGGATTAGATCTGGTTTTAGATCTGGATTAGTTCTGGTTTTAGATCTGGATTAGTTCTGGTTTTAGATCTGGATTAGTTCTAGTTTTAGATCTGGTTTAGTTCTGGTTTTAGATCTGGTTTAGTTCTGGTTTTAGATCTGGATTAGTTCTGGTTTTAGATCTGGATTAGTTCTGGTTTTAGATCTGGATTAGTTCTGGTTTTAGATCTGGATTAGTTCTGATTTTAGATCTGGATTAGTTCTGATTTTAGATCTGGATTACCATATTTTCCGGACTATAAGTCACTTTTTTCCATCGTCTGGCTCGGGGTGTGACGTATACTCAGGTGTGACTTATATATTAAAATATTTCAGGTGTTGGTTAGAGGGCGCTCTAGGCTTGTGTCCCAGCATCTGCTGCACCTGTACCACTGACAATTTAAAATGTAAACATTACCACTAACAACTTAGGCTATAAAGACAACTGAGAAAGAGCGGAATAATTGGAAATGGAACTGATGCTGAGTCTGACGACAGCCACGCAGAGGAGGAAGCGGCGCTTCGTCTACCTCCGGAGTTGGCGGAGTTGTTCAGAAGCGACACCGAGGATGAAGAATTTAAAGGATTTAGCGATTAGGAGTGAGATGGTGAGTTTGGTGAACTTGTTATATTATGTTCTTTATGCTATAGTTATGTGAATAACTGTTAATATATTACGTTAACATACGAGACACCTATTCAGTTCGTTGTTTATGCTTCATGTAGCTGAATAACCATCAATGTGTTACGTTAGCATAGCGCACACCTATTCAGCTGTTGTTCTCTATTCTATTATTACTATAACTTTTAGATCTGGATTAGTTCTGGTTTTAGATGTGGTTTATTTATTGTTGAGTTCTGATTTGAGACCTGGTTTAGTCCAAGTTTATTTTAAGTTTAGTCCCTGTTTTTTCCTTCAGCATGGGTTAGTCCAGATTTAGGTTCAGTGTAGTCTTTAGGAAGCAGCTCTGAGCGGCTCCCCGCTGTGAGACCAAAACACCTCCTCCAGAGTTTTCAAAAGATTGAAGATTCATAAAACAGATCCTTGTGTAAACACACTTCACCTGCACGTGTGTGACGGTGGACAAATACTTCAGTGTAGTGTTACAACAACAAAGTGTGAAACGAGATTAGAACTGCTGCCCTAAAAAGGATCTCAATAACAGAAATACAATATCCACCATTTGTGAAACTAGAATTACAGTTAAACTGGAAGCTGCATGAATCAAATCCATGAAAGATCTCTGAAAAAACAAGACCTAAATCCATCCTCTAGACTTTATTCTCCAGCTCTCATTGGTCGGTCTACAGCTCATGTCAACACTGAATAAATAACACTGATAAAACAGAGACAGGAGCAGAGAGACAAACAGAGACAGGAGCAGAGAGACAAACAGAGACAGGAGCAGAGAGACAAACAGAGACAGGAGCAGAGAGACAAACAGAGACAGGAGCAGAGAGACAAACAGAGACAGGAGCAGAGAGACAAACAGAGACAGGAGCAGAGAGAAACAGAGACAGGAGCAAAGAGACAAACAGAGACAGGTGCAGAGAGACAAACAGAGACAGGAGCAGAGAGACAAACAGAGACAGGAGCAGAGAGAAACAGAGACAGGAGCAGAGAGACAGAGACAGGAGCAAAGAGACAAACAGAGACAGGAGCGGAGAGACAGAGACAGGAGCAGAGAGACAAACAGAGACAGGAGCAGAGAGAAACAGAGACAGGAGCAGAGAGAGAGACAGGAGCAAAGAGACAAACAGAGACAGGAGCGGAGAGACAGAGACAGGAGCAGAGAGACAAACAGAGACAGGAGCAGAGAGACAAACAGAGACAGGAGCAGAGAGACAAACAGAGACAGGAGCAGAGAGACAAACAGAGACAGGAGCAGAGAGACAAACAGAGACAGGAGCAGAGAGACAAACAGAGACAGGAGCAGAGAGAAAGAGACAGGAGCAGAGAGACAGAGACAGGAGCAAAGAGACAAACAGAGACAGGAGCGGAGAGACAGAGACAGGAGCAGAGAGACAAACAGAGACAGGAGCAGAGAGAAACAGAGACAGGAGCAGAGAGACAGAGACAGGAGCAAAGAGACAAACAGAGACAGGAGCGGAGAGACAGAGACAGGAGCAGAGAGACAAACAGAGACAGGAGCAGAGAGACAAACAGAGACAGGAGCAGAGAGACAAACAGAGACAGGAGCAGAGAGACAAACAGAGACAGGAGCAGAGAGACAAACAGAGACAGGAGCAGAGAGACAAACAGAGACAGGAGCAGAGAGACAAACAGAGACAGGAGCAGAGAGAAACAGAGACAGGAGCAGAGAGACAGAGACAGGAGCAAAGAGACAAACAGAGACAGGAGCGGAGAGACAGAGACAGGAGCAGAGAGACAAACAGAGACAGGAGCAGAGAGAAACAGAGACAGGAGCAGAGAGACAGAGACAGGAGCAAAGAGACAAACAGAGACAGGAGCGGAGAGACAGAGACAGGAGCAGAGAGACAAACAGAGACAGGAGCAGAGAGACAAACAGAGACAGGAGCAAAGAGACAGAGACAGGAGCAAAGAGACAGAGACAGGAGCAGAGAGACAGAGACAGGAGCAGAGAGACAAACAGAGACAGGAGCGGAGAGACAAACAGAGACAGGTGCAGAGAGACAAACAGAGACAGGAGCAAAGAGACAGAGACAGGAGCAGAGAGACAAACAGACAGGTGCAGAGAGACAAACAGAGACAGGAGCAGAGAGACAGAGACAGGAGCAGAGAGACAGAGACAGGAGCAGAGAGACAGAGACAGGAGCAGAGAGACAGAGACAGGAGCAGAGAGACAAACAGAGACAGGAGCAGAGAGACAAACAGAGACAGGAGCAGAGAGACAGGAGCAGAGAGACAGGAGCAGAGAGACAGAGACAGGAGTTGCTGCAGGAGGTGGAGAGAGCTGTGGGATCAGATCCAGAGAAGTCTGAGCTCAGAGAGAAACTCAGGGAGGATGGAGTCTTTGCTTTTCCTCCTTTCTAGTTTATGATAATGGCTTTATTTTAGTTTGTATTTCATTTTTCTTCTCGTCATTATTTCACACCTGCCTTTATATGCAACCAAAGCAGTGCTGTGTAAACCCAGATCCTCTTCTCTCACAGCAGCTAACTTCATTTTCCTCTACATCCATAAACCTCCTCTCTGCTCTTCCTCTAGGCCTCCAGCTCTAACCTCAGCCTCCTCTGTGCCCTCACAGCAGACGGAGAACAGAGAGGCAGGTTTACAAATACCACCTCCCACCTGTTACAGCGCGGGGCAGAGAGAACAGGACTGCAGCTCAGAGGAAAAATCATCTCAAAACATACGACCCACTGACAACAGAGAGAGCATCAACGTCTGCAGCAACAGAAGCGCTAGCAGTGGAGCTAACTAGGCTAAACAGGGAAGGAAACATGCGATATTCAATAACTATGTTGAAAATTGCGATAACAATATTATTACGATATTTGAAAATAGAGCCTACTTTTGGAACATAGTAAGTTAAATTCACTACATTTCACAAAAATGTAAGTTCCTGTATTTACAAATCAAAACAGCCACAAAATCAAAACTTAACACAGACTAAACCAGGAATAAAACAAGGCTAAGCTGTGACTAAATTCATTAAATTACCACTAAAACTGGACTTTTTAAACATTTTTATTTAGTCACAACACATGTTCTTTTAAGGCTCTGGTGGAAAATGATTCTTCAGTGTAAATCTCTGTCAGATGGAAGACCACAGCGTTCTTGCGATATATTTAGATTCTTGTGATACAGATATTGCGATAATGATAATTTTTGCGATATATTGTGCAGCCCTAATTGAAAGAATATGTAATTGTGATTTTTCTGACAGATATTGTGGTTACGGTGAGATCAGCAATATTTGTTCGTTTACAGTACACATCTTAAGCATGTGATGGAGCACTGACACCTGAGAGAAGACTGAAATATTCACTGCTTTTCTAATACGAGATATCACATTCCCTTCAGCTCACGTCTATAGAGTACAGTTTAAACATTAGAACTCTGTGGAGGTGGGATATTCAGCAACTCAACTTTTATTTATACAGCACTTTATAACAACCAGAGTTGACCAAAGTGCTTGACAAAGTTGAAAACAAGACCAAGGATGCAATACAAGAACAGTTAAAAAGACATTGCATCATTTAAATTATCCCTAGAGCTAACGTTAGCATTCACAGTACGGTACAAAAACAGCACCACACAGAACCATTTTTTACTTTTTCTGCAATTAGCCCGGACAACAAACGAGCAAGACATCGGCATCACCAGCGAAACGCTTTCAGGGCTCTCAGGTGTTTAAATATTTTTTACACGAGCTGTCCCTGTGATGGACTCATGAGCTAATCCTGTCCATCACCGCCACGAACAAAGACAACAGAGACATCTCCAGCTCTGCTCCTGTCTGTTCCTCCGAGTCTCTGTCTCTAAGCTGTTGTTTGTCTGTTGCAGTAGATCATTGAAATGATCATTAATATATTTAAACCATTTTTTTTTCTTTTCCCTTTGATTTACCCTGAATTTACACCGAAAACGTCTCGCGAGCGTCGCAGCAGCAGTCGTTTTACGTGCGTACTGTTTAAAAGCGTCACAGTGAAGACGTCAGAGCTGCTGCTGTAACGCGGCTCAAGCGGCTCTCCCCTGAGTTTTACAGACGACTCTCTGTCTGAACAGAAAGTTGTCTTCACAGAGCCCTGTAGCTTCTACTTCTGCAGGTTGTCGTTGTGAAACGGCTGCTTGGCTTTGCAAATGACATTTCTCCTCCTCAGGAATCAACTTCTCGGTGCATAGTGTTTACCTCACCGCTGTTTTCAGTGAGCCTTTATTTTGAAAGTGTAGCGGAAGTTTATTTTGACACTTGGTGGTTATTTCCTGTGTTTTCTGGTTGTAGCTCTGCAGATCGCCGCATGGACTCTTTAAGGAGTTTAATTTACTCCCCTCTGGACGGAGACTGAGAACCCAGCAAGTGAGGGTATCTTTTATTTCTGAGGACATAACTTGGATAAATTGCTTAGCTTAGAAATGCACTTGTGGCAATTGCTCGTTAGCTGTTCCTGAACTATTTACAGTGGGGCAAAAAAGTATTTAGTCAGCCACCAATTGTGCAAGTTCTCCCACTTAAAAAGATGAGAGAGGCCTGTAATTTTCATCATAGGTTTACCTCAACTATGAGAGACAAAACGAGAAAAAAAAAAAATCCAGAAAAGCACATTGTCTGATTTTTAAAGAACTTATTTGCAAATTATGGTGGAAAATAAGTATTTGGTCACCTACAAACAAGCAAGGTTTGTGTCTCTCACAGAGCTGTAACTTCTTCTGTAAGAGGCTCCTCTGTCCTCCACTCGTTACCTGTATTAATGGCACCTGTTTGAACTGGTTATCTATATAAAAGACACCTGTCCACAACCTCAAACTGTCACACTCCAAACTCCACTATGGCCAAGAACAAAGAGCTGTCAAAGGACACCACAAACAAAACTGTAGACCTGCACCAGGCTGGGAAGACTGAATCTGCAATAGGTGAGCAGCTTGGTGTGAAGAAATCAACTGTGGGAGCAATTATTAGGAAATGGAAGACATACAAGACCATTGATAATCTCCCTTGATCTGGGGCTCCCCGCAAGATCTCACCCCGTGGTCAAAATGATCACAAGAACGGTGAGCAACAATCCCAGAACCACACGGGGACCTAGTGAATGACCTGCAGAGAGCTGGGACCAAAGTAACAAAGGCTACCATCAGTAACACACTACGCCTCCTGCAGTGCCAGACGTGTCCCCTGCTAAAGCCAGGACATGTGCAGGCGTCTGAAGTTTGCCACAGAGCATTTGGATGATCCAGAAGAGAATTGGGAGAATGTCATATGGTCAGATGAAACCAAAATAGAACTTTTTGGTAAAAACTCTACTCGTCGTGTTTGGAGGAGAAAGAATGCTGAGTTGCATCCAAAGAACACCATACCTACTGTAAAGCATGGGGGTGGGAACATCATGCTTTGGGGCTGGTTTTCAGCAAAGGGACCAGGACGACTGATCCGTGTAAAGGAAAGAATGAATGGGGCCATGTATCGTCAGATTTTCAAGGGCATTGAAGATGAAACGTGGCTGGGTCTTTCAGCAGGACAATGATCCCAAACACACTGCCCGGGTAACGAAGGAGTGGCTTCGTAAGAAGCATTTCAAGGTCCTGGAGTGGCCTCGCCAGTCTCCAGATCTCAACCCCATAGAAAATCTTTGGAGGGAGTTGAAAGTCCGTGTTGCCCAGCGACAGCCCCAAAACATCACTGCTCTAGAGGAGATCTGCAGGAGGAATGGGCCAAAATACCAGCAACAGTTTGTGAAAACCTTGTGAAGACAGAAAACGTTTGACCTCTGTTATTGCCAACAAAGGGTCTATAACAAAGTATTGAGATGAACTTTTGTTATTGACCAAATACTTATTTTCCACCATAATTTGCAAATTCTTTAAAAATCAGACAATGTGATTTTCTGGATTTTTTTTCTCATTTTGTCTCTCATAGTTGAGGTAAACCTATGATGAAAATTACAGGCCTCTCTCATCTTTTTAAGTGGGAGAACTTGCACAATTGGTGGCTGACTAAATACTTTTTTGCCCCGCTGTATGTGTGATTGTATTTATCTGTGGCTTTTGTGGGTATTTTTTATTTTCTGTGTGTGCTGTGACACCTGTTGCAAACCAGATTTCCTTCGGGATATTAATAAAGTTGAAGTTGAAAACAGAACTCCAACCTAATTTGAGCGTAGCGTCGCGGCGAGTCGTTTCTAAGACACACGTAAGACGTCCCTGGTGTGAACTGTCAGATTGATTAAAACAGAAAGCAGTTCACTCGAGTCTGACGTGACGCTGCTGTTACGCACTGCTGCTGCTTTGGTCTGAATTGGGGGTCAGTTTGCCTTGGTCTCGGTCCTTAAAAGCCTCGGTCTTGACTACGTCTTGAACCCTGAAGGACTCGATTCACTCTGGACTCAGACTGGTCTTGGTCTAAGTATGGTCTTGACTACAACACTTCATTCTTGTTAACCTCTTTTTTTCTTAACACACAGCTGACACTTTTCTCCATCCATTCCAACCATTTTAATAATTCACACATGGATTTGTCACAGGTTTTACGTTGGCCTGGGCTTGGCACTGACACAAAGCATACTTTCCAAGCGTTACGTACCTGATCTTGTAGTTGGGCAGCGTGTGTTTCTTCTTGATGACCCTCTTGAGTTGGTTCACGATGATGGACGTGAGCTGAGGCAGCGGCCGTCCCTCGAACTGAGACTTCACCTCGAAGTCCACCAGCGGGTCCTCCAGGAACGAGAAGGACCAGTGGGTGAAGGGCACCCGGGTGAACTGCAGCCGGAGCCGTCCCATCACGCGCCGCATCTTCACGAACAGGTACGCGGACTTCCCGAAGACCAGGTCCACGTCGATGGCCAGGTGGAAGCCGCCGTTGTACTCGAGGTCCACCTGGAATTAAAACAGAGAAATGGTTAAATAATGAGTATCCTCCAGATGAATCGTTTACTTTGGCAGGTTTTTATGCCAGATGTCCTTCCATGAGACAACCCTCTTTGTTTATCCAGGCTTGGGACCGGACCAGCAGTGGCTGGAGCTTTTAGAAATCTAAGAACCCCCTAAACTATAGGAAAAAGGGCAAAGAGACTAAATTCATGACTAAAGCCAGGACTAAACTTTGACCAAACCAGAACTAAATCCAAGACTAACCCAGGACTAAATCCAAGACTAAACCAGGACTAAATCCAAGACTAAACCAGGACTAAATCCAAGACTAACCCAGGACTAAATCCAAGACTAAACCAGGACTAAATCCAAGACTAACCCAGGACTAAATCCAAGACTAACCCAGGTCTAAATCCAAGACTAAACCAGGACTAAATCCAAGACTAACCCAGGACTAAATCCAAGACTAACCCAGGACTAAATCCAAGACTAAACCAGGACTAAAGTTTCCGCATGTTAAGTGACGGACTGCATATATACAGTAAAGCCACATCACCATGGCAACGTGAAGTGACCGTCCACGGTCTCCTGTGTGTGAACATTTTGGCTTCTTTGTCAGAATCAATGAGGGCAAAGACAGAGGATAAGACGAGAGTCGCGCGTCGACATCGTTCCACAGATGAGGAACACAACAGGAAACACGTCTGATTTGTTAATGCACTAAAAACAGCATCACAACTGTAAAAGTCACGGCAGATTATGCTTTTAGGCCTTTATCAGGTCATTCAGATCAAGGTAAAGCAATAACCCACATGGACACCTGGTTTAGTCCTGGTTTAGTCCTGGTTTCGTCCTGGTTTCGTCCTGGTTTCGTCCTGGGTTAGTCCTGGTTTACACCTGGTTTAGTCCTGTTTTAGTCCTGGTTTAGACCTGGTTTCGTCCTGGTTTAGTCCTGGGTTAGTCCTGGTTCACAGAAAGCGATGTAATAATTCCTATATTACATCTCAGAACTGCCGTACAAAGGAAAAGTATCTGCAGTGAAACTGAAACTGAGAAAAATGTCTTTAAAGTTTTGATGTTGTCCTCTGAGTTTGTCACAGGAAAATTCATGGCAGTGCTTTATGTAAAACCTTCTCATGAATAGTTTTTTTTTTTTTTATCAATCACAACCATCACCACTGATCTGACCTTTGACCTCCTAAATGTGGGATTAAAGTACTTTATATGGGGTGTCCTGAAATTCATATTTATTGAGCACTTTGACAGTCAATACCATAAAGTACATCAGTGTGTGTATTAACAAAGGAAGCCTGAGTTGTGTCCAGTTTCAGAGTTTGAACATTTGTTTCTGCAGTAATCTCTCAGGAAAACAAAGGAAAAGTGCAGTAACTGTGTTTATTTACTGTGAAATCTGTAGTCACTGCAAATTTAACAACAAGATTTCTATTAAATGGGAAACAATTACAAAAACTTTGCCCCTAAGTTAAACAGATGAAGTCTGTTTTCACTCTTACCAAAATTTTGACAAAATATGCAGTTACTTCAGAGTAGGAGGTAAATATATTTTGCAAGTTTTTCTCCCATGCATGGAGCACGAGCCTAAAGCTGCACAGACGACTCCTGGTGCAGGGAACCAGGGCTGGGGATTTTCTTTTCCAAAAGTTACATTGCGGGGTTAGGCCAGTGGTTCTCAAACTGTGGTACAGGTCCCACTGGTGGTACGCATGTTTCTTCTGGTGGAGTTTCAGACAGTTTAAGTCCTGATTTACTTTATTATAGTGCCAGATTTAGTCCTGCCTTAGTCCTTTAAGTTGTCCTGGTTTAGTTCTGAATCTCTCTCATTTAGTCCCGGTTCAGACCTGGTTTTGTTTTGGTAAAGTCGCTCGAGAGTAGACCAGAATTCAACCCAACTTCACCCACAGACCTTCACACACCGGGTCAGGACCATGACTTCGGACTTGGTGCACTTTTCTCTTGTGCACTAGGTTCAAGAACAAAACAGAACTAAACCAGGACTCGAGAAGAACCTAACTTAGTATTATTTTGTAGACTAAACTAGGACTGCTTTTGGACTGAGTAAACTGGGACTAGACCAAGACCAGACTGGGTTTTGACAAAATACTTTACTGGGACTTTAACAGAGCCAAAACAAAAAATCCAAACCAGGACTCAAGAAGAACCCAACGTATTTTTTTGTAATATAACTGAGACAAACAGAGATAAACATAGACTAAACTAGAAATACGTTTGGACCAACTAAACCAGGACTAGACCAAGGCCAGGCTAGGTTTTGACTGAGTACTTTACCAGGACTATAACGGAGCCAAAAGAGGAAATGAACCAGGATAAACCAGGACCAAAGAATATCAAGGATGCAGAGGGCTGAACAAGCAAAAGCCACAGGACAAACTCAGTCCTAAATTAGGACAAGACCAAGAGCAAACTGGGTTTTGAATGAGAACTTTACCAGGACTAATACAGACACAAAAGAAGAAATAAACCAGGAGCAGAGAATCTCGAGAATAGACCAGGGATGCATGGGGCTCAACAAGCAGTGGCCCGGGTACAAAACCAGGACTAACCCAGGACTAACCCAGGACTAACCCAGGACGAAACCAGGACGAAACCAGGACGAAACCAGGACAAAACCAGGACAAAACCAGGACAAAACCAGGACAAAACCAGGACAAAACCAGGACAAAACCAGGACGAATCCAGGACGAATCCAGGACGAACCCAGGACGAACCCAGGACTAACCCAGGACTCAGACTTAGGCCCAAACCCGTGCCCTGGCCTCACCTCGAAGTTGAGCTCCTCGGGCATGCCCTCCTCATTCATGCTCACAGGTTTCATGAGTCTGGCAGATTTGAAGACGGGCAGAGAGTTCCCCAGAGAGATGTCCCGCAGACTGAGCCCCTCCAGCAGCCGCCCCGCAGTCTTGGTCTGCAGCAGCTCCTCGAACTCCACCTTGATCTTCTTGGTGAGCCAGTGCCGCACCACGGGGGTGTCCCGCAGCTCCCTGAACAAAAACAGAAAGATTGCGTTGAGGAAATGGCAGGTTTCGGCTCTGTCCAGGGGCTCGGGCTGAGGCGCGGGCTGCTGCTGCCTGTGGCCGCCCGCGGACGCCTCTGCCGGGCCTTTGGGAGCCGGGTCCTGCGGTCTGGCGGCGGCGGGAGCGGCGCTGTCCTCGGGTTCATGTTGGCTGCTGCTGAAGTAATCCCTCAGCGCGTTATCGGGCTCGACTTTAACGTACTGCACTGTTCTGCCCACGGGCTCGGGGCTGCGCCGGTACAGCAACAAAAACTGGAAAAATAAGGTGAAGACGGCTCCGGAGAAGGCGGAGATCAGGATTAAATAAATCATCTCGAGCCCAAGCCCCGTCCTCGCCTCACAGCGGCTTCAGAACCAAAGGCTCGGCCGTTTTTAACAAAGCCAGTTCCACCTGGCCGCTCTCAAAGCTGCCATATCATCTGCTTCTTCCTGAGCTGCAGGCGCCGCGTCTGATTGGTCCAACGGCCACGCTGCGCTGCGTCATGACGTACGTCAAGTGTCCCCGTACGTCAGGTCACGTCAAACTCAAAGCGGCCAAAATAAAACAAAATATATATTTTTTATATGATCAAAAGAACAATTACTGAGAACAAATATAAAATAAATATCAAAATAATTAATATTTAAATAATTAAATGTTTTAAAAAGAAAACACGAATTTTAAAATAACAACCCAATAATTAATGATATAATTAATTAATATTTAAAAATGTACAGTCTGCTTTATTTGAATACTTAAAAAGTCAAACATAAAAATTCTATTTATTGATTTAGAACCATAAGTTAAATGTAGTAAATGAAAATAAATTACTAAAATGCCTCTAACTATACAAATACATACATTTGGGTTGTGTTGTAAGCTATTCTTTCTTTTATTACTTTTAATTATTGTAAAAAACATTTTAAATTGTCTCAAAATTAAGAATATCAATATGGTCTAGTGACTATGTTTAATTTTATTGCTCTTTTACAAAAGGCATTACATATATTTTTCATTATTTGTTATTTTCTGTTCTTCAGAGAATCAGAGAGAGTTCAGGCGTCTGTTCTGTTGTAATCCTTTCAGAATAATACTAAACATTATTAATAAACCATTAGACTCTACAGCCACAGTTCACTCCATCTCTATTATGTAACACATAACAACACATAACAACACATAAACAACACATAACAACACATAAACAACACATAACAACACATAACAACACATAACAACACATAACAACACATAAAAAAAAAAGAAAGAAAGAAAGAAAGATCGCAATGGCAAAGGTCGTAATATCCCCAGTTTTAAACTGGAATGATAAAAAATCCTCACATAAACATGAATTTACCTGAGCATACCAAAGTAATTGTTAGCTTTACCCTTACATCAAATAAACTTACTAAAATCTTGGTTTTTCACAGGTTTTACACCAGATGCCCTTCAGACGTAAACTATTATTTTTACACAATAGTTTACAAATTAAAGGGATTTGTTTACTCCAGTGGCAAAATGGCAAAAAGTTGCATTAGTGATTGACCAAAGCCTTCCTGGTCATGAAATACCAATGTGAGCAACCAAACATGAATCACTTATTTTAAAACAAATGAACTGATGAGCGGACGACACTGCAGTTTATTGAAATGTTAATTTCTGCTTTGTTTGCCATAAAATGTCGACCAAATATTGGAAAACCAGCCCAAGGTTTGGAGAAGTGCAGGGAGGCGGAAACCTGCCCAATCTGGCAACCCTGATACAGCAAACAGAGACCATTTATGTGCAAGTTAATAGTCAAAAAGTGTTATACCTTTACTCATGCTGACTTTAAAGTAGCAGAACATTTACTTTGTCCACGCCTCTGCTTTTTGTGTGTGACTTTCCTTTATTGTCCAGCAGGGGTCAGCAGAGTCTCATACTTCCTCTGTCTCTTCTCTATTTAAACTTCTTTACTTTGTGAGATAAAATATACTTCTTCAGAATATTATGACAGAAGCAGAAAAAATATTATTAATTGAACAAAAGTCATTCAAGTGTAAAGTGTACTTATGTAGAAAGATATATATATTTTTGCCTATTTTTCTCATTTTAGTGCAAAAATCTTCTACTTCTAAAACCATTACTGCTAAATACTTAGGTGTGTCGTTACTCTGCCCATCGTGAGTGCAGCCTGTTGTGTGTCTGTGTGTGTGTGTGTGTGTGTGTGTGTGTGTGTGTGTGTGTGTGTGTGTGTGTGTGAGTCTGTGTGTGTGTGTGTGTGTGTTTTGTGTGTTTGTGTTTGTGTTTCTGAGTTGTCCCTGAACACAGCCTCCCTCTCTCTTCTCTCAGTTCAGTTTCAGGTCTCAGACTCAGACTCAGAGGTGGAGGAGCTGCTGCTTCAGATCGGGTCTGGACCAAACAAAGGACTTTGCGAGGACCGTTTCTTTAGATTTTAAATGATTTAATCCACACTGAGGACTGGAGCTGTTGGGAAACCGAGGAACTATAAGGAACTAAAAGGAACTAAAAGGAACTAAAAGGACAAAGGAGTTTAAGGAGAGACCTGGAGTCTGAGGACCATGGGAGAAGTGGGGTCTACAAGCAGTTTATACAAGGACCAGCTCGGTAAGACCTGGTTTAGTCTTGGTTTAGTTCTGGTTTAGTTCTGGTTTAGTTTTGGTTTAGTCCAGGTTTAGTTCTGGTTTAGTCCGGGTTCAGTCTTGGTTTAGTTCTGGTTTAAAGACCATAGACCTGTAGGAAAAGATGAGCCTTTATCCAAAAATAAAGTAATCCAGCCACAGGGGGCAAAGGCAGTGAAGTCTTTGTGTCAGTTCCAAGCCTGGATAAATGGAGTCCTGTGCACCAGGAGGGAGAGGACTCACTGAGGAGACCTTTACAGTGGACACAGAGACACGTCTTCAGTCATGTCCAGTACTACGTCTGTCAGACATGTCCTGGGTCCTGGGTCCTGGGTCCTGGGTCCTGGGTCTTGGGTCCTGGGTCCTGGGTCCTGGGTCCTGGGTCCTGGGTCTTGGGTCTTGGGTCTTGGGTCCTGGGTCCTGGGTCCTGGGTCCTGGGTCCTGGGTCTTGGGTCCTGGGTCCTGGGTCCTGGGTCCTGGGTCTTGGGTCCTGGGTCCTGGGTCCTGGGTCCTGGGTCCTGGGTCCTGGGTCCTGGGTCCTGGGTCCTGGGTCCTGGGTCCTGGGTCCTGGGTCCTGGGTCTTGGGTCCTGGGTCCTGGGTCTTGGGTCTTGGGTCTTGGGTCCTGGGTCCTGGGTCTTGGGTCCTGGGTCCTGGGTCCTGGGTCCTGGGTCTTGGGTCTTGGGTCTTGGGTCCTGGGTCCTGGGTCCTGGGTCCTGATAATGTTTCTGTAAAACGTGGGTTTCTGCAGCGTCACGGCAGATCTGAGACTGATAAAGTCGTTTTCTTTCCACTTCTCTTCACACTTTCACAACTGACCTTTAACTGAGCCGATGGAAAGTACACACAGTTCATCATAAAATGACAAAACCAGGACTAAACCAGGACTAAACCAGGACTAAACCAGGACTAAACCAGGACTAAACCAGGACTAAACCAGGACTAAACCAGGTCTAAACCAGGACTAAATCTATTCTGACACAAAGCCATTGATTCAAATCTAAAAACTCAGTCTTCCCATTGTAAATCCAGTCACTCTGATGTAGTTATGTACTGAGTATTGTAGTAGTATTGTTTAAGTATTGCTGAAGTACAGTTGTAGTATTTTTGAAGTACAGATGCAGTTTTATTAAAGTACTGTGGTGTGTATTTGAGGAATGTATCTGCAGCAGGTCTGGACAGGTTCAGACTCAGAGACTCAAGAAACACAAACCCACCACAACTACACACTCCACATCTGCACTACTACTACTACTACTACTACTGCTACTACTACTGCTACTACTACTACTACTACTACAACCCAAATTCCAGAAATGTCTGAACTTTTTTTTTTTTTTTTATAAAATGAAAACTAAACGACTTTCAGATCACCTGAGCCAATATTTTATTCCCAATAGAACACAGATAACATAACAAATCTGAGAAATCTGACACTTTTATCACAAAATTAGCTCATTTTTAAATTATTATTCAAATTTTAAAAATGTCCCAACAGAATTCGGGTGGTGCTCCTGTGAACATCCACAGAGGACCACATCAAACTCACTCAGGGCTCAGACGAACAGCAAACACACACGAAGTACTACACACTCCACATCTGTACTACTACTACTCACAAGTACTACACACATCTCAGTACACGCACCATTCACCAAAGCACACGCCTGAGCTTCCATGAGCCTGAGCCTGAGAGACAAGTCTGGACCTGGGCCGGCTTTAGACCAGACCAGAGCAGAGGGGGGACTCTGGAACAGTTCACTCCAGAAGAACTACTGCAGAGAACACAGAGTACAGAACTATGTCCTGTTAGTACTGGAGACGTGTATCTGTGCAGTGAGGAGCACACAGGAACTGATTCTTCACTTGTGGCTCTCGCAAACCTTTGTGCACATTTTACAAGCTTTTAATTTTTCTTTTATTCTTCTTCTTTTGTCTGTGTTTAGCAAATGGCCTTGATTTTAGTGAGATGTGTTTTTCTAATACACAGTATGTCAGGGATCGTCAACAGGCGGCTCGCGGGCCAGATCCGGCCGCCAGAGCTTTCCATCCGGCCCCCACAATATTACTAACCCCAATTTAACCAATAGCACCGATAAGAAGACTTGTGTTTTTATCAAGGAAGTGCTTTGGGTCGTCCTGAGAGTTTCATAGAAAACATCCAAAATCACTTTATCTCAGCCTGAAAAGCTCAAAACGGCAATAAAAACAAATTGCTAATTTCGCTGGCATAGAACCTCATAGAATAAAATTTAAAAAGCATTTTGTAGCTCTCGCACAGCAAGTTTGATTGAAATTGTCTTATTTATTTTCTCCAAAACAAAAACTGATCTTTAACTGTTCTCACTGCCAATTCATTCGAGGCCATTGTGGCAGCTCTGCTACAGATCTGTCAGATTTGGCCTAAAGTTCTGGACACACCGGGGCCCTCATCGGCTGTTGGGTGCGGTCGGTGATGTGAGTCTGTTTGGTGAGTTCCGCACCATTGGACGTAGTAGGACACAGTTGGACACAGTTGGACACAGTTCTGAGTGAACTGTGGACTCTGCGTCAGGCGTCGTGCTCAGCTCTGATTGGCTGTGTCCCGGTCACAGTTTGTCAATCAGCTCGAGTTTAACATCAAAATATAAGGAACTTTCTGTTCTACATCTACTTCATTATGTTTCCCACATCTGTGACGCTAATGTTAGCAGTCAGCTTAGCTTAGCTTTAGCCTCGTGCAGATAAAAATATAATCCTCTTCTGAGACAAACAGCTGCAATAATCCATTCCCTTTTATTCATGACTGTGATCAGAGTTTAATCTAGTGCCTATAATTATTATTGACTGATAAATACTTGAGGTAAACACGTGTGTGTTGCGGAGTTTTATTTACTAGAGTTTAAATAGAGTTTAGTGACTAGCGCCGCCTGCTGTTGTAAATAGTTATTACGTTTTGCACATGCGCACTGCTCGGTCGTGGGTCGCTCCGGTGTCTGCGGCGACAGAGGAGACAGCAGTCGCCTCTGCTGACAGCAGTCAGGCGTTGGGTCGGTGTGTCCCAGGTTTAAGATGCTTTTGGAAGGAAGTCCTGAGAGGACAGCTCAGTGCGTCCCCAACCATCTTTCATCAGCACTTACTCTGCAGTTCATAGAAAACAGCCCACAGCTTTATCTCAGCCTGAAAAGCTCAAAACGGCAATAAAAACAAATTGCTCATTTCTCTGGCATAGAACCTCGTAGAATAAAATTTAGAAAGCATTTTGTAGCTTTCCACAAACTCCACCTGCACAGCACAGCACCCTCAAAGTCTACCAAGAAAAATAACAGCCCTTGGACAAATGAAGCTGAAGACCCCTGCAGCAGCAGCACACTCAGGACCAGGACTAAACCAGGACTAAACCAGGACTAAACCAGGACTAAACCAGGACTAAACCAAGAACTAAACCAAGAACTAAACCAGGACTAAACCAAGAACTAAACCAGGACTAAACCAGGACCAAACCAGGACTAAACCAAGAACTAAACCAAGAACTAAACCAGGACTAAACCAAGAACTAAACCAGGACTAAACCAGGACTAAACCAGGACTAAACCAACAACTAAACCAGGACTAAACCAGGACTAAACTAGGACTAAACCAGGACTAAACCAGGACTAAACCAGGACCAAACCAGGACTAAACCAGGACTAAACCAGGACTAAACCAGGACTAAACCAGGACTAAACCAGGACTAAACCAGGACCAAACCAGGACTATACCAGGACTAAACCAGGACTAAACCAGGACTAAACCAGGACTAAACCAGGACTAAACCAGGACCAAACCAGGACTATACCAGGACTAAACCAGGACCAAACCAGGACTAAACCAGGACTAAACCAGGACTAAACCAGGACTAAACCAGGACTAAACCAGGACTAAACCAGGACCAAACCAGGACTATACCAGGACCAAACCAGGACTAAACCAGGACTAAACCAGGACTAAACCAGGACTAAACCAGGACCAAACCAGGACTATACCAGGACTAAACCAGGACTAAACCAGGACTAAACCAAGAACTAAACCAGGACTAAACCAAGAACTAAACCAGGACTAAACCAGGACTAAACCAGGACTAAACCAGGACTAAACCAGGACTAAACCAAGAACTAAACCAGGACTAAACCAGGACTAAACCAGGACTAAACCAGGACTAAACCAGGACTAAACCAAGAACTAAACCAACAACTAAACCAGGACTAAACCAAGAACTAAACCAGGACTAAACCAAGAACTAAACCAACAACTAAACCAGGACTAAACCAAGAACTAAACCAGGACTAAACCAAGAACTAAACCAGGACTAAACCAGGACTAAACCAGGTCTAAACCAGGACTAAACCAGGACTAAACCAGGACCAGCCTGACTGGAACAGGAATAAATTTCTCTCTAAATAAATCTACCTCAGGACTTGAACTGCACAAGACTCCTGTGTACCATCTGTGGGACCTGTACCACAGTTTGAGAAGCACTGCAGTAAAGCGTCGTCAGATCTTTAATTTAGGTTTTGTTGCATCCTAAAGTTGTTTGCATCGTTGTTGGTCTGAGAAAAAGTCAATATTTTCCTTCTAACTCTGGTTCTAAATAAAAGAGAAAGTTTTCTAACTTCAGCTCCGAGTCCAGTCCTCTGTTCTGGACCAAAGACCGGACTCCTCTCTGATAATCGGACCATGATCCCAGAGCATTTCTCTGTAGAACAGTAACTGGAGAAAGGCCAGGCTCTCTCTGTGACGTAGACCCACTAACCCTGCTCCAGACCTGGCCCTGGTTCATAAAGAGGTCTTTGTTTTACTGATGCTCCTCAGTCCTCGCTGCTCTGCTCTGAGGACTCTGAACACATTTGTTCTTTATCTGTAGGCGACGTTTAGCCTGAGACGATTCAGACGTCTGTCCTGAGATGACTCCCCCTGACGTCACTTTCTGAATATGATGTGTTTTAAAGAGGGGTTTTATGGAAACATACTCAGTAAAAAGTTAAATAAGAAGGTCATCTAGACAAGGTTTGTTTTTGGAAGGACCCTGACTCCAAAGAACTTAGTCATTTCTACTGTAATCATTTCTGCTGTGAAAGTAGGAAGAGTAGGTTTTTCCATTTTCACAAAAATCTCTTCCCTAAAACCAGGTTTGTACCCAGTCACACTGCTGTCCTCACAGGAGACGCCTGTCTCTGAGGACACTGCTGTCCTCACAGGAGACGCCTGTCTCTGAGGACACTGCTGTCCTCACAGGAGACACCTGTCTCTGAGGACACTGCTGTCCTCACAGGAGACGCCTGTCTCTGAGGACACTGCTGTCCTCACAGGAGACGCCTGTCTCTGAGGACACTGCTGTCCTCACAGGAGACGCCTGTCTCTGAGGACACTGCTGTCCTCACAGGAGACGCCTGTCTCTGAGGACACTGCTGTCCTCACAGGAGACGCCTGTCTCTGAGGACACTGCTGTCCTCACAGGAGACGCCTGTCTCTGAGGACACTGCTGTCCTCACAGGAGACGCCTGTCTCTGAGGACACTGCTGTCCTCACAGGAGACACCTGTCTCTGAGGACACTGCTGTCCTCACAGGAGACGCCTGTCTCTGAGGACACTGCTGTCTTCACAGGAGACGCCTGTCTCTGAGGACACTGCTGTCCTCACAGGAGACGCCTGTCTCTGAGGACACTGCTGTCCTCACAGGAGACGCCTGTCTCTGAGGACACTGCTGTCCTCACAGGAGACACCTGTCTCCTTCAGGTGGAGGGGGACTGCAGACTGTGGTCCAGGTGAGGTTTGTCTCCTGGGACGTTCTACAGAGCAGAGGTTGTTTGGTTTCCTCGATAAACAGATGACTGTCCTCAGGGTGGACAAGTCTCTGTCAGAGAGGGTTGCCAGGTTTGAACAAGTCTCTGTTGGAGAGGGTTGCCAGGTTTGAACAAGTCTCTGTTGGAGAGGGTTGCCAGGTTTGAATAAGTCTCGTCAGAGAGGGTTGCCAGGTTTGAATAAGTCTCGTCAGAGAGGGTTGCCAGGTTTGAACAAGTCTCTGTTGGAGAGGGTTGCCAGGTTTGAATTGTACTGAAATGCTGTGATTATTAAAAATCCATTTGAGAAAGTCCAGGTACATATGGGATAACCAGGTTGTTCCTTCTGTTGTTTGTTTCCAGTTCCTTTGTGTTCTCGTTAGTTCTTGTCCTGGATTTGGAGAAGGCCCAGTTGGGGCCCCACAGGCTCTGAGGGCTCGGTGGACGCTGTGTGATCCACAGAGAGATACTGCTCAGTGTGGCTGGGTTTCCTGTACACGTCCACTTAAAGATTTATGTCTTCTCCAATCACAACTGCACACTCCAGGAAGGCCAGGCGGTTCTCAATCAGGTCCTCACGGGTGATGTTCCTGTGTGTTCCTGGAGTTTGATCTTAGCCCAGGTTTCATGCACGTTTCTGAACCAGTGGCTGGGGAAATGATTCAAGAACTCTTCTCTCAACTGGGACTGGCAGTAGCTCAGTTGGTAGAGACACTTGCCCACTAACCAGAAGGTTGGCAGTTCAACCCCTGCTGCTGGCGTTGCATATTGTCGTTGTGTCCTTGGGCAAGGCACTTCACCTTTTTGCCTTTGTGTTTGTGGAGGGGCATGAAGGCAGCCACCCTTCCATCACAGAGTGTGACTGAGTAATGCACTAAACTGTAAAGTGCTGTATAATCCATATATACTTACATTATTATCATTATTATTATTATTATTATTATTATTATTATTATTATTATTATTACAACTTCCTCCATGGGGGAGACTGGGAACCCATAGCACAGCTGTGTCTCTGCTGTAGAAGTTTCCTCTGAACTGGAAATAAGTGTTGAGTTGAGGACAGTTACTGGATACTTTTACTCAAGTCTTTTACTTGAGTAAATTTTATGGGGGAAAGTTATTCCTGAGTATGTAAAACATACTTTTACTTTATTGTGGTGTAGTGGGCTGTGCACTTGACTTGCAGTCAGAAGGTTCTGGATTCAAGAAGAATTTGCTAAAACATTCATACTTTCTACTTAAATCATTTTTACTCTCAATACTTTTTTTTACTTTTACTCAAGTACATTTTTTGTTTAGTATTTTTTTAGTAAAGTTTTTGAAGCAATAGTATTTTTACTTGAGCACCATTGCAGTTGAAGTTATTTCTTCACTCCAGCGTCAGACTCAGGCCTGAGCGCTGTCAGCAGACTCTGCAGTAAACCTCAGGATTATTCTGCAGAGGCTGTGGAGCCAGGGGCCAACAAAACATGATCAGGTTCAATATTTGTGGATTTTTTGTTTGGATATTTCTTTCAAAAATGAGTGCCTTGTCTGTACATTCCAACAGACTCCTGCTCCCTCTGAGGTTCATCAGCAGAGGTTCATGTAGTGCAGTGCTCTGTGCTTTCTTAAAGTTCACTAATAGTTTCTTTAAAATGTTCAAACAAGTCACAAAAAGGAAAACTGAATGAATGGAAACTAAAATTCCTCTCTCTGTCCTGTCCCTCTCTGTCCTGTCTCTCTCTGTCCTGTCTCTCTCTGTCCTGTCCCTCTCTGTCCCTCTCTCTGTCCTGTCCCTCTCTCTCTGTCCTGTCTCTCTCTCTCCTGTCCCTCTCTCTCCTGTCCCTCTCTGTCCCTCTCTCTGTCCTGTCTCTCTCTCTCCTGTCCCTCTCTCTCTGTCCTGTCCCTCTCTGTCCCTGTCCCTCTCTGTCGTGTCTCTCTCTGTCCTGTCTCTCTCTGTCCTGTCCCTCTCTGTCCTGTCTCTCTCTGTCCTGTCTCTCTCTGTCCTGTCCCTCTCTGTCCTGTCTCTCTCTGTCCTGTCCCTCTCTGTCCTGTCCCTCTCTGTCCTGTCTATCTCTGTCCTGTCCCTCTCTCTGTCCTGTCCCTCTCTCTGTCCTGTCCCTCTCTGTCCCTCTCTCTGTCCTGTCCCTCTCTCTGTCCTGTCTCTCTCTCTCCTGTCCCTCTCTGTCCCTCTCTCTGTCCTGTCCCTCTCTCTCTGTCCTGTCTCTCTCTCTCCTGTCCCTCTCTCTCCTGTCCCTCTCTGTCCCTCTCTCTCTCCTGTCCCTCTCTCTCCTGTCCCTCTCTGTCCCTCTCTCTGTCCTGTCCCTCTCTGTCCCTCTCTCTCTGTCCTGTCCCTCTCTCTCCTGTCCCTCTCTGTCCCTCTCTCTGTCCTGTCCCTCTCTCTCTGTCCTGTCTCTCTCTCTCCTGTCCCTCTCTCTCCTGTCCCTCTCTGTCCCTCTCTCTGTCCTGTCTCTCTCTCTCCTGTCCCTCTCTCTCTGTCCTGTCCCTCTCTGTCCTGTCCCTCTCTCTGTCCCTGTCCCTCTCTGTCGTGTCTCTCTCTCTCTCTGTCCTGTCTCTCTCTCTCCTGTCCCTCTCTCTGTCCCTGTCCCTCTCTGTCGTGTCTCTCTCTCTCTCTGTCCTTCTCTCTCCTGTCCCTCTCTGTCCCTCTCTCTGTCCCTCTCTCTGTCCCTGTCCCTCTCTGTCGTCTCTCTCTCTCTCTCTGCCCCTCTCTCTGTCCTGTCCCTCTCTCTCTGTCCTGTCTCTCTCTCTCCTGTCCCTCTCTCTCTGTCCTGTCCCTCTCTGTCCCTGTCCCTCTCTCTGTCCTGTCCCTCTCTCTGTCCTGTCTCTCTCTCTCCTGTCCCTCTCTCTCCTGTCCCTCTCTCTCTGTCCTGTCCCTCTCTGTCCCTGTCCCTCTCTCTGTCCTGCCCCTCTCTCTGTCCTGTCCCTCTCTCTCTGTCCTGTCTCTCTCTCTCCTGTCCCTCTCTCTGTCCTGTCCCTCTCTGTCCTGTCCCTCTCTCTGTCCTGTCCCTCTCTCTGTCCTGTCTCTCTCTGTCCTGTCCCTCTCTCTGTCCTGTCTCTCTCTCTGTCCTGTCCCTCTCTGTCCCTGTCCCTCTCTGTCCTGTCCCTCTCTCTCTGTCCTGTCTCTCTCTCTGTCCTGTCTCTCTCTCTCCTGTCCCTCTCTCTCCTGTCCCTCTCTGTCCCTCTCTCTGTCCCTCTCTGTCCCTGTCCCTCTCTCTGTCCTGTCCCTCTCTCTGTCCTGTCTCTCTCTCTCCTGTCCCTCTCTCTCCTGTCCCTCTCTGTCCCTCTCTCTGTCCCTCTCTGTCCCTGTCCCTCTCTGTCGTGTCTCTCTCTGTCTCTGTCCTGTCTCTGAGAGTTTATGTTCTCTCTACTCCCCCTGGTGGCCATGTGTGGTTCATGTCTGACAGTGTCTCAGTAGAATCAGACGTAACATCATTCCTTTGTATTTTCCATCAGTTTCTGTCTCTGTGTGACGTTTGTCCCTCGTTGGACAGCGTTGACATTAGAGCAGACAATTTTAACCACACTCACACTTCCTCCTCCTCCTCCTCCTCCTCCACCTCCTCCTCCTCCTCCTCCTCCACTTCCCCCGGCGCTGGGCACAGGAAGTGGTTTCTTCTTCTGTGGTTCTGAGAAGTGTGGGGCATGAGGCAAAACCCACAACTCACAGAAACCGCCACCAAGAACACGCGACACAGGCCTGGTTTACAGAATATTACTCAAGTACAAGTCACAGTCCCTCCCAGAGTTACTACTACTACTACTACCACTACTACTACTACTACTATGATGACTGCTGATGCTATTATTACTCCTACCCACATCTAATTCCTGTAACTTCTAACACCAACACTTATCACTTACTCCTACTGATGGTACTACTAACACTACTACTACTACTACTACTACCCACTGGCCACAGAGAACAAATACTTGAGTAAAAGTAACATATTGGGCCTGGTTTAGTCCTGGTTTAGTCCTGGTTTAGTCCTGGTTTAGTCCTGGTTTAGTTCTGAATTAAAACAGTTTTCCTTCTCTTTCAGACCGGAGCAGCTCAGAGCCAGTGGAGGACACAGACACAACCAGCTTTCTGGCAGAAATAGTGAGTATTTTTAACATAACTTCACATGTGATACTACTACTACTACTACTACTACTACAGTGTACTTACTGGGAGTGCTAAGTTCTGGAGTTGTATAAATGAGGAACAGAAAAAATATGTCTTATGTCAAAATAAAAGAACACATTTGCACTGAGAGGAGTGTAAGTGCTCTTTCACTGGGCCCATTAGCAACCCACATTCAAGAAATGTTGGGATGTTTGTTTGTTTGTTTTTTTGATTTTTTTATCTGAATAAAATTAAAACTAAAAAAAAAAATCACACAGATCTCACAATAGTTGGGACAGGGGCAACAAATGGCTGAAAAAGCAAAACATTTTACAAAGATTGATGTGGAGAAGATGTGTAAACTACTGAAGGAAACTGATCTGAGGTCAGTGACAGGAAAGTGTTAGAGGCAGAGTCAACTAAAGCTCTGTCCTGCAAAAAGGAAGCCATCTGTGATCTTGGTCCAGAAGCGCCGTCGTGTCCCGGGACAAGGCTCATTTAAAATGGACAGTTTCAGAGTGGGACAGTGTCCTCTGGTCAGACCTGTCCAAATCTGACATTCTTTTAGGAAATCAGGGACGCTGTGTCCTCCGGGCTAAAGAGGAGGAGACCTTCCAGCGAGTTCTCAGCGTTCAGTTCAAAAGCAGCGTCTCTGATGGGACGGGGGCATAAGTGCAGACGGGACGGGCCGCTGTGTGTTTAGGAAGGAACTATGAAGCTGAAAGGTTTATAAAGGTTTTAGAGAAACATCTGCTCCTAAAACCCAACTGAGACCTGAGGTAAACCTGCCCCTGTCCCAGCTGAGACCTGAGGTAAACCTGCCCCTGTCCCAACTGAGACCTGAGGGTAAACCTGCCCCTGTCCCAACTGAGACCTGAGGTAAACCTGCCCCTGTCCCACCTGAGACCTGAGGTAAACCTGCCCCTGTCCCAACTGAGACCTGAGGTAAACCTGCCCCTGTCCCAACTGAGACCTGAGGTAAACCTGCCCCTGTCCCAACTGAGACCTGAGGTAAACCTGCCCCCGTCCCAACTGAGACCTGAGGTAAACCTGCCCCTGTCCCAACTGAGACCTGAGGTAAACCTGCCCCTGTCCCAACTGAGACCTGAGGTAAACCTGCCCCTGTCCCAGCTGAGACCTGAGGTAAACCTGCCCCTGTCCCAACTGAGACCTGAGGTAAACCTGCCCCCGTCCCAACTGAGACCTGAGGTAAACCTGCCCCTGTCCCAGCTGAGACCTGAGGTAAACCTGCCCCTGTCCCAACTGAGACCTGAGGTAAACCTGCCCCCGTCCCAACTGAGACCTGAGGTAAACCTGCCCCTGTCCCAGCTGAGACCTGAGGGTAAACCTGCCCCTGTCCCAGCTGAGACCTGAGGTAAACCTGCCCCTGTCCCAACTGAGACCTGAGGTAAACCTGCCCCTGTCCCACCTGAGACCTGAGGTAAACCTGCCCCTGTCCCAACTGAGACCTGAGGTAAACCTGCCCCTGTCCCAACTGAGACCTGAGGTAAACCTGCCCCTGTTCCAACTGAGACCTGAGGTAAACCTGCCCCTGTTCCAACTGAGACCTGAGGTAAACCTGCCCCTGTCCCAACTGAGACCTGAGGTAAACCTGCCCCTGTCCCAGCTGAGACCTGAGGTAAACCTGCCCCTGTCCCAACTGAGACCTGAGGTAAACCTGCCCCCGTCCCAACTGAGACCTGAGGTAAACCTGCCCCCGTCCCAGCTGAGACCTGAGGTAAACCTGCCCCTGTCCCAACTGAGACCTGAGGTAAACCTGCCCCTGTCCCAACTGAGACCTGAGGTAAACCTGCCCCTGTCCCAACTGAGACCTGAGGTAAACCTGCCCCTGTCCCAACTGAGACCTGAGGTAAACCTGCCCCTGTCCCAACTGAGACCTGAGGTAAACCTGCCCCTGTCCCAACTGAGACCTGAGGTAAACCTGCCCCTGTCCCAGCTGAGACCTGAGGTAAACCTGTCCCATTTGACAGTGGGACAGTGTTTTTTTCATGGCCAGGTTTTAAAAGTACATGTCATAAAAGTAAATAATCACAAATCAGTATCACAATAAAAATAACAATAATCCATCCATGCTTCAGTCAACAACAACACAAAGATCTGAGGAAATGAGCTCATGTTGTGATAAAGTGTGGTCTGACAGTGAGGAAATGTTTGTTAACTGTTGGGAATAAAACAGTGACTCATGTGATTTGAAAGTTTTTTAGTTTTCATTTTATTCAAATCTTTAAAAACATCCCAACATTTCCTGAATGCTTGTATACAACACAGAAGCCAGTGCTCCTGTCTGCTCCTCCAAACCGTCCCGTTACCTGCTGCGGGGGCTCCTTGTACCAAATCCTGGTCTCGTCCTTGAAGTCCTCTCTCACTGAAACCGCTCTCAGTCCAGACTTGTCCTGGTTTATCTCCAGCTTTAGCCCCTCCTCTTTCACTCGCAGTACTTCTCTGTGAACTGCAGTACTGAGCAGTACATGATCCGTGTACATTGTGAGGGAGTACAGGCCCGGGCAGGTTCCTTTACTCACAGAGACCTGGTGTTTTGGCCTGGAGTCCCGTCTCTGTATAATTGAACCTTCTTTAATGTGTTCTTGTGTTTCAGTCGCTGGAGGAGAATTATCCTGTGCAGGTCACAGATCCACACGGTGAGTCCCACAGAAACATGTTTTAATAAAAGTCAGGAGTTTAAATTTACCAAAATCCCATGCGGACCCCCAGCAATACAAATTCCGTCTATCCACATTTAATTTTTTCATGTTTTTCTCCATATATTTCTATAAAAACATTACAAAAGACACTGACTATTGGCTAAAAAGTGTTTTAAAGTTATATTTTTAAACAAATACACTGTAAAAAATTTTAAAAAGCTGCAAAAACTCAACTCAAGGCAAAGGATCCCTCAAGATTTTTGGGGCCAACTCAAAATCTCAAGTTTTCCACACTTTCACTTAATTTGATGTTCATACGTCTAAAAACATTTCTAATTTTTAAGTTTTTCTCTCTATCATTATTTTTTTACTCATCTTACAGCCAACTTACAGAGTTCAGAAAAAGTTATTCTTTTGTTAAATGTAGTATATTTACTTTTTATTATTATCAATAATACTTTTTCTGAACAGTGGAGTCAGTTGGCGTAAGATGAGCTGGAAAAAATAAAGAGTGAGTAAAACTTAAAATTGAAAGTTTTTAGATGTATGAACGTTAAATTTGGTGAGTAAGAAATATTAGTTGTTGAAAACTTGAGATTTTGAGTTGATCACCAAAACTCAAAAATCTTGAGGGAGTTGTTGCAGCATTGTTTTTTACAGTGCATATATCTGTAATTCATTTCATACTCAATTTCTTTTTATGTACTTAATATAAACAGCCTCTGGGGGCCCCCCTGCAGTACCTTCACTGAGCCCCAGGGGGCCCCGGACCCCGCTTTGGGAACCACTGGAATAAGTGATGAATGAAAGCAGAGCTCAGTCACAGCTTTAATGCAAAACAACCGCACTGTTAGCATTGGGCTAATGTGAAGCTAAAACACAGAACCCAGGCCCCCAGCACCGGGCCCCCAGCACCGGGCCCCCAGCACCGGGCCCCCGCAGGTCGCTTGGTAGAGCCGCTTGTCCACTAACCACAAGGTTGATGGTTCAAACCCACTCCCACTGTTGCATACTGTCATTGTGCCTTTGGGCAGGACACTTAACCCTTAACCTTCCTCCAGTGCCCAGCGGTGTATGAACGTGTGAGTGTGAATGGGTGAATGGTTCCTGGATGTTAGTGCTTTGAGTACCCATGGAATTAGAAAAGCACTTTATAAATGTGACCATTTTTATTTATCTTATTTACCGCAGAGGAAAAATATAAAAATATGGTAACACTTTATTTTAAGGGCCACCATTAACTAAGTGCTAATTAGCTGCTAGTTAGTGGTAAATTAGCTGTTATTGCTAATTATAAAGCACTTATTAGTCCCTTATTCTGTGTGACCAAATTCTACAACTTATTAGCAACTAACTCACATTTTCTCCTTAATAAACTCATATTTACTGCTCATTAGGAAGCAAGGAAGTTATTGGACATAAATTATGCTCTTAATGAGATTTATGCAGTATTGTAGCATTATTAGGGAATAGTACCACATAAATCTTATTAAGATCACAATTTATGTCCAACATTTTCCCTACTTCCTACTAATGAGCAGTAGTTATGAGTTTATTAAGGGGAAAATGTGAGTTAGTTGCTAATTAGTAGCAGCATTAGTAGAGTATGGTTACAGAGAATAAGGGATTAATAAATGCTTTATAATGAACAATTATGGGCTCATTAACCACTAAGTAGCAAACTAATTAGCACTTAGTTAATGGTTAATAGGCGGACCTTAAAATAAAGTGTAACCAAAAATACATATTTTTTTATTTTATTGCTCTTTTTAGTTCCGTTTGTTTTACTTTGAAAAATGACAACTTCTGCTGGCTTTGATTCACTTCCTCACTTTTGCCATGCATCGCTAAATTAGGCACTAAACCCAGCAAACATGAGCGAGGAGAGACCCAGGGGCCCCACTGATTCTACTTTGGTGTTACATTTATATTTCTGTATTTGTAGAAATATATTTGTATGGGTACGTTTTGTGCATGTGACCAAGTTTAAACAATGCTCATAAAAGTCAGTTTAACAAAGTCAATGTAGAACTAACTTAAGTCTACAGTGATCTTTAATCTAAATCCTGCTCAGTGATTGGACGAACCATCTGCTGTTACGATCATGGGCCCATTTTATCCAATCAGAGAACACCATGAGTTTTACAAAAGAAAAAAATGGTGGGGAGCGCTAGAACGTGTCAGACTGTTTGGGATAAAAAGAACAGAAAAACAAACAAATCCAAGGCTCTCTGAGTGTTTCTCTGTTAAAAAGCCTTTATTAAAACATGGCTGGTGAATTAAAAACACAGGAGTTCATCTTTATACAGGCAGGGACATAAGAAAACCCCCTCTACACAGAGATTACACTGCTCTACAAATGTTTGGACTCAATCTGCTTCCGAGATAAAAGCGGCTAAATCTCATTTATTTTGATGAACTGAAAATCAATGATAACTGTGCTGTTAGCCATGTATTCAAGATATTTAATGATATTGTTTCACATCAAAATCACATCTGTTTATACAATAGATTTAGGCATTTTTGCTTAAAAATAATATTTATATTTTGAAAATATTTATTTTCTCTACATGCATGCATTTTGTCCACTTCCAAGAGAGAGATTTCTGCAAATAAAAACAAAACATTTTATGTCAAAACTCAATGTGCAGACAGCTTTCAGATAGAACTGGTTGTTTGTAGACACTGTACCTTCTGATAAACACCGTTTTTGCCTTATTTTGCATAAATTTCCTTGCCTGGAAAACCCAGACTGATGTCTCTGTGTTATTCTACAGAGAAATCTCAGTCTGGTCACCGTTGTCCGCAGTGGTTTACTCAAATCCCAACCGTACCGTGCATTTTGATTGGTTTATTTAAGTCACATGTTCTTCGCGAGCAGCGTCACTCGTACGCGTCACCGACAACAATCAAGATGCACCGAGGAGCGAGAGTTAGTTTCCTACAGCGTATGGTACGGTAATGTTGGAATAACTCCTCGTTCCTCCCTCGTGGCTTCACTCCGTTTGTTTACTTTCTCACTTTCTTGTCGCTTTGTTAACGTCACGTCCGCCATTTTCTGATTGGCTAACTCCGCTGTCCGTTAACTCGGGTTTGCTCCGCCCTAGAAATCGAACTGATTCTAAGGCGACCAGACTCATCGCTGGTACAGCGCTGAGGCTGGAATTTCCAGGAAATAAATTTCCTATTTTGACCCAATACTGTTTCTTGGAAACATTCGCCAATCTGCACTTCTCACTTCCTTTTTCTTTATTAGTGACCTGATCCAAGAAACATTTCACTACTTTTGTTCCTGAAGCGTTTTGCTGTAGACCTGTGTTATTGTAAATATATGTGATGTGTGTTGTTTACAAATAAACACCAAAGTGGTAAAGGTGGTAAAGAAAAAATAAATGATAGTAATAACAACATAAAGAACATGCAGCCCTGCAGGCTGAACACGTGTCTGCGACAGTAAACAGTAAACAGTAAACAGTAAACAGTAAACTGTAAACAGTACACAGTAAACAGTACACAGTAAACAGTAAACAGTACACAGTAAACAGTAAACAGTACACAGTAAACAGTAAACAGTAAACAGTAAACAGTAAACAGTACACAGTAAACAGTAAACTGTAAACAGTAAACAGTAAACTGTAAACAGTACACAGTAAACTGTAAACAGTAAACAGTAAACAGTACACAGTAAACAGTAAACAGTACACAGTAAACAGTAAACAGTAAACAGTACACAGTAAATAGTAAACAGTAAACAGTACACAGTAAATAGTAAACAGTACACAGTAAACAGTAAACAGTACACAGTAAACAGTAAACAGTAAACAGTACACAGTAAACAGTAAACAGTAAACAGTACACAGTAAACAGTAAACAGTAAACAGTACACAGTAAATAGTAAACAGTACACAGTAAACAGTAAACAGTACACAGTAAACAGTAAACAGTACACAGTAAACAGTAAACAGTAAACAGTACACAGTAAACAGTACACAGTAAACAGTAAACAGTAAACAGTAAACAGATACAACACAACGCTCAGCGTCAGTCAGGAGGTTTACGTTTGCTGCAGCATGAACTCAAAACATTCATCTGCTGCCGCTTTACCTGGGGCCAGGTCACGAGGGCAGCCGTCTGAGCAGAGATGCACAGACTTCCCTTTCCCCAGACGCTTCCTCCAGCCCCTCCAGTGTGTCCTAGGTCTTCCCGGGGCCTCCTCCCTGTGGGACATGAACACCTCCCCAGGGAGGGGCCAGGAGGCTCCACAGCCTCAGCCTCCACTCCGAGCTCCTCTCAGAACTGAAGTGACAAAGGTTAGCACTGTGGCAGAGTGGTTAGCACTGTGGCAGAGTGGTTAGCCCTGTGGCAGAGTGGTTAGCACTGTGGCAGAGTGGTTAGCCCTGTGGCAGAGTGGTTAGCCCTGTGGCAGAGTGGTTAGCCCTGTGGCAGAGTGGTTAGCACTGTGGCAGAGAGGTTAGCCCTTTGGCAGAGTGGTTAGCACTGTGGCAGAGTGGTTAGCCCTGTGGCAGAGTGGTTAGCACTGTGGCAGAGAGGTTAGCCCTTTGGCAGAGTGGTTAGCACTGTGGCAGAGTGGTTAGCCCTGTGGCAGAGTGGTTAGCCCTGTGGCAGAGTGGTTAGCCCTGTGGCAGAGTGGTTAGCACTGTGGCAGAGTGGTTAGCCCTGTGGCAGAGTGGTTAGCCCTGTGGCAGAGTGGTTAGCACTGTGGCAGAGTGGTTAGCACTGTGGCAGAGAGGTTAGCCCTTTGGCAGAGTGGTTGGCACTGTGGCAGAGTGGTTAGCCCTGTGGCAGAGTGGTTAGCACTGTGGCAGAGTGGTTAGCCCTGTGGCAGAGTGGTTAGCACTGTGGCAGAGTGGTTAGCCCTGTGCAGAGTGGTTAGCCCTGTGCAGAGTGGTTAGCACTGTCCCCACACAGCAAGAAGGTTCCAGGTCTGATTCCTGGACCGTGTGGGGCCTGTGTGGAGTTTCCTCTTCAACCTAAACAACAGGCTGCTCCTCTGCCAGGTCCTCCTGACTCCTCCTGACTCCTCCTAACTCCTCCTGACTCCTCCTAACTCCTCCAGACTCCTCCTGACTCCTAACTCCTCCTGACTCCTCCTGACTCCTCCTGACTCCTAACTCCTCCTGACTCCTCCTGACTCCTGACTCCTCCTGACTCCTCCTGACTCCTCCTGACTCCTGACTCCTCCAGACTCCTCCTGACTCCTCCTGACTCCTAACTCCTCCTGACTCCTCCTGACTCCTCCTGACTCCTCCTGACTCCTCCTGACTCCTGACTCCTCCAGACTCCTCCTGACTCCTCCTGACTCCTGACTCCTCCTGACTCCTCCTAACTCCTCCAGACTCCTCCTGACTCCTCCTGACTCCTCCTAACTCCTCCAGACTCCTCCTGACTCCTCCTGACTCCTCCTGACTCCTGAATCCTCCTGACTCCTCCTGACTCCTCCTGACTCCTAACTCCTCCTGACTCCTCCTGACTCCTAACTCCTCCTGACTCCTCCTGACTCCTAACTCCTCCTGACTCCTCCTGACTCTTAACTCCTCCTGACTCCTCCTGACTCCTGACTCCTCCTGACTCCTCCTGACTCCTCCTGACTCCTCCTAACTCCTCCAGACTCCTCCTGACTCCTCCTGACTCCTCCTGACTCCTGAATCCTCCTGACTCCTCCTGACTCTTAACTCCTCCTGACTCCTCCTGACTCCTGACTCCTCCTGACTCCTCCTGACTCCTGACTCCTCCTGACTCCTCCTGACTCCTCCTGACTCCTCCTGACTCCTCCTCACTCCTCCTGACTCCTCCTGACTCCTCCTCACTCCTCCTGACTCCTGACTCCTCCTGACTCCTCCTGACTCCTGACTCCTCCTGACTCCTCCTGACTCCTCCTGACTCCTCCTGACTCCTCCTGACTCCTGACGGGTCAAATGCAGAGAACACGTTTCCCTCTGGGGACAATAAAGTCTCCCTAACTTTACCTTAAAGGGCAGCCCTGAGTCCAACGCTGGAGTCCTGCCCTGGGACAGCTCTGACCCAGGGCAGAGCACCAGGCTCCTGCTCCGGTCCAGAGGCACTGACCCTAACCCCCACACTGCGCAGTTAAAACATACTACAGGAAATTACTGCAGTATTTGTCAGTACTGCAGTATTATTGGTAATGTTTGTATTTCTTCTTCAGACGTGGTCACGCTTCACCTGAGCTCGATGCCTCCTGGATACTTCAGCTCCCACAGAATACAGCAGGTGAGCGGATACCATCGTTTACCGTGTTATTACCATGTTATTACTATGTTATTACCGTGTTATTACCATGTTATTACTATGTTATTACCGTGTTATTACCATGTTATTACACTATTAAGGAGCTGGAGCTGCCTGAAGTGCAGCCCGAACCTGAAAAGACCCATGATTACTAATATTTATTTGTGTAGTAGTATTTAAATATCGGATGACTCTGTGACTGAGTGTTATTTGTGCGTTAGCGTGTGGTGCGGTGTGGAGTCAGCCGGAGTCACGCAGTAATAATAAAGTTCAAAAGTATGACTCAGGCCCAGTTCGCAGTACTTCAGACACCCAGGGTTATTTCTGAGAGTGTACTTTTGTGGTAAAAGGGATTTTTAGAAAGAAATGAAAGAAGAGTGTCACCTTCCTCCAACTGAATTATTCACTACTTCCTTGAACCCACTGCCACCGAAAAAAGTTTCACTTCTGTTTAAATATGGCCTGCAGTGGAGACGGCGACGTGGGCAGCGGAAAGTACTCAAATGAAAGTACTGCATTCAATTATTACATCAGCAAAATTACATCAGAATTCAATTCAATTCAGGTTTATTTGTATGTCCCAGGATCACAACAACAGTCGCCTCAAAGGCTTCACAACAGTTGATCAAACATAAACACACAATCAGACAACACAAACAATAACTACACTAAACAGACCCAGGACGCTCCTGTCCTTAGACCCTCCTTCTCGGTAAGGAAAAACCCCTAAAAAACCCAGAAAAGAACATATGTGACGTATGGGAGAATACTTTTTATTGTTGGCCATCCCCTCAGACCTCGGAAGCTCAGCAGGGCAGGTCCTGGTCAGTTCCTGGATGGGAGACCGCTGGGGAACAGCAGGAGCCGGTGTGAATGAGTGAGTGAGTGAGTGAGTGAGTGGTGGAGGGTCTGTGGGTGCAGTTGTGTCCAGCCGTGCTTCGGTCCACCCCGGGGGAAACTGTGGCTACAAAACCCAGCTCACCACCACTGACTGTGGAGTGAATGAAATACCCCTCCCCTCTGTGTAAAGTGACTTGTGTCATAGGTAAAGCTCTATAGAAATATCATTACCTTTCCCCCTTTTATTTGTTCTTTAAAATTTTACAAAGTTTTAAAGAACTTTAACACAAACAAAAAAAAATAAAACAATACAGCACAGACTAAACAAAACAGCCTGAGCATACTACTCAATATACACTCAATATACACTCAATACACACTCAATATACACTCAATATACACTCAATATACACTCAATATACACTCAATACACACTCAATATACACTCAATATACACTCAATATACACTCAATATACACTCAATATACACTCAATATACACTCAATATACACTCAATACACACTCAATATACACTCAATATACACTCAATATACACTCAATATACACTCAATACACACTCAATATACACTCAATATACACTCAATATACACTCAATATACACTCAATATACACTCAATACACACTCAATATACACTCAATATACACTCAATATACACTCAATATACACTCAATACACACTCAATATACACTCAATACACACTCAATATACACTCAATATACACTCAATATACACTCAATATACACTCAATACACACTCAATATACACTCAATATACACTCAATATACACTCAATATACACTCAATACACACTCAATATACACTCAATATACACTCAATATACACTCAATATACACTCAATACACACTCAATATACACTCAATATACACTCAATATACACTCAATATACACTCAATACACACTCAATATACACTCAATATACACTCAATATACACTCAATATACACTCAATACACACTCAATATACACTCAATATACACTCAATATACACTCAATATACACTCAATATACACTCAATATACACTCAATATACACTCAATACACACTCAATATACACTCAATATACACTCAATATACACTCAATATACACTCAATACACACTCAATATACACTCAATATACACTCAATATACACTCAATATACACTCAATACACACTCAATATACACTCAATATACACTCAATATACACTCAATATACACTCAATACACACTCAATATACACTCAATACACACTCAATATACACTCAATATACACTCAATATACACTCAATATACACTCAATACACACTCAATATACACTCAATATACACTCAATACACACTCAATATACACTCAATATACACTCAATATACACTCAATATACACTCAATACACACTCAATATACACTCAATATACACTCAATATACACTCAATATACACTCAATATACACTCAATACACACTCAATACACACTCAATATACACTCAATATACACTCAATATACACTCAAAACAGAGCAAAAAATCAGTTTTTAACCTTTGTGTCTTTTCCGCCTGATAAAAGACAACAGTGTATCCCAGATATGTGAGTATGATTCCTTTCTGTGATGCAGTTTAGTTATGAATAACTCTGTAAAAACGCCCATCCTGGTTTTTTATTTACAGAGAATAACTGCAGCTGAAACAAAGTCTGTAAGGCCCGGAGCAAAAGCTTAGATACAGTGAAGCCCGAAATTATTCATCCCCTGGCAAATTCTGACTTTAAGTTACTTTTATTGTAAATGTAAATAAAATCTGAGAATTTTTTTTCCACAATGATACCTCTTACGTACATCGTCTTATTATCTTTTGGGAGAAGCCTGTGTCATTTTTGGTCAACAAAAACCTTGCTGGTTGAGTAAAAGTTACTTAAGTCAGAATCATTTCGGGCTTCAGTGTACGTTTGACAAACATGAGCTGTCTCCTGAGACAAAGCTGAGCAGATTCAGCTGCACCAGGCCATTCCTGCGTTGTTTCAGTGTTTCTTTCCAAAAAGGCAGAGCAACAGGACGGGCCCCTGTGCATGAATAAAACTGGCTTCCTGACTTTTACATTTCCAGCGCAGTGTAACACTGGCGAGGTGTTCAGGAGCTGCAGGTGAGCTTCAGTAACAAAGCCAGTGTGGTTCCTACAGCCAAAAGGCAAGGTTTATTTTACAAAATTAATAAAAGCATTAAATTGAATTATACAGAATGTGCAGTGGTGAGGCTTCGGCCGACAGCTGGGGACATGGAGGCAGAGGATTAGTGAAAAACAAACACAAGGTTAAAGCTCAACATAACCATGTCCACAACAGAAAACACCCAAATACAAAGTTCCACCACAATAAAAACAAATAAAGTCATCAGCTCAGTGAACTCCCACCACCACCAGCTGCAGGGCTTATAACGATCTCTGTGTATGTATTTATTTATGCAAGTAACCTTTATATAAAACAAACAGAAACCAGCGCTGAGCCTGTAAACAGACTCAGTGCTGTTAGTAAATATTTAAAAGTTGTTTCATAATTTAAGTTTAAAGCCTTCAAGACATGACAACAGTGTGCACAGCCTTTAAAATACAAAACATTACAATAAAAACACAAAAATATTTAACTACTATTACCCCAATTGGTAACCACCTCCATGCTAATTAGCATGTAGTTAGTGGTTAATTACCTCTTAATTGGTAATTATAAAGCAGCTATTAGTCCCTTATTCTGTGTGATAATATTCTACAACTAACTAGCAACTAACTAACATTTCCTCCCTTAATAAACCCACAATTACTACTTATTACTAGGAAGCAAAGAAGTTGTTGGACATAAATTATGATCTTATTAAGAGTATATGCATTATTACACATAAAATCTTATTAAGATCATAATTTAAATCTAACAACTTCCTTACTTCCTACTAATGAGCAGTAGTTATGAGTTTATTACGGAGAAAATCTTAGTTAGCTGCTAATTAGTTATAGAGTATGGTCACACAGAATAAGGGATAATAGGTACTTTATAATTACTAATTATGGGCTAATTAACACTAACTAGCATGCTAATTTTATTTTTATTTATTTATTTGACCGTTATTTAACCAGGACGTATCCCATTGAGATTAAGAACCTCTTTTTCAAGGGAGTCCTGGCCAAGAGGCAGCAGCAAACACAGAACAGTTACATATTTACACAGATAAGACATAAAAGTTTAAAAACATTATGAAAAACAAGAAGTGCAGATTGTGGAATTGATCTCAAAAGCTCTCAGTTTGGATTTAAAAGTGCTCAAAGAAATTAAATCAGTTAGTTTCCAGTCTTTCTGTAGCATATTCCATGTAAAAGGTGCAGAGTAAACAAATGCCTTTTTACCCAATTCTGTACGAGCAGAAGGAACAGAAAGCAACAAATAATTATTAGCACTTAGTCAATGGTTAATAGGTGGACCTTAAACTAAAGTGTTACCAACCAATTTGTTTGGCTCAGCAGAAACAGCCGTGACCAAATCTACCCCTGCCACAATAGATTCTTCTCCAATAAACTCATTTTAAAAAGAGGAGCAGGTGTAAAATAAAATCTGTTGATCTCATGAAAAACAGAGGAGCAGGAAACAGCGAGGCCAGAGTGAGATTGTGCTCAGTAAAGTTTCTTTAATGGAACAGACACAGCAGAGATCCCACTGCTGCTCAGTCCTACAGAGTTTGTGAAGGTCTGCCCCCTCAGTGTAGTTTCTCAACAGCTGACAGAGGAACCGTCCTGGGTTTACACAGAGACGGCTCAGGGATGGACGAAGATTATCATTCAAAACTTCATGATATCATCTGTGAAGTATTCTGTGTTGCGTGAACTTTCCTCGGCTTCAAACTGGAAATGATCAATGTCCACATGAAAATCCTTCTGCCAAACAAAGCTCAGACTCTTTTCTGTCGTATCCCACTCTGGCTGACGTCTTATAAAACATGGAAGCTGACTGAGACTTTTGGGTAATTTCAAATACAGCTGCACAACACTGCCCTCTTCAGGTCGCTGCTTGTTATTTGTAGATATTTCCAAAAATCTGCTTTTCTCTCCAGATTAAACTGTGCTCTTAGTCTTGATAAGAGTTCAGTGTTTTATTATCAACCACGCCCTGGGCTGTGTATAATGTGAGATCTTTAACCATTTGTGAAATTTAGTCCAGACATTTTTCCCTCAGACTCATTCAGAGATGGGGCCCTTTGTGACAGAACCTCCTCTGGCCTAAAGGGGGCAGTAGTTTCTTGTTCTACACCTGCCCATCCTCAGTGACTGCTCTCTCTGTGCAGAGTTGTGCCCACCATCTTTACTTGGTACAGAAACTTTCTGCAGGTTCCATAGATAATCCTTCACCAGTCGATTGTATTGAGAGAAATAATCATCATTTTAAAAGTTTATCTTTCCCCATGAGGTTAAATTCAGTGTTTTCCACTTCTCCAGGTTATGCTTTATCCCAGCCATTCCCAAAGTCAGGAGTCAGGGCCCTCCTTAAATTTACCAAAATCCCACACAGACCTCCAACAATACAACTTCCCTCCTTCCCAAACTTTATTTTCATGTTTTTCTCCATATATTTCTATAAAAACATTACAAAAGACACTGACTATTGGCTAAAAAGTGTTTTAAAGTTATATTTTTAAACAAATACACTGTAAAAAATCAAATAAAATGCTGCAAAAACTCAATAACTCAAGGCAAAGGATCCCTCAAGATTTTTGGGGCCAACTCAAAATCTCAAGTTTTCCACACTTTCACTTAATTTGATGTTCATACGTCGAAAAACGTTTCTAATTTTTAAGTTATTATTTTGTTAAATGCAGTATATTTAGTTTTTATTATTATCAATAATACTTTTTCTGAACAGTGGAGTCAGTTGCTGTAAGATGAGCTGGAAAAAATAAAGATAGTGAGTAAAACTTTAAATTTCATGTTTTTAGATGTATGAACGTTAAATTTGGTGAGTAAGAAATATTAGTTGTTGAAAACTAAAAAATCTTGAGGGATGCCTTGAGTTTTTGCAGCATTGTTTTTTACAGTTCATTTCAAACTCAATTTTTCTTTTTATGTACTTACTTTAGACAGCCTCTGGGGGCCCCTCTGCAGTGCCTTCGCGGACCCCCACGGGGCCCCGGACCCCACTTTGGGAACCGCTGCTTTATCGTATACAATACTACCACTACCAGCTACTTTTGAAAGTTTGCAGCTGTGAGTACTATTACTACTACTTCTGCTAGTTCTACTACTACTGAAGTAAAACTTACAACTGAACCAGGGTCACCAGGTTCTACTCAGTTATTTATAATTATGAGTTACTGAAGTAAAAGTGACTCAGTGCTGCCCCCTTCTGTGTAACTGTGTGAGTAAAGAGGTCAGAGGTGGAGGAAGTAGCAGTGAGAGTTAGATCTGAGCTCTTCCCGCCCTGGGGCAGACTGACGGAGACGTGGCAGCCGCCAAACCCACAACCACACTGCTGCTCCGAAGTAAAAGTACTGCTAAAATACTAACATTTCAACTACTTTTACTTCTCTGACTTTTACTCGGGGCATTCATCCACTGATCTGAAGGTTAGGGGTTCGATCTCCACTCCCTCAGTGCATACTGCTGTTGTGTCCTTGGGCAAGACACTTCACCCACCGTCCCTCCAGTCTCTGTGACACTGCTGTATGAATGAATGAGAGAGTGAATGAGTGAATGGTTCCTTGATGTAAAGTGCTTTGAGCCCTGTGGAGGGAGAAATGAGACTTTCTTTTTATTACAACTAAAACTTTTACTACTACTACTACTACTACTACACATTTATAGACTTTTACTTGAGTAGCAGTACTTAGTTACTGCCTCTGATGAAAGCGTAGCTGCTAAACGCTGACGGAGTCCCGTTGTATTAAATATGATGTAAAAGTTTCTCTGAGTAAAACGCTGTGGGTCGGAGGAAACAGGAAGTGGTTTTTGTGAAAGGAAATATTGAAATACGAGCTTTTACCGACAGGAAAATACTGTTGCAGCAGATTAAAGTCCAGACTTTTCTCAGTCTTCAGTTCTCAGCTCGAGGACAGAGTTGGTGTTGGCGTCTGCTCAGCCGCCTCCAGCTCCAGCTTCCAGACATCAGCTCATCACCGCAGTCCTTTATTCTCTCCACTGGCCTCTAGTTTGTTTAGAGTTGGTTTTACCTCCTCCTACTTTTTACTCTCACCGTTCACCCTCAGCACAAACAAATGCACCAATAAAGACTGCCATAGAAAAATTATCTAATAGTCAATAATTCAATTTTTTTTTTCCATGGTTACAATGATTAACTTCAGTTCTCATCACACACAGCAAAATTTCATTCTGTTTATGAAATGTAACCCCTTAAATTCCAGTCTGGGCACTTTTTCCACTTCTTACTTTGTCCTGATGTGCACATCTCTGTAAGAACTACATTTTGGATTTGTGCTCACGCAAACACAAACAAACTCATTTCTCAACAAACACTTTCACACCAATTTATGACAAAAACTCACCCAAATCATTTTAGTTCAAACATGTTTTTTATTTGCCTTGTAGGCTTGATCATTTATACAAACACTAATGTGGCCATCTCCACATTTATACCTCTGTCTACCATATATGGGCAAATGGCGCCACCCAGTAAAAAACAATAAAAACTAAAATTCCAATCCCTCACTGTCATGAATCCATGAAATACTTGATAAAAATGTGAAGTTATATTGCAGTGACAGTGTAGAATAAAAATGTCGTTTTAATGGGAGTCAATGGCACAAAAAATGTCTTAGGAGTAAAAGTGTGACTTTTTTTAGACACATTTTTAAGAGGATTTTTTTAAATCCAGAAATCTGAAAATTCATCCAAAAATACACACTTGAGGCAAAATCTATGCCATTTGACACAACAACACAGCAAAAGTTATTCCCAAAAAACAGCTGCAAAACATCAAAAAATGCCTTAGGGCTGTAGGAGGATTAAAAATGTTACTGCTTGTTTTTAAAGCCCTGAACGTCCTCGCCCTGCCCCACCAACAGAGCGCTGAGTTTTTTAATAAATGTGCATTGTTGATGGATGCCTTGTATTTTTTTTTTAGAATCACTGAAAACCAAGATAACATGTATTCCACTGGAGCTCCCATTCACTCCCATACACTGGATTAAACTTTACAATTGGTTTTACAATTGGTGTGAGGCCTTTCTGTGTGGAGTTTGCATCTTCTCTCTGTGTCTGGGTGCTATAGGGATATAATGGATACAGCAATAAAAAACTTTGAATAAAATACAATAGAATAGATAAAATTTTACAAGATTTGCATATTTACTATTCTACAAAAAATAAAATTGCAGTAGATATATAAATGTAAATATACACTGGTACCACTTCAGTTTTCTGTCCTTGTTTGTGAGCGGGGACAGCAGCAGAAGCCAGTTGTACAAAGACTTGTGAAAGAAAAAGTGGGTTTGTTTGAATGTGGTGGTTACGTGGGACGTCAGAGGGACTTTACTGTTGTTAAAATGGAAACAGGACCAAGACAAAAATCCTAGCCTAGAAATCTAGATGCACCCTAGCGGCAGAAAATATTTTTTGCCTAGCGGGTTGGTCTAGTAACACACCATAGGGGCCAATCTTGGCTCCGCCCAGGGCTTCGTCGGACCAATCACAACGCTCTATCTGTGTAGCAGGTGTGTAGCGAGTGGAGTAGGCGGGGCTTAGCACGATGACGTCAGGGCTGGGCGACGGTGCAGAGCAGAACAACTACGATGGCTGTGGCTAACGAACAGCGCTCGTTTGAATCGGCCTTGGCATCAGTTTTGGAAAAGTTAGATTTGGGTTTTTCTTTGAAAGTGGAGCAGAAAGAAGCACTCACATCATTCTTCTTAAAGAAGGATGGATTTGCTGTTTTGCCAACCAGCTATGGCAAAAGTCTAATATACCAGCTGGCTCCGCTGGTGGCTAACAAAGCTCACCTTGTCTGTTACTCTGATTGGTCAGATTGGTCAGAGAGGAACCACACTGTCCTGCTTTCAAAAAGAAAGTAGGAGAGTCTGACTCAGCAGGCTGCTCCTGGCCCAGATCTGCTCCTGAGACACTGAAGGATGGGTCAAAGGCAGAGGATACAAAAGTCTACACTGTCACTGCTGCTCTGTAGTATTTCTGTGATATTTCTGAAGTGTGTGACTGTAACCTGTGTTCTTGTGCAGCCCGTGGAGGACGTAGAGGACTGCAGCTGCCCCTCCTCCACCTCCCCAGGTACATTTACTCACACAAAGATCATGTTCTATTCAAAAAGTGTTCTGTGGGTCTACGGTTTAGTTTAGCGCCACCTTCTGGAGTCTTTGTGTCCTTCTCTTATAAGTAGTACAAAGATTTAATAAAACACTTGTGTAAAACTGACTTAAGAGACATAAAACACTGACCACATACCGTTTTATAGAAACGATTGGACACAGACCTCTTCCACTTGGCTTTTAAAAGTTAGAAAAGTCAGGTCTTGGGGGTTTGTATTGCACCAAAAGATAATAAATGTCTGAAAAAAACAACAACTACAGAAAGTCCTAGCAGCTCTGCCTGTGTGGGAGTCAGGGTTGAGGTTTTAACCCAGCTGGCAGCGCCATCTTGTGGAGCTCTATGGAAGTGTGTGTCAGCTGTGGTTAGATCCAAAGGAGACCAGCGTTTTGTCTTCTGTCACCTCCAAATGAGACAATAATGTGCTAATTAAAGGCCTTTCTAATTTAGTAATGTCATTTTTCTTTGTCTGGGCCGTTCATCCACTGTGGAGGGTTCAGTTGTAGGGAACTAAAAATGTGCAACCACAGCAGCAATAGATATAATAATATTTTTATGGTTGATTTTTCTCACTCTCGCCGTCACGTTTAGAAGATTTTAGTTTTTTTTTCTCTGCCCCGGGTCTAAAAAAACTAGAGAGCTGCAAGTGTTTGTATTCAAGGTTTGTGGACAGCTTTCTCAGTCGTTACAGATTCTGACAAGACTCGGAGCACACACTAACGACTGGTTTCAGCAGATTTAGTTCTGACGACTGAAAGACTGCGCCTCACACACTACAAGATCTGCTGAGGCCGCAGCAAACTCTGGCGAGAACGGAATGGTAAACAAACATGGAGCTACCTGGGTCGCTGTTGCCGTTGTGTGCGCAGCGATCTGTTTGGAAAAAAGGAAAAAGAAAAAACATCTACACTCAAGGAAAAAAGAAACGCACCACTGCTTTTTTTACCACATTTTTGTTTGGTTACTTATTTTTGATGGAAATATTCCATGTGCACATCAACCATAAACCCGTCCCTGATATTCCGACCCAATTAATCAATGCTTATGACAGTTTCAATAACAATAACATGACCAAACAATAATAATGCAGCAGCTGTGACATGTGGTCGACCAGATCTGGGACGGTCATTGGAGGATCCAGTGGTGTGGAAACGCTCAGCGAGGCGTACAACAGTAGAGTGATGGACTCCAAACTCCTGGCTACAGCCGTGTGCTCCTTCAGCTTGAAGCAGGCCAATGGCTGCCAATCTCTCTCTGGTTGCAGGAGTCGTGGCATTGGGAACAAATGTGCTTTTTTTCCATTTTGGTGTCTTTTTATAGGGAATGGTTGTGCACAATTGAGGACAGGTCCAATTCAATTCATCTGACCCAGACAGAGGTGATTAATACAAAAATACAGTTGTTATTGCTCATCAAAATCAATCAACTGGAACCAGGAAAAAAAGTCTTTTCATTTTGACTCAGAATAGAACTAAACTCATTGTAGTCTGTCATTTTTCACTGGCTCTAATATTTTTTGACAAATTGAGAAAATGAAAGTGGTGCGTTTCTTTTTTCCTTGAGTGTATGTATCCAGTTTCACTTGGGTAGCACTCAACTTTCTTCGGTGTTTGCCATGGTTGTTTATGTTTTCTTCTTCTTCTTCTTCTTCTTCTTCTTCTTCTTCTTCTTCTTCTTCTTCTTTAAATTTCCTCTTATATTTTCCTGCTGCTTCCTGTTGCGTCGTCTTTGTTCTCTGACCCTATTTCCTGTGTCCCATCAGCTGTTTTTCATCGGCCGCTGGACTCCATGAATTCCCAGTTGGATATAAACAGCCCACACTACAGGAGTGTGCTCCAGAGTCGGTGTTTGATTGCTTGCGACTGACGTCAGGCTGGGTTTTTGTGCCGATTCGAGTCTTTGAACATCACACACTAACAGATTTCAGGGCCGACTGCTTCAGGGCTGACTTCTGATCCCTGCAGCAGTGTTGACTGGCACAGACTCGACACAACTGTGAATCGTTATTAAATCGGGCAAAAAAATCATGTAGTGTGTCCCCAGCTTTAGTGTAACCTTAACCCTCCCTGGTTTAGTCCTAGTATAGTCCAGATTTAGTCTCACCTCTGCCTGTGTTCTTCAGATTTCCCGAAAGCTCTCCTGGCTCCGTGCGACCGCTGCTCCCCCTCCTCTTCTTCGTCGGCTCCTCCTCCGAAGATCTGCGACCTGATGAACGACAAGGACCTGCTGGACCTGCTGCGCCTCAAGCTGGACCCCAACCACTGCACCGTGAAGAACTGGAAGAACTTCGCCAGCCGCTGGGGCATGACCTATGACGAACTGACCCTGCTGGAGCACCGCACGCAGGGCTCCCTGTCCCACAGCCCCACGCACGAGTTCCTGCTGCGCTACAACCACCGGCCCGTGTCCGACCTGACCGAGCTGTGCCGCCTCTACCAGCGCATGGACGTCCTGAGGCTGCTGCAGTGCTGGCTCGAGAGGGACTGGCCCCAGAGGTGGAAGGACCGCCACAGGAACATCATCAAATAAACAAAACAACGCTTCTGTCAGGAGGAGAGTCTCTGGAGAGGAACAGTTTCAGACCACGGGACATGAAAGGTCTGCAATTTCCTCATTCCCTTTTCTACTTTGGAAAATAATAATGTTAAAAGTTAAAGCTGTTGTTAAAGGTCCAGACTTCCTTTGTCCAAACTGAATTTTAATGGACTGTGTGTGAATTTTCTCGCTGGTATTTTCAGTGATTCTCAAACTGTGGCATGCTTTTTCTAATGAGTCTTTAGGTCTTTTAGTTCTGGTTTATTGTGGGCTAGTCCTGGTTTAGGCACAGTTCAGGATTACTCTTGAAGTTGGTCCTGGTTTATTGTGGGTTTAGTCCTGGATTTGGTCATGGTTTAGTCTTTTATTGAGTCCTGGTTTAGTCTTGGATATAATGTAATACACGGTTTATTCCAAGTATAGCCCTGGTGGTGTTTTAGGCACAGTTCAATCCATGATTAATTCTGAATTTGTCCTGGATTAATCTTGGATTTTATCCTGGTGTAGTCCTGGTTTATTGCGGGTTTAGTCCTGGATCTGGTCATGGTTTAGTCTTTTATTTAGTCCTGGTTTAATCCTTGATTTAGTCCTGGTTTAATCTTGGATTTAGTCCTGGTTTAGTCCTGGATTTGGTCCTGGCTGAGTCATTCTTGTTCTTGGTTCAGGCCCAGTTGTAGTCCTGGTTCTAGTCCTGGTCTCGTCCTTGTTTTTAGCTGTATAGTTCTCTGGGTTAATCCTTGTTTTCTCTGTGCAGACCGGGTTTAGTCCAGGCTCGTGCTGCCGTCGCTGGTGCTGGGTGTGAACAGTTTGAGACTCACTGATTTACCGTAGGTCATTCCCACGTTCACCGAAATCAGGCGCTGACTCTGAAAAATGTGTAAGGATCTGAGCTTTGAGTTTGACAAACGGACCAAAGACGACTGGGTCAGAGCGTCTCCGGGACCGCAGCTCCTGTGGGCTGGTCCCGGTCTGCAGAGGTCAGGATCTGGATCAGCACCGGTCCCAGGAAGCAGCAGAGGTGACCCAGAGACAGGCGATGCTCGTGGGGAGTGGAGCTAACGTGACGAAAGTTTACCTACTGAAAAAAGAACCAAAGATACTGATGATGTATACTTTAACTGCAGAACAGACTGATCCTAAATCCTCTGTACTGAGTCACAAACACTGGCTGTGTCTTTTACACTGAGTACTTTTAACTGTATTTAATAAAACATTCAAGCATTTTTAAAGAAGTAGGCCTGCGTTTTCATTTGTGTTCATGAGAGAAAAGAACTAAGCCATTTTGGACCAGTTTTTACTTTTACTTAAGTCAGAAGTACTCAACATCTGTAATGAAAGTACTATTACTTCAACGCATTACTCAAGCAGACGTACATGGACACCAGAAATGAATACTTCAATAAAAGTAGAAAGTACTGAATGTAATGTTGAATATTTCTGCATATAGCTTTGCGTATTACCACTAAACTTATATTTTGATGTACTACTGCTAAGGTTAATAAACACTTCAGTATTAGTAAGAATATTTTGTCTATCTAAAGGTCACTCTGCGATTAGGTACATTGTGCATTTGCAAAAGTGCACAATAATGAGCTGGTTACAAAGTTAGGAGACTCAAGGTTACAGGTGGGGGCTCCCTGCCGTTGCGTGGGACGCTCCTGAAGATAACGAAGATAATGCACTGCAGAAATGAGAACTCTGGCCTGGTCAAGGCACAGGAGTTTCTTGAAGAAAACAATATAATGATATGCAGAAATCGTCATACATTGTCATACATAATATAAAAACTGTGATCACTCCTTTGTGGACGGCTTGCTCACCCTCTCCCTTTCAGCAGGGTCCTGCTGTTGTTACCTTACCTGTGTGATACTAAAATAAACCTTCTGACTTGATTATACTTCTGAATCATCAGTCCTCTTTGATGCTTACACCCAAAATGAACAAATCCTAATAGTAAAGTTTATGTTTTCAAAGTAGTACAGGCAAAAACACTTTTCTTACTGCTTCTGCTATCACTACTACTTCTACCACTACTTTTGCTGCTACTACTACAACTACTACTATTTTTACTAGTACTACTATTACTACTACTAGCCTGCTACTACTAGGCTACTTCTGCTACTACTACTGCAACTACTACTACTGCTGGCTGCTGCAACTACTACTATTATTACTACTAGCTTACTGCTGCTGCTATTACTACTACTACTGCTAGCCTTCTACTACAACAACAACTACTACTACTACTATTACCACCACCACTAGTACTATTAGCCTACAACTACCACGGCTTCAAGTATGTTCTATTTAGATTGTTATTGTGCTAAATATTAATATACAAGGTAAAAAAAAAGTAAAAGCACACATTAGTCACAATTTTCCAGTTACGTTTATTATAATCTTTAATAAAAATTACAATTGTGATAAATTGTCTGTTTTACTGAACCAAACATTCGCTCACATGGTTTACAGGTGATTCGGAAAAGCAGAGAAAGAAGCATCAACACTGGGACTTAAACCAGTCGATCATTTTTCAATATCAGAACAAAAACATGGCTTATATAAATAACAGGAATATACACGTACAAAACAAGTCTTCATTAGGAGATATTTAATGATAGATACGACAAACAGAAATGGATCTTTTTGCTGTTCGGTTAAAAAGGTCCGTTAGCATTAACTGTTAGCACTGTCTTAGCTATTAGCATTAGCCAGGAATCAAACACAGCAGCCGTTGATTTGAAGTTCCTAAATAACTTTTTCAATTTTAAAGTATTGCGATAAATTAGACATGGTACAAGCCTCTAGCTACAAATAGAATCATTAAAACAAACACCAACTGCACTGCTAAAAAATATTTCTCTATAGATTTCAATGCTACATGCTAAAAACGTTACAAAAATTAGGATGTTTTATCATTAAGAACAGTTGGAACATGGCACTCTACTTGTGTTCAACACTGTAAGGTGAGAACAGAAACAGCATTTATATTCCAATATTTGTCTTTTACATAAAAAAAAAACTTTGACTATTCTTGCACCAAAATTAGCAAAAGTGAAAAAAAAGCTAAAATATTAATAATGTTTTATTTCCCATTAGATAGATAGACAAGTTTATTGTCACATGCACAAAAAAGTACAGCGAAATTGTGTTTGGAGCAAGCCTCCGGGCCGCAGCTATTTGTCAGCGCCGCCACACAAATTAAATTGATTGTCTTGGTAGTTTAGATGAATTTTAATATTATTTACCATATACCATCATTATTATTGTTCATATAAAATATTTTGTGGCCAAAAAAATGCCTTCTGATTTTGTAACATCATCAAAAATTATTAAAAATTTAAAGCCAAAATTTGTTTAGGTTTTTCTGATGCAACCTCGACCCATTTCCGTGAGCGTATCAGTCATTCCAAGTAACTGCATGATTTCAAAGTCACTGTAAAATCAACAATTATAGCAGGAGTGACATGGAGGACACAAAGAAAATCAGATGGATTTCGTAATGACACAAAAGTATTTACAAGTAGTGATTTAGTACTTCAACCAGGGTCAGCCCTATGTTCCCCCAAAGAACGTAGGTACACACACATTATAACCATAAAAAGTACATTTAACATTTAAAATAAGAATACATAAAAATAAGCTATTATGACTATTATGACTGCCAGCTCTTCTTATTTCACACTTAAGTGTTTTTAAGAATCAAAAGCAGAGGCAGAACTCTGAATGTTAGCTGTATTCAGTACACACACATATTTACAGTTTGTGATGTAATGAATATCTAAAAACTGGTGGCAAGGCAGATTTTAAAACTTCTTATGCTCAAGCTAACATGCTGTCATAAAACAAAATATGTAACGCTCCAAGACAATTATTTAATTCCTCTAAACCATCTGTCTTCATTCATCGAGCTGTATCAAGCCTGCTTTTGCTCACTGTGCTCATAACTGGCCCGGACTTTTTGGCATAAACATAACATTTTTGCATATTTCTCCTTGCTTTTCTCATTTAGTCACTTGAGACATTCAACCCGAGCATGTTTGACAACCCCAGGGATAACTTCTTGTCGTCATCTGTGGTTGCGTCTGGAGTTATGAGCCCCAAAACCGACCCACTCAAACTTGTGTCTTCTGACGCACTAGCGCTGGCCCCGCCTAAGCTAAGATCGATATCTGTTTTAGAATCAGTTGGAGATGTGCTGGTGGATGACGACTTATCTCTCGATAACTTGAGCCGCTCCAAAATGTCGACCTTCTCTCCCGATTTCGCCACTACGTTGTTGACAAACGGCAGACGGATTCCTTTGCTAACGACGTACTCTTTGTCTTCCGTGTCTCTACTGGACAATCCCATTCCATCCATGACCCTTCCGAAACTATCCCGATTGTTCTGAGGCAACCTGTGGAACTTAAACACGGGGACTTCCACTTCGGTGTTGGGTAAATCGGTTTCGGACTCAGCACCGCTTCCTTCGTCATCAGTACCAGATTTTAAACCCCACTTGAATGGCCATTTTAACTTGGAACTTTTACCCTCCGCTTCCACTCCCCCTGTAGCTCCCAAATCTAGTGAAGGGCTGTCGATGTTAGCTTTAATTTCTGGCGTGCTAACCTCCGGAGTTCTAATTTGTCCCTCAATTTTTGGGATATCAGCGGACGCACTCAAATCTACATCTGGGCTTTTGGGTTTTGAGCCGAAGTTAAGCTTGGGCAGCCTAAATAGCGGGAGTTTTGGCTTATCAACGTTAGCATCCAAGCTAGGAAGGTTAGCCTCAAGTTCTGGGGCTTTAGCTTCGAATTTAGGAGCGGAAATACTCGCGTCAGCAGAAGGAAGGTCTAGGTCAACTTTGGGAGCTTGCAGTCCGGCGTTTAGTGACGCATCGACGCTAGGAGCGTCAACTTTAGGACTGGAAAGGTTCATTTTTGGCATTTTGAAGTGAGGAGCTTTGAAATCGCCAAACGTTGTGTCAAGTTGTGGGGCTTTTATATCAACATTAGGAGCGGATACATCTCCTTTAAGGTCCCCAGAAGGTAGTTTCAATCCGTCTGTTTTTAGGGAAAGATCAGGTGCCTCAAGATTAGCGTCTAAATTTGGCACTGAGAGATTTGTGTCAAGTTTTGGGGCTTTCAGATCAAGATTTGGCGCATGTAGGTTTGCTTTTGGAAGAGAAAAGGTAGGAGCCTTAATGTCAGCTTTAGGTAGATTTAAATCGAGATTGGGGCTTTTCAGTGTTGGGAGACTTGCTTCTAATTTAGGAGCAGAGAGTCCTGCATCCAAATTAGCATCCAGATCCGGGCCAGACAATTTGGGAAGGTCTACACTTGCCTTTGGTAAATTCACATCTAAATCGGGAGCAGGCGACGTTCAGATCTGGTGTTTTGACATCCGTCTTAAGATCTGCGTCAAGCTTTGGTTTTCCAAAGTTAAATGAATGGCAGATTGAACTGAAGGTAATTTTATTCCTCCAGCCGGCGCTTTTACGTCAACATCTGGAGTTTCGACGTTCAAGTCCGGGGATTTTAGATCTACATTAGGAGCCTCTAGGTTAAGGTCAGGAGCGGAGATTTTACCAGCGATTTCAGGGGCTTCTAAATCTGCGTCGATAGATCTAGCTTTAGGCCATCTGATTTTTGGAAGTTTGAATCTTCCAGGGGAAGCATCAACATCAAGATCTGGGGTTTTCAGATCGACTTTTGGAGCATCTAAGTTCAAGCCCGGAGTTTTGAGTTCGCCTCCTATTTTAGGAGCGTCGAGGTTAAGATCTGGCGCTTTCATGTTCAGATCTGCAGATGGTAAATCTAAATCTGCATCAGGCTTTACAGTTTTTGGCCATTTTATTTTAGGGAACTTAATTTTTCCGCCAATGTCTGGTGTTTCTCCTTCTATCTTTGGTGCGTTCAAGTCCAAATCTGGCCCATCCATTTTTGCATCCGGTAAATCTAGGTTTAATTTTGGAGCAGATAAGTCTCCCTTTACATCCGGAAGGCACACATCAACATCGGGAGTTTTCAAGTCTGCGTCCGCCTTCATCCTTGGAGCAGTGTGGCCAAATTTAGGCCACTTGAATTTCAGATGCTTGATTTTGGCATCGACTTCTGGCAGATCCGCATTAAGGTCAGCTTTTGGTAAGTTAACATCTAGATCTGGTGTGCCTAAATTACCTTCTATTTTAGGAGCATTCAATTTCAAATCTGGGGCATTTAATGCCAGATTTGGCCCTTCCAATTTTGGCAAGTCAACATTAGCATCCAGGTCTCCATCTATGCCCTTTACTTTGGGCTTAAGTTTTGGTAGTTTAAGTTTCGGTAGCTTAATGCCTGATTTTGGTTGGTCTATGTCAACACTGGGAGCATTTATGTCGACATCAGGGGCTTTCAGGTCAGCGTTAAGTTCTGGAGAGTCTATTTTAACATCAGTGTCAATGTTTGGTAATTTCAAATCAGCATCAGGGAGTTTTATTTCACCGTCAATGTCTTTTTTCTTCCACTGTGCCAATTTTCTTCCACCATTTTGTCTTAATGTCAGGGCCGTTTATATCGACATTCGGACCTTCGATGTCAGCTTCCGGTAAGTCTATCCCACCTTCAATTTTAGGGGCGTTTAAGTCTAAATCAGCCTTTGGTAATTCTACATTAAGATTTGGCACATTAAGTGATGCGTTGGGCGCAGACAAGTTTAAATCTGGCGTCTTCAAGTTGCCGTCGAGATTCACGTCGGGAGCTTTGACGTCTGGACCTGATAATTTAAATTTCGGCTTCTTCAGCGTTGGGAATTTGATCTTTGGACTCTCAATGTTGGCATCAAGATTACCTTTGGGTAAATTGACATCAATGTCAGGACCATTCAAATCTCCTTCTATTTTGGGAAGAGAGAGGTCTGCGTTGGGCGTGTTAAGGTCTGTGCTTAATTCTGCTTTAGGAACTTTAGGTTTTTTCCAATTTAAGTGAGGCCATTTGATTCCGGAATGCCCATCTAAGTCAATATCAGGGGTTTTCACTTCAGCGTCCGGTAGCTCTAAGTCAGCTTTTGGCGCTTTGATATTAGCATCAATTTTCGGAGCAGACAAATTGACATCTGCATCGGCGTCAAGATCAACCTTTGGACCTTTAGGCTTCTTCCATTTGAGATGTGGCCAGTTAATTCCCCCATCCGCGTGTAAGTCCCCTTCTACATTTGGTGCATCTATGTCGAGGTTAGCGTCTGGGGCTTTAGCTTTGCCCTTCCATTTTAGATGCGGCCACGAGATTCCCCCATGATGCCCGTCCAAACTTAAATCAGGAGCTTCAGCATTCAAATCAGGACCGTTGACACTAACTTTTGGCCCGTTTAGATCCAAGTTTGGAGTTTTGAGGTCAACGTTTGGAGTTTTAAGGTCGACATTTGGAGCGGACAAGTTAAGGTCGGGGGTTTTGAGATCTGCATTCAACTTAGGGATGTCTACATCACCTGAAACGTTCATATTTGCATCAGGAGTGCTAATCTGAGGTAGGTTAAAAGTGGGCATGGTGAATTTAGGGGTTTTTAAGTTAAACCCGCCAGTCTTTAGTTCAGGTGTGTTGAGGTCCAGCGAGGCTTTAGGCGCATTCAGGTCCGCCTTCAGGTCTGGTGCATTCAGACCGGCCCTCAGGTCCGGAGCAGTGAGGCCTGCTTTCAGGTCTGGACCGTTCAGACCGGCCCTCAGGTCTGGTGCATTCAGACCGGCCCTCAGGTCTGGTGCATTCAGACCGGCCCTCAGGTCTGGTGCATTCAGACTGGCCCTCAGGTCTGGAGCAGTGAGGCCTGCTTTCAGGTCTGGACCACTCAGACCGGTCTTCAGGTCTGGAGTGGTGAGATTTAGCCCTGGTAAGTCTCCGTTGACAGTGGGGGCCTTGAGTTTGCCGCCCAAACCGCCGCCAAATCTGCCGCCCAAACCGCCGCCCAAACCGCCGCTCAGACCGCTGTCGGCGTTTAGGTTCAGGCCGTTCATGGACACTGAGGGAACTTCAGCCGACGCTCCCAGGGATTTGTCCAGATTCAGCACCTGTTGGAGAACATTGAAGGTAATGTAAAATAGTGAATATACAGACTTCACATAAAAATCTTGCCTTCATTATTGCACAGACTATAGAACTCAAGAACTCAAATTTCCTTTCAGAAGCAGTATTTAAGCATTAATGTCACCTGTCATTGTTCATTGTTGCTAAGTCAAAAAACATATTTTAATATCAAGGGAAAAAACACTACACTCCAAAAGTAGATGTCTTTGATTCATTCATAGAGCTATTAATCAGTGGTGGCATAAGACCACCTTTAACAGGGGGGCCGGCCTTTTTACTGGAGGTGCATGGAACATTTTGATGTAAAAGTGACTGGGACAAATTTTAAATAAAACTTTAACATTACTCTGAGATTGTCTTTGTGCTCCTTAGTGAGCAGCTCCTAATGATAAACATATTTTTCACATTTATAAGGTATTACTAAGATAATTCTTGGAACAAAATTACATTATAATGTGTGAGTTTAATACAACATTTAGAGGCCACTGGGGTCCAGCCTCACAGGGCACTGGTAAAAGTCTCCAGTGATACATGAGTAGAGTTCACGTAGTTCTTACCCCGTCCAGTCCCAGTCCTGCGCTGGCCTCGAGCTCCTTCTTGGTCAGGACTTTCATGTTGTTATCGTACGGCTCCAACGCCTTTAAGACATTCAGAACTTCATCTTTGTTCAGATGGTCCAGATGGATTGTGGCTGCCACAATCTCATCGCCTACAAAAAAAAAAAAAAAAAAAAAAAAAAGAAATTACTTTAGAACAATGAATTTAAGCTTCTCAATCTGTCAGCAGTAGTACCGTATTTTCCGGACTATAAGTCACACTTTTTTCCATCGTCTGCTAGAGGTGTGCAACGTATACTCAGGTGTGACTTATATATTAAAATATTTCAGGTGTTGGTTAGAGGGCGCTCTAGGCTTGTGTACCAGCATCTGCTGCACCTGTACCACTGACAATTTAAAATGTAAACATTACCACTAACAACTTAGGCTATAAAGACAACTGAGAAAGAGCGGAATAATTGGAAATGGAACTGATGCTGAGTCTGACGACAGCCACGCAGAGGAGGAAGCGGCGCTTCGTCTACCTCCGGAGTTGGCGGAGTTGTTCAGAAGCGACACCGAGGATGAAGAATTTAAAGGATTTAGCGATTAGGAGTGAGATGGTGAGTTTGGTGAACTTGTTATATTATGTTCTTTATGCTATAGTTATGTGAATAACTGTTAATGTATTACGTTAACATACGAGACACCTATTCAGTTCGTTGTTTATGCTTCATGTAGCTGAATAACCATCAATGTGTTACGTTAGCATAGCGCACACCTATTCAGCTGTTGTTCTCTATTCTATTATTACTATAACTTGCCTTTCAACATGAAATGTCTGTTCTTGGTGATGGGTTTTGTAAAATAAATTTCCCCCAAAAAATGGCAAGCTTATAGTCCAGTATGACTTATATACGTTTTTTTTTCTTCATTTTGCATTTTTGGCGAGTGCGACTTATAGTCTGGAAAATATGGTAGTAAGACAAATCCAGAATTTAGCACTACCCAGTCCAAGCTCAATATGGCCATAACCAAAATATGGGACATTTCTCAGCAGCAGTGGTGCTGCTCCTGTCTGCTCCTCCAAACCCCATTTTTAAAGGTGAGGAGAGTATATTGTGGATTACCTGCTTGCAGCCCTGAGTTCCTGGCCACCCCTTCATCCGTGATGCCCTTGATGACCACTCCCTGCTCAGAGTCGTCCAGGACTAGAGTCTCAGAGAACTTCCTGGGTTTGATCTCCACACTCTGCAGTTACACAAAAAACAATATACATTTACACAATTAGACCTGTTTATGAAGCTCAGGTCAACCTTTACACTCACAGTAAATGGACAGTGGGAGACTTCAGACCCAGAGGCATATTTGATGTACAAGCAATTAAAATAATTTCAAATAATTTAATGATAATGTTAAGGTAGACTTTATTGTTCCTGTAGGAAATGTGTTCTTTGCATTTGGCCCATCCTTCAGAGTCTCTGGGGTTAAACCTGTCAGGAGCAGTGGACCAGATCCGAGCCAGGATCCTGGTCCGGACCTAGCTGGAGGACTATTGTGCCTGTTTTAGGTTGATGGGGAAACCTGAGCACCCAAAGGACACCCACCCAGACACAGGGAGAACAAATACACACAGCACAAGGCCCCACACCTGGGACCTTCTTTCTGTGAGGCGACAGTGCTAACCACTCTACCACTGTATGTGTGACATGATAAGTCAAGTCCATCCAAAGTATTTTATTAGAAAAATACACAATATATTTAATATAGTGTAGGCTTCATACGTACCATTGTGTTTCTCTGTATTTACATCCACATATCACAAAAAGACAGAAGCCCCAAACGACAGCAGCAGATTCTGAAAAACAAACAGTCACATTACACTCAGGAATATGTTTTTTTTTTATATATAACTGAGAGGAGACTTTGGCAGAATATAGACACTTAAAAGATTTTGTCTGCAAAAATTTTGGAGCCAAATTCACACAAACTGAGAAAAGACCCTGATTTCACATTCTGTAATGAATTACTATGGATATTTACACCACAGATGAACAAGAGCCTCTCTCAGGGGCCCCCAAACCTCCGGGGCCCCAGTGCACTTGTGAACTGCCTGATGCTCTGCCCCTGAGTGAGCCGCCTCCTTCTCCGGGACACAACCTCTGTAATCTGACTTTTACACTGCTCTCTCCTTTTTCACTGTTGTATTAATACTTCTGTAGTTTATCTTCCTGTACTCGCAGTAGTACTTGAAGTATTTTAAGCAGTAGTATTGCAGTACTGAGCCGCCCAGAGCCATGTCAGCTCTCAGGAATCCTAACCCTCTGCCTGATCCTGCTCTGAGGGAGAAACACAGATGAACAACTTGAGAATAATGTGACCGGGTCGGTTCCTCCACATACCTCGCTGCTCTCTCTACGAAAGAGCGCAAAAATCTAAAACTACAGAATGTCCCAGAGCCAAACACAGAGTCACACAGAGACAGGACTGATAATGAAATACATCCACCCCAGCGCTCTGGAGGGGCCCCATACACAACCTCTGCTCTGAAAACAATGGGTCGATCTGACGACAGCACAGATTCTGTCAGTCCACTCCAAAAAACAAACTCACTAAACTCTCGCTGCAGGGTTTGTATTAACAGATTAGTTTTTAGTTGTATTTTAGCTAAGTGTGTGGATTCTCAAACTACATGAAGAAATGCAGGCAAATTGACCACACCTGTGCAGAATAATGCAAAGACTTAAGAGAGCACAGAGTTGAAAGAACGCTAAGCTTACATCAAACAAAGTCAAAAGAAGTCCTCCAGATGGTTTATTTTCTAACCTGTCGTTGCCTGCAGGACTGAGTGCCTTCACAGAGACGTTACTGTGCGGACAGAGTCTGGAGGGATAGTTGTCATCACACACAGTTTGGAGAAGCAGACAGGAGCAACACCACATGGACTAAACCAACTATAGACTCTTCCAAAGTTGCTCACGCAGCCTGGTACTGAGAGTAATGTTCTAACACTTTCATTTCTACAAGAAAGCAAAAAAATTTTTTTAAAGTTTTTGGAGCAGAATCAGATGGCTGTTGTTTATATATTTATTAAAAATAATCCTGAATGAATCTGAGCCAGATCTGAGTCAGGTCCAGTCTCTAAAGTGAACTCATTAAAGAAGGATCTGCGGTGTTTGATGAAATAAATCTGAGCGAACACTGACAAACTGTTCCCACACATTTCTGTTCCCACTTGTCCTGCGTAACATTGAAAGTAAGAGATCTAAATTACATAGCCTTTAGCTTATATGCTAAATATCGATGCTAATTGCAACGTTAAATGTTAACACAGTGGCTCTGATATTACTCACATGTGGCAGAGTGGGTATCAGTTCAAACCTGACTGGATTATTAATAATTTGCGATGTTTTATGGCTATAAAAATATATTATTGTCTTTTTAACTTCCAGTAACAGACACAAACACCACTACTACTACTACTACTACTACTACTACTACTACTACTACTGCCACAGTGAGGAGCTTGTACAGGGGAGAGCTAAGTTCTGGACGTTGTATAAATGAGGAACAGAATAAAAATCAGTCATACTGTATGTTAAAATAAAAAACTGTAAATCCCTTCAGTGGAACACACACCTGAGGGTTTAGTCCTGGTTTAGACCTGGTTTAGACCTGGTTTAGACCTGGTTTAGACCTGGTTTAGTCCTGGTTTAGACCTGGTTTAGACCTGGTTTAGTCCTGGTTTAGACCTGGTTTAGTCCTGGTTTAGTCCTGGTTTAGACCTGGTTTAGACCTGGTTTAGACCTTGTTTAGTCCTGGTTTAGTCCTGGTTTAGACCTGGTTTAGACCTTGTTTCTTGCTCTGAGAGGAGTTTTGGAGTTGGAGAAGTTCGGTCTAAAACTGTCCCATTAGCAGCAGATACAGAACACACAGTCCTGCTCCTGTCTGCTCCTCCAAACACAGATACTAAAAGTCTTTTAAATCCTTGCCGTGTTGTTTCAGAGCCAGAGCCACACCCGACCTCGCTCACGTCTCTGTCTCTAAACCAGGTCAGATTTAAGTGTTGAGAAACAAAATGGCCGCCGCCGCCGTCTTTAATCTGGCCCACGCCCAAACAACAACAACAACACACTTCATTACACAAGTCATTACAGCACCGGGACAAAACACAGCTGTCCAGGAAAACATCAGGCCCAGGACTGATCCAGGTCTTTAAGAACAAGTCCAAGACCTGACATGATCCAAAAAAAGAGAGGACAAGGAAAGCAGATCCTCTCACAGCTGAAGGAGGCAGGGAGGGTTTTAAAAACTTTATAAACCACTTTTATCTTCTGTTTTTAGAGTACGAGTTGTGCTGCAGTGAAGCAGAGCTAGCGCTGAAAAATGCACAGCTTCTCTTTGGATAACAATTCTGCATTAATGTTATAAATGTTATAAATGTTATAAATGTTATAAATGGACATTAACAAAGGCCGATAGCTTCCAACCAATCTGATATTTATAGAAAGAACCCAGCTGAACACTCACATCTGCATCTATGTGCTTTACATATTAACCCTTATACTCACGTTGTTACTATGTCACAAAACATCATAAAAATACTATACATTTATATTTGTTGCACTTATTTTTGCATAAAACCTTTTAATCGACTTCTGCCCTAATCATAAATATTAAATATGTGATTATTTTCACTACGCCAGAGGATGGAAGAGCATTTCAAGCGGCCCAAACCTTTCCACAAAAACACCGCTCTGTCTCTGTGGTGTACGGGGGAACGAGGGGCCAAAGTGCAGGTTTTCAGAATGGGCCCTTAAGTTATAAAGGAAAATCTATACATCCAGATATCAGACCTTTAGCTACAAAAAGTGCACTTTAATCTGCTCATAGTCTGTTTCAGTTTATCCAGCTTAACTTGTTGTAGTTGAGTTTTTTGGCCAGAACTGTTCCTCTGCTGCTGCAACAATGTGAGTTCCCCACTGAAGGATTAATAAACGTTTTCTTATTTTTCTGTACTTAAAGTCGACTAAAACTTTCTTTATAAATATTCAAACGTCAGAGCTACAAAAAACACGAGATGTTTACTTCTGTTCCACTAAACCATGACACTTTTTAGTAAACTTGTAAAAGAATTATGCACATACATTTTTTTTAATATTTTTCAATCATTGCCTGCTGTGTCCTGCCCAGACTGAACCTAACACACATCACAGGGCTCTCAGTGGGGCCCCTCATGTCCTGGGCCCCAGCTGCACTTACGCCCCTGGTGCGTCTGTAAGAAATCCACAGATTAATGAGCGTAGAAGAGCAAACGTGGAGCCTGTATTTGACTGCGACGCTCCACTGCCTCCCATGTTTCTGCTTCCTTATCTGTGTTTAATCCTTCTCTGTTACAGCAAACACCGACACGAGAAACAACACAGATAATGATGTAATAGAAGCTCCGATGACAAACAAACAGACACTAAACACCACCTTCGTCTGCTCCAGGGCAGGTGTTTAATGTCATTATGTTTGTTATTATTGCTGGGTTTCTGCAGGGCTCGACAAGTTGAATTTAGACTTTTTTAGAGCATTGTTAAAGAAAATTAATTCCATAAGCCAGCAGTGCACAGAAAGCCGAGTTATAAATGTGGTGATGTTTGTTTAACAGCGAGTGCCACAAAGAATTTTATTCTTGGCAAGAAAAAAACCTCGACGGTAACACGCCTTTGAGAAGTCAAGTGAGCATTTTAGAATAAGCTGTGAACGCAGGTAGTTACAGTAAAAGTACGTGACATATTTAAGACTTTTACTCTGCATCTCAGCAAATGTAAGACTTTTTAAGGCCTTAAATTCAGATTTGTTAAATTTGAGACTTTTTTTAGATTTTAAGCCTCAGCAGAAACCCTGGACTGGACAAGAGCCAGGATTTCCTGCGGTGACTTGGACCATGAACATCTGAATCCTCCTGAAACACCTGACCTGCTCAGCCCCGCCTCTTTCTGCTCAGCCCCGCCTCTTTCTGCTCAGCCCCGCCTCTTTCTGCTCAGCCCCGCCTCTTTCTGCTCAGCTTCACCTTTGACAACAAACGTCAGGTGATGTATGTTGGTTTCTGCCTCAGCAGCAGGTTGTTGTTAAAGAGACACAGTTGCGTTTCCCAGGGCGTGTTGTGAAACTGCAGGGCGTCGATCGACTTAAAAACAAAACAATAACTGCATTAAAATATGACCTGAGCCAAAACCATCACGAGACGCTTCTGACGCCTCACCGTTCACTTTAACCAGAGTTCTACTGAAAACTGAGAAGAAAATCCCAAACCAGGACGAGGCTCAAAGAAAGAGGTTTAAAAATCTGGAAAATGCAGTTTCAAAAGCAGACTCTGTGTTTACATCTGGTACAACTCAAACCAACGTCACACAGACGACACAACTACACAACTACACAACTACACAACTACACAACAACACAACTACACAACACAACACGACAACACAACTACACAACTACACAACAACACAACTACACAACAACACAACTACACAACAACACAACTACACAACAACACAACTACACAACTACACAACAACACAACTACACAACAACACAACTACACAACAACACAACTACACAACAACACAACTACACAACTACACAACAACACAACAACACAACTACACAACAACACAACTACACAACAAACAACTACACAACTACACAACAACACAACACAACTACACAACACAACTACACAACACGACCGCAACAACACAACACAACAAGTAAAAGTACTTACTTTACTTAGGTACAATTGTCATGTATCTGTACTTTACTTTTACAAGGAGTACTTTTACTTTTACTTTACTACATTTTAGAGCAAGTATCTGTACTTTTTACTCCACTACTTTTGTTTGTGGTGCCCTCGCTGTAGACGCAGTACTTCAGTCTAACAGACGCAGTACTTCAGTCTAACAGACGCAGTACTTCAGTCTAACAGACGCAGTACTTCAGTCTAACAGACGCAGTACTTCAGTCTAACAGACGCAGTACTTCAGTCTAACAGACGCAGTACTTCAGTCTCACAGCTGCAGTACAACTCCTTCAGAAACATCAGAGTAAAGACAGAAGTCTCTTCCCCTCAGTGCTGATTTCTCATTGACAACAAGAGAAGCTGAGCTCCCCCTACAGTTTCATAAATGAAATGTTCCAATGCACTGCTGAAGTTAATAAAGTTAGATGTTAAGTTGCATTAAACGTGAGTTAGAATGTGTTTAATGTGGTTCATCAGCAGCTGTTTAACTCCTGCTGATGCTGAGCTTCAGTCCTGCTCAGAGAGGTGTTTTCATTGCAAAAATGCAAGACGCTGATTTAATAAATGCTCCAAAATCGTCCCGGCTGTGGACGCTGAGTCTCTGGGAGAGAACGGAGCAGTGGGCGGGGCCTGATGCTGCTGACCGATGATGATTGGTGGAGCTGGAGGAACATTATGACAGCAGGAGCCACAGAGGAGACGAGAGCTGAAGGAGCCGTGGAGAGGTTAAAGATTTACTTCATTTTCATCATTTGTACAGACGACACAGTAAATAAACAACAGTTACTGCTCTGTGGAGTTTGCATTTAGTTTTAGTTTTAGTTCAGTCGTTCCACATCTGTAGGCTCTGTGAGCTCAAAATGCAATAAATTCACTGAAAAAAACAGACACCTTTAGCCCACACTGAACAAAGTGTACTGTAACAAATGTGTTCAGGGGAAAAAGAAACAGGACGATCCCAGGACGGACCACAGCCAATCACAGACGTCCTCTGGAAAAACGTCTCAGAGGAGAAGAATCTGGGCACGACTTTAATGAAATATTAATGTCCTCATTTCTGAAACAGTGACTCCTCTGCTGCAGCGTTTCACATTTTATATTAAAATAATGTCTCTGTGGAAAACTGCTGTCATAAACCACCGGGACAGGGACAGAGAGGGACAGGGACAGGGACAGAGAGGGACAGGGACAGAGAGAGGGACAGGACAGAGAGGGACAGGACAGAGAGAGGGACAGGACAGAGAGGGACAGGGACAGAGAGAGGGACAGGGACAGAGAGAGGGACAGGGACAGAGAGAGGGACAGGACAGAGAGAGGGACAGGGACAGGGACAGAGAGAGGGACAGGGACAGAGAGGGACAGGGACAGAGAGAGGGACAGGACAGAGAGAGGGACAGGACAGAGAGAGGGACAGGGACAGAGAGGGACAGGGACAGAGAGGGACAGGACAGAGAGGGACAGGACAGAGAGAGGGACAGGGACAGAGAGAGGGACAGGACAGAGAGAGGGACAGGGACAGAGAGAGGGACAGGGACAGAGAGAGGGACAGGGACAGAGAGAGGGACAGGACAGAGAGGGACAGGGACAGAGAGAGGGACAGGGACAGAGAGAGGGACAGGACAGAGAGAGGGACAGGACAGAGAGGGACAGGGACAGAGAGAGGGACAGGACAGAGAGAGGGACAGGACAGAGAGGGACAGGGACAGAGAGAGGGACAGGGACAGAGAGAGGGACAGGGACAGAGAGAGGGACAGGACAGAGAGAGGGACAGGGACAGAGAGAGGGACAGGGACAGAGAGGGACAGGGACAGAGAGAGGGACAGGACAGAGAGAGGGACAGGACAGAGAGAGGGACAGGGACAGAGAGGGACAGGGACAGAGAGGGACAGGACAGAGAGGGACAGGACAGAGAGAGGGACAGGGACAGAGAGAGGGACAGGACAGAGAGAGGGACAGGGACAGAGAGAGGGACAGGGACAGAGAGAGGGACAGGGACAGAGAGAGGGACAGGACAGAGAGGGACAGGGACAGAGAGAGGGACAGGGACAGAGAGAGGGACAGGACAGAGAGAGGGACAGGACAGAGAGGGACAGGGACAGAGAGAGGGACAGGACAGAGAGGGACAGGGACAGAGAGAAGGACAGGACAGAGAGAGGGACAGGGACAGAGAGAGGGACAGGGACAGAGAGAGGGACAGGGACAGAGAGAGGGACAGGACAGAGAGGGACAGGGACAGAGAGAGGGACAGGGACAGAGAGAGGGACAGGGACAGAGAGGGACAGGGACAGAGAGAGGGACAGGGACAGAGAGAGGGACAGGACAGAGAGGGACAGGGACAGAGAGAGGGACAGGACAGAGAGGGACAGGGACAGAGAGAAGGACAGGACAGAGAGAGGGACAGGGACAGAGAGAGGGACAGGGACAGAGAGAGGGACAGGACAGAGAGGGACAGGGACAGAGAGAGGGACAGGGACAGAGAGGGACAGGGACAGAGAGAGGGACAGGGACAGAGAGAGGGACAGGACAGAGAGGGACAGGGACAGAGAGAGGGACAGGACAGAGAGAGGGACAGGGACAGGGACAGAGAGAGGGACAGGGACAGAGAGGGACAGGGACAGAGAGAGGGACAGGACAGAGAGAGGGACAGGACAGAGAGAGGGACAGGGACAGAGAGGGACAGGGACAGAGAGGGACAGGACAGAGAGGGACAGGACAGAGAGAGGGACAGGGACAGAGAGAGGGACAGGACAGAGAGAGGGACAGGGACAGAGAGAGGGACAGGGACAGAGAGAGGGACAGGGACAGAGAGAGGGACAGGACAGAGAGGGACAGGGACAGAGAGAGGGACAGGGACAGAGAGAGGGACAGGACAGAGAGAGGGACAGGGACAGAGAGAGGGACAGGACAGAGAGGGACAGGGACAGAGAGAAGGACAGGACAGAGAGAGGGACAGGGACAGAGAGAGGGACAGGGACAGAGAGAGGGACAGGGACAGAGAGAGGGACAGGACAGAGAGGGACAGGGACAGAGAGAGGGACAGGGACAGAGAGAGGGACAGGACAGAGAGGGACAGGACAGAGAGGGACAGGGACAGAGAGAGGGACAGGACAGAGAGGGACAGGGACAGAGAGAGGGACAGGGACAGAGAGAGGGACAGGGACAGAGAGGGACAGGGACAGAGAGAAGGACAGGGACAGAGAGAAGGACAGGACAGAGAGAGGGACAGGACAGAGAGAGGGACAGGACAGAGAGAGGGACAGGACAGAGAGGGACAGGACAGAGAGAGGGACAGGACAGAGAGAGGGACAGGGACAGAGAGAGGGACAGGACAGAGAGAGGGAGAGGGACAGAGAGAGGGACAGGGACAGAGAGAGGGACAGGACAGAGAGAGGGAGAGGGACAGAGAGGGACAGGGACAGAGAGAGGGACAGGACAGAGAGGGACAGGGACAGAGAGAGGGACAGGACAGAGAGAGGGACAGGACAGAGAGGGACAGGGACAGAGAGAGGGACAGGACAGAGAGAGGGACAGGAGCATCGTCAGCGTCTCAGGAGACAAACACAGCTCAGATCCACCTCACTCTGAAAATACTACTACAGTAAAAACTCTCTGTACTCCCAGTAGTGGAATATAACCAATTAAAAGTATTTAGTTACTTAAGTACAATTTTCATGTATTTGTACTTTACTTTTACTTTACTACATTTTAGAGCAAGTTTTTGCTGTGTCCTCATTTTAGACGCAGTACTGCAGTATAACAGTACTGCAGTATAACAGTACTGCAGTATAACAGTACTTCAGTATATTAGACGCAGTACTTCAGTATATCAGTACTTCAGTATATCAGACGCAGTACTTCAGTATAACAATACTTCAGTATAACAGATGCAGTACTGCAGTATAACAGTACTGCAGTACTTCAGTATAACAGATGCAGTACTGCAGTATAACAGTACTTCAGTATAACAGACGCAGTACTTCAGTATAACAGTACTGCAGTACTTCAGTATAACAGATGCAGTACTGCAGTATAACAGTACTTCAGTATAACAGATGCAGTACTGCAGTATATCAGATGCAGTATTTCAGTATAACAGACGCAGTACTTCAGTATATCAGATGCAGTACTTCAGTATATCAGATGCAGTACTGCAGTATATCAGATGCAGTACTGCAGTATATCAGATGCAGTACTTCAGTATATCAGATGCAGTACTTCAGTATAACAGATGCAGTACTTCAGTATATCAGATGCAGTACTTCAGTATAACAGACGCAGTACTTCAGTATATCAGATGCAGTACTTCAGTATAACAGACGCAGTACTTCAGTATATCAGATGCAGTACTTCAGTATAACAGACGCAGTACTTCAGTATATCAGATGCAGTACTTCATTATAACAGATGCAGTACTTCAGTATAACAGTACTTCAGTATATCAGATGCAGTACTTCAGTATAACAGACGCAGTACTTCAGTATATCAGATGCAGTACTTCAGTATAACAGACGCAGTACTTCAGTATAACAGACGCAGTACTTCAGTATATCAGATGCAGTACTTCATTATATCAGATGCAGTACTGCAGTATATCAGATGCAGTACTTCAGTATAACAAATGCAGTACTGCAGTATATCAGATGCAGTACTGCAGTATATCAGATGCAGTACTGCAGTATAACAGATGCAGTACTGCAGTATATCAGATGCAGTACTTCAGTATAACAGATGCAGTACTTCAGTATAACAGTACTTCAGTATATCAGATGCAGTACTGCAGTATAACAGATGCAGTACTTCAGTATAACAGTACTTCAGTATATCAGATGCAGTACTGCAGTATATCAGATGCAGTACTGCAGTATATCAGATGCAGTACTGCAGTATAACAGATGCAGTACTGCAGTATATCAGATGCAGTACTTCAGTATAACAGATGCAGTACTTCAGTATATCAGATGCAGTACTGCAGTATATCAGATGCAGTACTTCAGTATAACAGATGCAGTACTTCAGTATATCAGATGCAGTACTGCAGTATAACAGATGCAGTACTGCAGTATATCAGATGCAGTACTGCAGTATATCAGATGCAGTACTTCAGTATAACAGTACTTCAGTATAACAGATGCAGTACTTCAGTATAACAGATGCAGTACTTCAGTATAACAGTACTTCAGTATATCAGATGCAGTACTTCAGTATATCAGATGCAGTACTTCAGTATAACAGACGCAGTACTTCAGTATAACAGATGCAGTACTTCAGTATAACAGTACTGCAGTATATCAGATGCAGTACTTCAGTATAACAGTACTTCAGTATAACAGATGCAGTACTTCAGTATAACAGTACTTCAGTATATCAGATGCAGTACTTCAGTATATCAGATGCAGTACTTCAGTATAACAGACGCAGTACTTCAGTATAACAGATGCAGTACTGCAGTATATCAGATGCAGTACTGCAGTATAACAGATGCAGTACTGCAGTATATCAGATGCAGTACTGCAGTATATCAGATGCAGTACTGCAGTATAACAGATGCAGTACTGCAGTATATCAGATGCAGTACTGCAGTATAACAGTACTTCAGTATAACAGATTCAGTACTGCAGTATATCAGATGCAGTACTTCAGTATAACAAATGCAGTACTTCAGTATATCAGATGCAGTACTGCAGTATATCAGATGCAGTACTTCAGTATAACAAATGCAGTACTTCAGTATATCAGATGCAGTACTGCAGTATATCAGATGCAGTACTTCAGTATAACAAATGCAGTACTGCAGTATATCAGATGCAGTACTGCAGTATAACAGATGCAGTACTGCAGTATATCAGATGCAGTACTGCAGTATAACAGATGCAGTACTGCAGTATATCAGATGCAGTACTTCAGTATAACAGATGCAGTACTTCAGTATAACAGATGCAGTACTTCAGTATAACAGTACTTCAGTATATCAGATGCAGTACTGCAGTATAACAGATGCAGTACTTCAGTATAACAGTACTTCAGTATATCAGATGCAGTACTGCTGTATATCAGATGCAGTACTTCAGTATAACAGATGCAGTACTGCAGTATATCAGATGCAGTACTGCAGTATATCAGATGCAGTACTGCAGTATAACAGATGCAGTACTTCAGTATAACAGATGCAGTACTGCAGTATATCAGATGCAGTACTGCAGTATATCAGATGCAGTACTGCAGTATAACAGACGCAGTACTTCAGTATAACAGATGCAGTACTTCAGTATAACAGATGCAGTACTTCAGTATAACAGTACTTCAGTATAACAGTACTGCAGTATATCAGATGCAGTACTTCAGTATAACAGTACTGCAGTATATCAGATGCAGTACTTCAGTATATCAGATGCAGTACTGCAGTATAACAGATGCAGTACTGCAGTATACCAGATGCAGTACTGCAGTATATCAGATGCAGTACTTCAGTATAACAGATGCAGTACTTCAGTATATCAGATGCAGTACTGCAGTATAACAGATGCAGTACTGCAGTATATCAGATGCAGTACTGCAGTATATCAGATGCAGTACTTCAGTATAACAGTACTTCAGTATAACAGATGCAGTACTTCAGTATAACAGTACTTCAGTATATCAGATGCAGTACTTCAGTATAACAGACGCAGTGCTTCAGTATAACAGATGCAGTACTTCAGTATAACAGTACTGCAGTATATCAGATGCAGTACTTCAGTATAACAGTACTTCAGTATAACAGATGCAGTACTTCAGTATAACAGTACTTCAGTATATCAGATGCAGTACTTCAGTATATCAGATGCAGTACTTCAGTATAACAGACGCAGTACTTCAGTATAACAGATGCAGTACTGCAGTATATCAGATGCAGTACTGCAGTATAACAGATGCAGTACTGCAGTATATCAGATGCAGTACTTCAGTATAACAGTACTTCAGTATAACAGATGCAGTACTGCAGTATATCAGATGCAGTACTTCAGTATAACAGATGCAGTACTGCAGTATATCAGATGCAGTACTTCAGTATAACAGTACTTCAGTATAACAGATGCAGTACTTCAGTATATCAGATGCAGTACTTCAGTATAACAGTACTTCAGTATATCAGATGCAGTACTTCAGTATATCAGATGCAGTACTTCAGTATAACAGTACTTCAGTATAACAGATGCAGTACTGCAGTATATCAGATGCAGTACTTCAGTATAACAGTACTTCAGTATAACAGATGCAGTACTTCAGTATAACAGTACTTCAGTATATCAGATGCAGTACTTCAGTATATCAGATGCAGTACTTCAGTATAACAGACGCAGTACTTCAGTATATCAGATGCAGTACTTCAGTATATCAGATGCAGTACTTCAGTATAACAGTACTTCAGTATAACAGATGCAGTACTGCAGTATAACAGTACTTCAGTATAACAGACGCAGTACTTCAGTATAACAGACGCAGTACTTCAGTATAACAGTACTTCAGTATAACAGATGCAGTACTTCAGTATAACAGTACTTCAGTATAACAGACGCAGTACTTCAGTATAACAGACGCAGTACTTCAGTATAACAGTACTTCAGTATAACAGATGCAGTACTGCAGTATAACAGATGCAGTACTGCAGTATATCAGATGCAGTACTTCAGTATAACAGACGCAGTACTTCAGTATAACAGATGCAGTACTGCAGTATAACAGTACTTCAGTATAACAGATGCAGTACTTCAGTATAACAGTACTTCAGTATAACAGATGCAGTACTTCAGTATAACAGACGCAGTACTTCAGTATAACAGTACTTCAGTATAACAGACGCAGTACTTCAGTATAACAGTACTTCAGTATAACAGACGCAGTACTTCAGTATAACAGTACTTCAGTATATCAGATGCAGTACTTCAGTATAACAGTACTTCAGTATAACAGACGCAGTACTTCAGTATAACAGTACTTCAGTATATCAGATGCAGTACTTCAGTATATCAGATGCAGTACTTCAGTATAACAGACGCAGTACTTCAGTATAACAGTACTTCAGTATATCAGATGCAGTACTTCAGTATATCAGATGCAGTACTTCAGTATAACAGACGCAGTACTTCAGTATATCAGATGCAGTACTTCAGTATAACAGTACTTCAGTATAACAGATGCAGTACTTCAGTATAACAGTACTTCAGTATATCAGATGCAGTACTTCAGTATATCAGATGCAGTACTTCAGTATAACAGATGCAGTACTGCAGTATATCAGATGCAGTACTTCAGTATAACAGTACTTCAGTATAACAGATGCAGTACTTCAGTATAACAGTACTTCAGTATATCAGATGCAGTACTTCAGTATATCAGATGCAGTACTTCAGTATAACAGACGCAGTACTTCAGTATATCAGATGCAGTACTTCAGTATAACAGTACTTCAGTATAACAGATGCAGTACTGCAGTATAACAGTACTTCAGTATAACAGACGCAGTACTTCAGTATAACAGACGCAGTACTTCAGTATAACAGTACTTCAGTATAACAGATGCAGTACTTCAGTATAACAGTACTTCAGTATATCAGATGCAGTACTTCAGTATAACAGACGCAGTACTTCAGTATATCAGATGCAGTACTTCAGTATATCAGATGCAGTACTTCAGTATAACAGTACTTCAGTATAACAGATGCAGTACTGCAGTATAACAGTACTTCAGTATAACAGACGCAGTACTTCAGTATAACAGACGCAGTACTTCAGTATAACAGTACTTCAGTATATCAGATGCAGTACTGCAGTATAACAGATGCAGTACTTCAGTATAACAGATGCAGTACTGCAGTATAACAGTACTTCAGTATATCAGATGCAGTACTGCAGTATAACAGATGCAGTACTTCAGTATAACAGATGCAGTACTGCAGTATAACAGTACTTCAGTATAGCAGATGCAGTACTTCAGTATAACAGTACTTCAGTATATCAGATGCAGTACTTCAGTATAACAGACGCAGTACTTCAGTATAACAGTACTTCAGTATATCAGATGCAGTACTGCAGTATAACAGATGCAGTACTTCAGTATAACAGATGCAGTACTGCAGTATAACAGTACTTCAGTATAACAGATGCAGTACTTCAGTATAACAGTACTTCAGTATATCAGATGCAGTACTTCAGTATAACAGACGCAGTACTTCAGTATAACAGATGCAGTACTGCAGTATAACAGTACTTCAGTATAACAGATGCAGTACTTCAGTATAACAGTACTTCAGTATAACAGACGCAGTACTTCAGTATAACAGTACTTCAGTATAACAGACGCAGTACTTCAGTATATCAGATGCAGTATTCAGTATAACAGACGCAGTACTTCAGTATAACAGTACTTCAGTATAACAGACGCAGTACTTCAGTATAACAGTACTTCAGTATAACAGACGCAGTACTTCAGTATAACAGTACTTCAGTATAACAGACGCAGTACTTCAGTATAACAGTACTTCAGTATAACAGACGCAGTACTTCAGTATATCAGATGCAGTATTCAGTATAACAGACGCAGTACTTCAGTATAACAGTACTTCAGTATAACAGACGCAGTACTTCAGTATAACAGTACTTCAGTATATCAGATGCAGTACTTCAGTATATCAGATGCAGTATTCAGTATAACAGACGCAGTACTTCAGTATAACAGATGCAGTACTGCAGTATATCAGATGCAGTACTTCAGTATAACAGTACTTCAGTATAACAGATGCAGTACTTCAGTATAACAGTACTTCAGTATAACAGATGCAGTACTTCAGTATAACAGTACTTCAGTATAACAGATGCAGTACTTCAGTATAATAGTACTTCAGTATAACAGATGCAGTACTTCAGTATAACAGTACTTCAGTATAACAGATGCAGTACTTCAGTATAACAGTACTTCAGTATAACAGATGCAGTACTTCAGTATAATAGTACTTCAGTATAACAGATGCAGTACTTCAGTATAACAGATTCAGTACTGCAGTATAACAGTACTTCAGTATATCAGACGCAGTACTTCAGTATAACAGTACTTCAGTATAACAGTACTTCAGTATAACAGATTCAGTACTTCAGTATAACAGATGCAGTACTGCAGTATAACAGATTCAGTACTGCAGTATAACAGTACTTCAGTATATCAGACGCAGTACTTCAGTATAACAGTACTTCAGTATATCAGATGCAGTACTTCAGTATAACAGATGCAGTACTGCAGTATAACAGTACTTCAGTATAACAGATGCAGTACTGCAGTATAACAGTACTTCAGTATAACAGATTCAGTACTGCAGTATAACAGTGCTTCAGTATATCAGATGCAGTACTTCAGTATAACAGATGCAGTACTGCAGTATAACAGATTCAGTACTGCAGTATAACAGATTCAGTACTGCAGTATAACAGTACTTCAGTATAACAGATTCAGTACTGCAGTATAACAGTACTTCAGTATATCAGACGCAGTACTTCAGTATAACAGTACTTCAGTATATCAGATGCAGTACTTCAGTATAACAGATGCAGTACTGCAGTATAACAGATTCAGTACTGCAGTATAACAGATTCAGTACTGCAGTATAACAGTACTTCAGTATAACAGATGCAGTACTGCAGTATAACAGATTCAGTACTGCAATATAACAGTACTTCAGTATAATAGTACTTCAGTATAACAGATGCAGTACTTAAGTATATCAGATGCAGTACTTCAGTATAACAGTACTGCAGTATATCAGATGCAGTACTTCAGTATATCAGATGCAGTACTTCAGTATAACAGTACTGCAGTATATCAGATGCAGTACTTCAGTATATCAGATGCAGTACTTCAGTATAACAGACGCAGTACTTCAGTATATCAGATGCAGTACTTCAGTATAACAGTACTTCAGTATAACAGATGCAGTACTGCAGTATAACAGTACTTCAGTATAACAGATGCAGTACTTCAGTATAACAGTACTTCAGTATAACAGTACTTCAGTATATCAGATGCAGTACTTCAGTATATCAGACGCAGTACTTCATTATAACAGATGCAGTACTTCAGTATAACAGTACTTCAGTATCACAGTACTTCAGTATAACAGATTCAGTACTTCAGTATAACAGTACTTCAGTATATCAGACGCAGTACTTCAGTATAACAGATTCAGTACTTCAGTATCACAGTACTTCAGTATATCAGATGCAGTACTTCAGTATAACAGTACTTCAGTATATCAGACGCAGTATTTCAGTATATCAGATGCAGTACTTCAGTATACCAGTACTGCAGTATATCAGATGCAGTACTGCAGTATATCATACTTTTTTACTCACAAGTATTTGACAGTGAGTACTTATACTTTTACTTCAGTACACAGACGGAGTACTTCGTCCACCTCTGGTTATTTTCGTGTAACTTTAAAACAGAAGGCGAGCCGCACCGTCCCAAATATCACTGCAGTACTGCAGTATAACAGATGCAGTACTGCCAGACTGGGACGCAGTACTGAGTAACTTTGTGATTAAAACATACGTTTTACTTCATCTGTAGTAGTAGTAGTAGTAGTAGTAGTAGTACTTTTGCAGTTACTCTGACTTCAGTACAGTTTCTGTCCAACAGTAAACAGCTGCAGCTTGGTTTTAAAAACAAACCTTGAGAAGATGAGGCCATAATTTGGCAAATTTTAGACACATTCACAATAATCTGACAACAGACCCAGGCGAGCGGGGCCCGGGCGAGCGGGGCCCGGGCGAGCGGGGCCCGGACGAGCGGGGCCCGGAAGAGCGGGGCCCGGACGAGCGGGGCCCGGAAGAGCGGGGCCCGGGCGAGCGGGGCCCGGACGAGCGGGGCCCGGGCGAGCGGGGCCCGGACGAGCGGGGCCCGGACGAGCGGGGCCTGGGCGAGCGGGGCCACTCTCGTCCCACAGAAAGTCTCTATAGCAGAATAAAAACACTGGACAAAAAGTCAAACTCTCAACATGGCAGTAGCTCAGTTGGTAGAGCTGCTTGTCCAATAATCAGAAGGTTGGTGGTTCAAACCTCACTCCCACCGTTGCATACTGTCGTTGTGTCCTTGGGCAAGACACTTAACCCACCTTGCCTCCAGTGTATGGTGTATGAATGTGAGTGAATGGGTGAATGGTTCCTTGATGTAAAGTGCTCTGAGTATCCATGGAGGTAGAAAAGTGCTGTATAAATGTGGCCATTTATCATTGCTGTAAAATTCTGAGCAAATATAATTTTTTAACTTGGGAAAACATTATTAATTATTCAGAAGTTATACTTGTTTATAAAATTCTTCTGGTTTGGCCCCAACACCGTTACCGGAGTTAAATTTAAACACAAAAACTCGGTCGTCGCAGAGGAGGCTGCAAAATTCCATTCAGAAACAGCATTTGGACAAACGGCTTTTTCAGTCTGAGCTTCACGCTGCTGGAATACGCTCCGTTCAGAACTGAAACATCTATAACATCTTTAATAGATCGATTAAACAGTGGCTGCTGGATAATCAGACACAGCCACTTCACTTACATTTACTTTTTGTTAACCTTCTTACTGTGGAGAGACTGTTGTTGTTGTTGTTGAGTCTGATCTGTGCTTCATGTTCCCTGCATGTTCTCATTTGTACTAATCTGTTCTCACATCTCATTGACTTTTGTCTTTGTGTCCTGTGTAATGAGTAATATGTCCTTTTTCTTTGCCATCAACCTGCCAATGGGACTACAGATGAAAATTAGTTTGGCTAACTCTGGCACATTTACAGCTGGACTGATGAACACAAGTTAATTAATGTGCACTGTCCCATATTAAATAAAATAAACATAAACATAATAGTTTTTCTCACATTCAAAAAGCATTGCCATGTGAGAAAAAAAGGTTTAAATAAAAATAAAACAAAGTTTGTACATAGCTTTGGAGCCATATAATTACACATTAAATAAAAATATCTAAGGAAAAACAGAGAAAATAAAGCTCAGAACAGAAAAAACTCTTCATTTGCTTAGAATTTGGCAATGAATTTCCTGTAAAATTAAGAGTTTTCTGCTAAATTTGTGTAAAAATGTTCTCTCACCTGGTGGGGTTCAGATCCTCGTCCGTCTCTCAGGTCTCGCTCTAAAGTCTCAGGTCGTCCCAAAGCCTGGTCTCTGGAGGATCCCGCTGGGCTGTGACTCAGTGAAGGAGTGGACTCGGTCTGAAGAGGCGTGAAGATCCAGAGACAGTTAAAGCCAGGACTGAAACCAGGTCTAGACCTGAGGAACAGGTCTGACCGCATCACTGAGCACGAGCCAAGGCCCAGGGAGAGAGTTACAACATCACAGCACAGAAACCACGGTTACAGTTTTATTCTTGGACAAGTTACGTTTGTGATTAGTAACAGGCTGAGTCCTTGCTTTGTGAAGTCCTGGTCTAGTCCTGGTTTAGTCCTGGTTTAGTCCTGGTTTAGTCCTGGTTTAGTCCTGGTTTAGTCCTGGTTTAGACCTGGTTTAGACCTGGTTTAGACCTGGTTTAGTCCTGGTTTAGTCCTGGTTTAGTCCTGGTTTAGACCTGGTTTAGTCCTGGTTTAGACCTGGTTTAGACCTGGTTTAGACCTGGTTTAGTCCTGGTTTAGTCCTGGTTTAGACCTGGTTTAGACCTGGTTTAGTCCTGGTTTAGTCCTGGTTTAGTCCTGGTTTAGACCTGGTTTAGACCTGGTTTAGTCCTGGTTTAGTCCTGGTTTAGACCTGGTTTAGACCTGGTTTAGTCCTGGTTTAGTCCTGGTTTAGTCCTGGTTTAGACCTGGTTTAGTCCTGGTTTAGTCCTGGTTTGGTCCTGGTTTAGTCCTGGTTTAGACCTGGTTTAGACCTGGTTTAGTCCTGGTTTAGTCCTGGTTTAGACCTGGTTTAGACCTGGTTTAGTCCTGGTTTAGACCTGGTTTAGTCCTGGTTTAGACCTGGTTTAGACCTGGTTTAGACCTGGTTTAGTCCTGGTTTAGTCCTGGTTTAGACCTGGTTTAGACCTGGTTTAGTCCTGGTTTAGACCTGGTTTAGTCCTGGTTTAGTCCTGGTTTAGACCTGGTTTAGTTTCAGGAGAAGCCTTTTGTGCTTGGGACAATGGTTCTAAATGTGCTTTGGCCTGGTTTTGTCCTGAATAAACCTAATCTAGTGTTAGATTTAGATGCACATTTTCCACTGTGAAGTAAGACGGCTGAAATGTGAGAAAATCCAAGGTAAATCAGAGGTTACTCTTAGCAAAGGTCAGGATTATTTTGTATTATTGTATCTTGGTTTAGTTTTAGTTTTAGGGTGACTGCCTCCTAATTCAGTGTAAACCCAGCTCTGGTTTAGACTCTGAACCTCTGGGACACCTGAGGCAGGTGATGCCCTGCCCACTCCCAGGACTCAGATCATTGTCACTCTCACTGAGGTTTGGCTTCAACAGCGTTCACACCAACATACTCTTTATATTATTATTATAATGAACAACATCATTAAGTTATGAAACGTTATGAAAAAGATCATGGACACTGACCATGGGTTAAACCTGACCAGGACTGGATCTGAGCCTGGATCCAGGTCAGGACCTCGCTGGAGGATTATGGGGCAGGTTTTAGGTTGAAACACAGGGAGCAGAGTTCACTGCCTATGGCAGAGTAAAAGTACTGAAGTATTTTGCAGTATGTGGGAGGTTAGCTTGGTCCTGGGACAGAGGCTCCTGTGATGCTCTGGACGCTCAGAGACTAAACAACTCCTCCTGACGCAGGCGAGAAAAGCAGGAACTTCAAAATGATTCAGTAATGATGGAAAACTTTCATTTCTGGGAGATTAAGATATTGTCTCAGTGGTAAATTGTATGTTTTTAAAAAATGGGAGGTGTTTGTCTGAGATTGAAGTTCATCGCTGTAACAAACGTTAGCTGGAGCACAGCTCATGTTTGTGTATCATACACTGTTTATGTAAGTGCTGCATGTTTGCTTCCAGTGGAACTAACGGCCCACGTCAGATGCTTGACATTACTGCTGCTTTATGAACTGTATTTGACAACACTTGCATACACATTTTGACAGTTTAACCTGCAGCGATTGTATGTTTGTGGCATTAAAAATGTTAAGGAGTGGAAAAATAAAACTGGACTTAGCAGCAGTCGCAGCTGATACTGCAGGAAGCCTGACACTAACATCCACTGTCCCTCTGCAGGACGGAGCAGTCCTGAACCAGAACTGGTCTGACCGCAGTCTGTGAACCCACTGGCCCACATTCAGCCTCTGAGCACTGATCCTGGGTCAGATTAGAGCCGCACTACCAGGAATTCTGCTTTTATTTTACTTAACATCAGACCCACATTTCTGCACCTTTGTGTGAAACACAGAGGAGTTTTCTGAAGCACAGAGGAGCGTCCTGAAACACAGAGGAGCGTCCTGAAACACAGAGGAGCGTCCTGAAACACAGAGGAGCGTCCTGAAACACAGAGGAGCGTCCTGAAACACAGAGGAGCGTCCTGAAACACAGAGGAGCGTCCTGAGGCACAGAGGAGCGTCCTGAAACACAGAGGAGCGTCCTGAAACACAGAGGAGCGTCCTGAAACACAGAGGAGTTTTCTGAAGCACAGAGGAGCGTCCTGAAACACAGAGGAGCGTCCTGAAACACAGAGGAGTTTTCTGAAGCACAGAGGAGCGTCCTGAAACACAGAGGAGTTTTCTGAAGCACAGAGGAGCGTCCTGAAGCACAGAGGAGCGTCCTGAAGCACAGAGGAGCGTCCTGAGGCACAGAGGAGCGTCCTGAAACACAGAGGAGCGTCCTGAAACACAGAGGAGCGTCCTGAGGCACAGAGGAGCGTCCTGAGGCTGAGGTCAGTGAGGAGTCCACTCAGTGACAGAGGAGGATGTGTTTGTTGATGTCTGGAGCTTACAGGCCCAGGCGTCTCTTACAGTGAAGTGTTAGAGATAATCCACAGAAGGTTAACATCATACTCAGGTCTGCTCTGACTCTGTGAAGGGGAACAGTGCCAGACTCCAGCGGCGAGTCTCAGTGAGGGCAGAGGCTGTTCCCCTGAGGCTCACATTAACCCCACATTAACCCTGGGAGAGATTTAACTTTCACAGGCTCCAGACTCCGGATTATGGATAAAAAGTGTGAAAAGTTTTGGTTAATGTGTCAGATTACCAGCAGCTAGCAACATTATTATTATTATTTATTGTTTTTAACATTTTTTTCCCTCTGTCATCCTAATCAGACCTGAAACTGTACCAGCTGCCACACTCCACAGTTTCATTATGTAACATGTTTTGTAATGTCATTGTATCGTCAGCTGGGTGTGACCGCACTGTTACTATTGACACACATAACATTGTATCAAATCATAGTGTTTTCTAGGTAGTGTATATCAATATACATGGAAAAAATATCTGAAATATTGATATTAGAAATTTGTACGGTAAAATAAAACCAGATACATCTTTTTGGATGTAGTTTTTGTGTTTTTAATGGAATATAAATGTTATATTCAACTCCACTTTGCTCTCTGTCTGCTGGACATAATCAGCTCTGGCTGTGATGATGCATTTGAGAGTAAACTTTTATGATTTTTAGCAAAAAGTTGCTGTATCAAGTTGAATTGTATTGAATCGAATCGTTCCAAATGAGCCAATATTGTTCTTGAATTGTATCAAAACAATTGTAATCCATTCATATTTTTGCAAAAACATATGGTTTCAGCTCCTGTTTCTTTTCCATTTTACTGATATTATCAACTGCATTGTTTTTATCTTTTGTTTTCTCCTGTACATTTGTGGCTCTTTAACGGGAGCCGAGTCTTTGGGATCCGTTCATTTCTAAAAACTTTTCCTCATTTTTAAATGTACATAATTTTAAGAAGCCAGTCAGTTCCTGAAATAAACACAGGGATGAGTGACATTATTATTGTCTCTTTCTGTTTCTGTATGACTGTATTCTTCTAC
>CM036254.1:1253682-1618682 GCA_020698575.1 Bostrychus sinensis
CACTGATCTCACTACGTCAGACGCAGCTGGAAATAAATAAACTACAGCTCTGTGCTGGGTTAGAAGTCATCTGAGACGTTCAAGCTTTTCCTGTCCTTAACCGTGAATAAATGCTCCATTAAATTGTTTTTTGTCCTCTGTAACAGTTTCTACGTCTGCAAACCTGAACTTTGGTGAGCTCTTTAAAAACATGACACTAATAATAATACATCAATTTTATATAGCGCTTTTCACACAACTCAAAGTCACTTTACAATTTTTGATCTATTATTCATTCGCTCAGTCACACTCGGTGCCCTGGGGCAGACTGACGGAAGCGTGGCTGCCAATCTGCGCCAACGGCCCCTCCGACCACCACCAAACACAGGTGGGTGAAGTGTCTTGCCAGTATGCGCTTCAGATGGGATTTGAACCGGCGACCCTCCAGTTGCTGGGCGAATGCTTAACCCACTGCACCACACTGAAACGTGATAACGCGATGAGTAACATCGTCCAGTTTATGTGAAAAAGGTTTATTTCCATACATTTTAGTATGATATTAAGTTGAGCTCCTACTGTCTCTCAGGGAAGGGGAGGTTGTGGGTTAGACTCCTGATGTCTCTGAGTGGAGTGTTCCTCTAAATGTCCTGCAGAGCAACCTTTGTTTCCTCTCCGTGCAGCCCCTGGAGTATTTATTATTTCATGTACCCCCTTACCTGTATGTGCAGAAAAAACTAATTTACTTTTTAATACAAAGGCCTTATTTATTTCTTTATTTTGCACATAATAAAAATGATCATGTGAATTTAAAGTGTGTGTAAAAGAGCAGTGTAAAAAAACCCAGAAGGGCTTAGTTTAAAGCCTCCACCTTTTAATACATACACAAAAGTTATATACAAATAAAATTACAGTTAAGACATAAACAGAAAAGACAACTGTTAAATGTAAATAAATAAATATCTTTCACCTGTATCTGAAGCAACACTGGGCTCTGGATGTTGCAGAGTTTGTTAAATGCAAGTCTTTATATGAGTTTTGTAGCAATGAAACTCTGAATTAGTTTTAAACATGAAAACATGAAATGCTCAGATATGTATTTTGATTAAACCTAATTGTAAAAACAAATTCCTGCTGTGAATCTGCTTGTCTTAAAAAATAAACAAAACTAAACCGATTAAAATAAAATAACATAACAATAAACAACCAAAAACTAAATATAATGTTCAGGTTATATTCTTTAGCGTTTCCTGCTGCTTTTCTTCAGTCAGTGAGAAGTTTATTCATTACTTGTTCATAAGTTTCTATACTTTAGTCCGGGAAAAATTACAAATATTCTATAAATTACGAAAATGTAAGCCACTGCCTCCAGCCTCAGGCCCATAGTTTCTGCATGAACCTCCCTGACTCGCGCGTGTGTGTTTGTGTATTTGTGTGTTTGTGTGTTTGTGTATTTGTGTGTTTGTATTACGATACTTCAGGAGGTCACAATATTTACCTGCAGAGGTTTCGTCTCCAACAAACACAGATTAAACTGAAGTCGGAGTCTGGGCTGCGGAGTGAGAGGAATCCTGAAAAACCGCATTCCCCTCGAACACAACACGCGCCAAAGAGTTACAACACAACTGCAATACCAGAGTACTTCAAGAGTACTACAGCTGCAGCACAACAGCCACAATAAGTACTCCACAGAAACAGGGTTAGAGGACAAAGGGACACGAGGACAAAGGGACACGAGGACAAAGGGACACGAGGACAAAGGGACACGAGGACAGAGAGACGCTAGAACTTCTTAATCATTCAGCTCCTCCTGGTTACTTTATTTATTTTATTCTCTATTTTCATACAGAAACAGATCAGTGGGCTCCAAGTGTTGTTATCGTCACAGCGTTTACACTTCCAGCTGTTTCCTCTGTCAGCGTCAGGGCCCTAACCTCAGCCAGTGCAGCCGCTCAGGGGCCCCGGAGGGTTAGGGGCCCATCCTCGCCTCGAGAGGAACACAGACCTCTGACTTCACCACAACCACAGTTCATCAAATAAAAAATAAAAAATAAATCTCTTTCGTGTCCTTCTCATTACATGAACAACATTTTTATTAACGGCCGTGTCCTCTGATAAAGAGTTTCCCAACCGGGGGGACGGGGACTCCAAGGGGTACGTGGAAGTACTGTGAAGGAGCAGCTGAAGTGAGGAGGATATTAGATAAGATATTATTTGAATATTATTTTATACATTTTTTAGGTTTAATAGTTCTTTTCAAAGAGGATTTTTTTCCAAATGATTTTATTATTATATTAATTTATATTTAATTTATTTTTATTTTTAAGTTTATTTTGGACATCTAATCTATAATAAAATAAGTACATGTAATATGGGTTGATAATGTTATATTTTTATTTTGTATTTTATTTTAAAGACAGCAGATTATTATTTAGTATATTTTTAATTTGAGTAAAAATTATTCCACAGGCATTAGAGGGCCCCCATATTTTTGTCAACATATTTGACTGATTCTGGAGCTATATATGATTTTATTTCTTTGGTTACCTATATATGTATTTTATATATATATATATGTATTTTATATTTATACATGTATTTTATATTTATATATGTATTTTATATATATATATATGTATTTTATATTTATACATGTATTTTATATTTATATATGTATTTTATATTTATATATGTATTTTCAGCTTGCTAGAGTTAATCTGAAACTGGGAACCAAAGCCAATAAGGTGTTTTACTGTTCACCTGGGGCCCCTCTTGTTTAGTTAATGTTTGCAAGTAAAAAACAAAAAACAAAAAAAAGAGAGACAGAAAGCATTCATAAATAAAAATAAAGGTATACTGTGTTAATTTTTACTTTAGTGTACAAAATGACTGCGAGCCTTGGCCCCCACGCCTTATCTTGTTTAGGGTCCTCAAATATACAGGACCGGCACTGCCTGGGCTAAAACAGAGAGGAATCCAGGAATGAGAGAAATCGAGTCAGAAAACGACTCAGGAACAAAATGCTGCAAAAACTCAAGGCAACAGAATCCGTCATGATTTTTGATTTTTGGAGCCAACTCAAATCTGAAATTTTCAACAACAAATATTTTTGTTCACTTAATTTGATGTGCATATGTCTAAAAACTTTCAATTAAGTTTTACTCACTATCATTATTTTCTGTTTTTAACTCATCTTGCAGCCAACTTACTATCCATTGTTCATTGTCCATTGTTTGTAAGATGAGTTATGATAAGAAATAATGATAGTGAGTAAAACTTAAGATTGAAAGTGAACAAAAAAATATTAGTTGCTGAAAACATGAGATTTTGAGTTAGCCCCAAAACTCAAAAACTCTTAAGGGCTCCTTGAGTTTTTGCATCATTTTGTCTTGATATGAGTTTTGTAGCAATGAAACTCTGAATTAGTTTTAAAATAAAACATGAAATGCTCAGATATGTATTTTGATTAAACCTAATTGTAAAAACAAATTCCTGCTGTGAATCTGCTCGTCTTAAAAAATAAACAAAACTAAATTGATTAAAATAAAATAACATAACAATAAACAACCAAAAAACTAAATATAATGTTCAGGTTATATTCTTTAGCGTTTCCTGCTGCCTTTCTTCAGTCAGTGAGAAGTTTATTCATTACTTGTTCATAAGTTTCTATACTTTAGTCCGGGAAAAATTACAAATATTCTATAAATTACGAAAATGTAAGCCACTTTTTTCTGCATGAACCTCCCTGACTCGCGCGTGTGTGTTTGTGTATTTGTGTTTTTGTGTATTTGTATTACGATACTTCAGGAGGTCACAATATTTAACTGCAGAGGTTTCGTCTCCAACAAACACAGATTAAACTGAAGTCGGAGCCTGGGCTGAGGAGTGAGAGGAATCCTGAATCATCATTTTGTTTTTTACAGTGTGGATTAAATGAGACTCGTGCTGCTGTCCATTATTGGGGCCAGAGCAGTGTTGCTGCGGCGACACTGACAGATGGTTTTACTGAGTCGTTCCTGTTTGACACTGAGAGAATACCTGAGCTGCTCCTCATTCCTGACGTTCCTTTGTCAGAGCTGGGATTGAGCAAGGCCCCGCAGATTCACGCAGCTCGTCCTCCCTCCGTCTCTGAGCCTGAACGCTGACAGAGACCGAGCGGCCGTTTATTATCAGAGCAAAAACACAACACGACACAAGAGACCGAACATACCTCAGCGCCACATAACCTCTGGGTTTATCAGCAGCCGGTGGAGCGTGGAACTCTGAGGACGCACAGTAAATCAGACTGAATCATTTACAATAAAACACACGGAAGATATTCAGAGAGAAACTGTCAGCACGGTTTGGAGGAGCAGACAGGAGCAAGGACTTCAGCTTCTCAAATGTCCAGAACTCCTCTCAGTGCGAGTGTAGCAGTAGTAAGTAATAGTAGTAGGTTATTTCTACTACAACCCGAATTCCAGGAATGTTTGGATGTTTTTTCAAATCTGAATAAAATGAAAACTAAAAAACTTTCAAACCACATGAGCCGATATTTTCTTCCCAATAGAACATAGATAACATAACAAATGTTTACTCTGAGAAATGTGACACTTTTATCACAAAATGAGCTCATTTCAAACGTGCTGCCTACAGCTCTGAGCTGGGACAGGGCTGAACAAGCAAGAAATGTTAAAAAGATTGATGTGGAGAAGATGTGTAAACTACTGAAGGTAACTGATCTGAGGTCAGTGACAGGATGAGGTGTAAAGGGAAGTGTTAGAGGCAGAGTCTGTCAGAAGTAAAGATGGGCAGAGGCTCTCCAATCTGTGAACGAGTGAAGAGGAAAAAGATTAAAGTTTAAAACTTTAAAAACAATGTTCCTCAAAGGCTTTGTCTGAATCTGAAGCCCATGTTCTGCTCTGTAGATGATGAGATCTGCAAACAAGGCCCCAGACCTTTATTGGAGCCCGTGGTCTTCTGGAGCACCCAGAGGAAACCTACGCAGACACAGGGAGAACGTGCAGATTCCACACAGAAAGGCCCCGCCCTTGTTGTGAGGTAGCAGAGCTAACCACTGTGCCAGCGTGTGTGGTAACAGCGGCCAAATAACCGGTTTGATTTTGGCTTTGGATAAACAGCCACAAACTCTTACACCACGACTGTTAAAGTTACACTGTCATTTCTGTAAATAATACACCGCTTCACAGAGTGTCCACATGTTTATCTGTTTGCATTTATCTGAGAAATGTGAGGAATGTGGCTCAGAGATGTGACAGGAGTCAGATCCACGCTGCTTTAAAACTCACAGATACACAGATTAACCTTTACTAGTGACTTAAACTCTCATGTGGTCCGGCCTGTTCACACTCGACACATCCAGACAGTTTTAGGGCCAGTGTAAACCAGGCCTTTGTGTAGATGTTTAAAACTATTCATGTTGCAGATTCTGAGCATGTTTTATTCCAGTGTGACTGTGTCCTTAGAAGGAAACATCCGCTCTGCTGCTCATTTATTCCAAAAATGTCAAACATGATGCCATCTTTTCAGGAAGTGACCAAATTTGGCAGAAGAGGAGTTTTAAAAAGAGGCGGGACTAACACATACCTCAATAACTCTAGGCTCTAATTCCACAACCGCAGTAAATTAGCTTTTAATGATGACAGATAAATCACACTCTTCACCTGTACAGGTGTGTCTGAAGATGTTTACAGACACTCTTCACCTGTACAGGTGTGTCTGAGGATGTTTACAGACACTCTTCACCTGTACAGGTGTGTCTGAGGATGTTTACAGACACTCTTCACCTGTACAGGTGTGTCTGAGGATGTTTACAGACACTCTTCACCCGTACAGGTGTGTCTGAGGATGTTTACAGACACTCTTCACCCGTACAGGTGTGACTGAGGACATTTACAGACACTCTTCACCTGTACAGGTGTGTCTGAGGATGTTTACAGACACTCTTCACCCGTACAGGTGTGACTGAGGACATTTACAGACACTCTTCACCCGTACAGGTGTGTCTGAGGATGTTTACAGACACTCTTCACCTGTACAGGTGTGTCTGAGGATGTTTACAGACACTCTTCACCTGTACAGGTGTGTCTGAGGATGTTTACAGACACTCTTCACCCGTACAGGTGTGACTGAGGATGTTTACAGACACTCTTCACCCGTACAGGTGTGACTGAGGACATTTACAGACACTCTTCACCTGTACAGGTGTGTCTGAGGATGTTTACAGACACTCTTCACCCGTACAGGTGTGACTGAGGATGTTTACAGACACTCTTCACCCGTACAGGTGTGACTGAGGACATTTACAGACACTCTTCACCTGTACAGGTGTGTCTGAGGATGTTTACAGACACTCTTCACCCGTACAGGTGTGACTGAGGATGTTTACAGACACTCTTCACCTGTACAGGTGTGTCTGAGGATGTTTACAGACACTCTTCACCTGTACAGGTGTGTCTGAGGATGTTTACAGACACTCTTCACCTGTACAGGTGTGACTGAGGACATTTACAGACACTCTTCACCTGTACAGGTGTGACTGAGGATGTTTACAGACACTCTTCACCTGTACAGGTGTGTCTGAGGATGTTTACAGACGCTCTTCACCCGTACAGGTGTGTCTGAGGATGTTTACAGACACTCTTCACCTGTACAGGTGTGTCTGAGGATGTTTACAGACACTCTTCACCCGTACAGGTGTGACTGAGGACATTTACAGACACTCTTCACCTGTACAGGTGTGTCTGAGGACGTTTACAGACACTCTTCACCTGTACAGGTGTGTCTGAGGATGTTTACAGACACTCTTCACCCGTACAGGTGTGACTGAGGATGTTTACAGACACTCTTCACCCGTACAGGTGTGACTGAGGACATTTACAGACACTCTTCACCTGTACAGGTGTGTCTGAGGACGTTTACAGACACTCTTCACCTGTACAGGTGTGTCTGAGGATGTTTACAGACACTCTTCACCCGTACAGGTGTGACTGAAGACATTTACAGACACTCTTCACCTGTACAGGTGTGTCTGAGGATGTTTACAGACGCTCTTCACCTGTACAGGTGTGTCTGAGGATGTTTACAGACGCTCTTCACCTGTACAGGTGTGTCTGAGGACATTTACAGACGCTCTTCACCTGTACAGGTGTGTCTGAGGATGTTTACAGACGCTCTTCACCTGTACAGGTGTGTCTGAGGACATTTACAGACGCTCTTCACCTGTACAGGTGTGTCTGAGGACATTTAGGCTACGTTCAGACTGCAGGCAAAAGTGGCCCAAATCTGACATTTTGCCCATATGCAACCCATAACTGATTTTTTATGACAGTGTGAACAACACTTTTTCAAATGCGACCCAGGCCTCTGTGCTCCTGAATCAGATACAGATCCATCTTTTATAATGTGACTGCAGGCTGAACGCACAAGTCACATTACATCTGTCTTTTACATCCCTGAAATGTAACAGACGCCCAATTCTGCACTGGAAGAGGAAGGAACTGGACAAATCAGATGATAACAAGCAAGTCAGAAAGCACTGATGGAGGAGAAATAAGAGAAATATCAAAAAATCAGGATTGTAGATGTGACAGATGTATTCAAACATCTTCTACAAATTAAGAATAACTGTCAGTCGAACCCCTCACATCACAATCAAACCACTTAGAGACACTTCACTTATACAGGTGTGACTGTGGACATTTAGAGACACTCTTCACCTGTCCCTGTGTGACTGTGGACATTTAGAGACACTCTTCACCTGTCCCTGTGTGACTGTGGACATTTAGAGACACTTCACCTGTCCCTGTGTCTGTGGACATTTAGAGACACTCTTCACCTGTCCCTGTGTGTCTGTGGACATTTAGAGACACTTCACCTGTCCCTGTGTGTCTGTGGACATTTAGAGACACTCTTCACCTGTCCCTGTGTGACTGTGGACATTTAGAGACACTTCACCTGTCCCTGTGTCTGTGGACATTTAGAGACACTCTTCACCTGTCCCTGTGTGTCTGTGGACATTTAGAGACACTTCACCTGTCCCTGTGTGTCTGTGGACATTTAGAGACACTCTTCACCTGTCCCTGTGTGACTGTGGACATTTAGAGACACTTCACCTGTCCCTGTGTGTCTGTGGACATTTAGAGACACTTCACCTGTCCCTGTGTGTCTGTGGACATTTAGAGACACTCTTCACCTGACCCTGTGTGTCTGAGGACATTTAGAGACACTCTTCACCTGTCCCTGTGTGTCTGTGGACATTTAGAGACACTCTCACCTGTCCCTGTGTGTCTGTGGACATTTAGAGACACTTCACCTGTCCCTGTGTGTCTGTGGACATTTAGAGACACTCTTCACCTGTCCCTGTGTGTCTGAGGACATTTAGAGACACTTCACCTGTCCCTGTGTGTCTGTGGACATTTAGACACTCTTCACCTGTCCCTGTGTGTCTGAGGACATTTAGAGACACTTCACCTGTCCCTGTGTGTCTGTGGACATTTAGAGACACTCTTCACCTGTCCCTGTGTGTCTGAGGACATTTAGAGACACTTCACCTGTCCCTGTGTGTCTGTGGACATTTAGACACTCTTCACCTGTCCCTGTGTGTCTGTGGACATTTAGAGACACTTCACCTGTCCCTGTGTGTCTGTGGACATTTAGAGACGCTCTTCACCTGTCCCTGTGTGTCTGTGGACATTTAGAGACACTTCACCTGTCCCTGTGTGTCTGTGGACATTTAGAGACACTCTTCACCTGTCCCTGTGTGTCTGTGGACATTTAGAGACACTCTTCACCTGTCCCTGTGTGACTGTGGACATTTAGAGACACTCTTCACCTGTCCCTGTGTGTCTGTGGACATTTAGAGACACTTCACCTGTCCCTGTGTGTCTGTGGACATTTAGAGACGCTCTTCACCTGTCCCTGTGTGTCTGTGGACATTTAGAGACGCTCTTCACCTGTCCCTGTGTGTCTGTGGACATTTAGAGACACTTCACCTGTCCCTGTGTGTCTGTGGACATTTAGAGACACTCTTCACCTGTCCCTGTGTGTCTGTGGACATTTAGAGACACTTCACCTGTCCCTGTGTGTCTGTGGACATTTAGAGACACTCTTCACCTGTCCCTGTGTGACTGTGGACATTTAGAGACACTCTTCACCTGTCCCTGTGTGTCTGTGGACATTTAGAGACACTCTTCACCTGTCCCTGTGTGTCTGTGGACATTTAGAGACACTTCACCTGTCCCTGTGTGTCTGTGGACATTAGAGACACTCTTCACCTGTCCCTGTGTGTCTGTGGACATTTAGAGACACTTCACCTGTCCCTGTGTGTCTGTGGACATTTAGAGACACTTCACCTGTCCCTGTGTGTCTGTGGACATTTAGAGACGCTCTTCACCTGTCCCTGTGTGTCTGTGGACATTTAGAGACACTCTTCACCTGTCCCTGTGTGTCTGAGGACATTTAGAGACACTCTTCACCTGTCCCTGTGTGTCTGTGGACATTTAGAGACACTTCACCTGTCCCTGTGTGTCTGTGGACATTTAGAGACACTCTTCACCTGTCCCTGTGTGACTGTGGACATTTAGAGACACTCTTCACCTGTCCCTGTGTGTCTGTGGACATTTAGAGACACTTCACCTGTCCCTGTGTGTCTGTGGACATTTAGAGACACTTCACCTGTCCCTGTGTGTCTGTGGACATTTAGAGACACTTCACCTGTCCCTGTGTGTCTGTGGACATTTAGAGACGCTCTTCACCTGTCCCTGTGTGTCTGTGGACATTTAGAGACACTTCACCTGTCCCTGTGTGTCTGAGGACATTTAGAGACACTCTTCACCTGTCCCTGTGTGTCTGTGGACATTTAGAGACGCTCTTCACCTGTCCCTGTGTGTCTGTGGACATTTAGAGACACTTCACCTGTCCCTGTGTGTCTGTGGACATTTAGAGACGCTCTTCACCTGTCCCTGTGTGTCTGTGGACATTTAGAGACACTTCACCTGTCCCTGTGTGTCTGAGGACATTTAGAGACACTCTTCACCTGTCCCTGTGTGTCTGAGGACATTTAGAGACACTCTTCACCTGTCCCTGTGTGTCTGTGGACATTTAGAGACACTTCACCTGTCCCTGTGTCTGTGGACATTTAGAGACACTCTTCACCTGTCCCTGTGTGTCTGAGGACATTTAGAGACACTCTTCACCTGTCCCTGTGTGTCTGTGGACATTTAGAGACACTTCACCTGTCCCTGTGTCTGTGGACATTTAGAGACACTTCACCTGTCCCTGTGTCTGTGGACATTTAGAGACACTTCACCTGTCCCTGTGTCTGTGGACATTTAGAGACACTCTTCACCTGTCCCTGTGTGTCTGTGGACATTTAGAGACACTCTTCACCTGTCCCTGTGTGTCTGAGGACATTTAGAGACACTTCACCTGTCCCTGTGTCTGTGGACATTTAGAGACACTTCACCTGTCCCTGTGTCTGTGGACATTTAGAGACACTTCACCTGTCCCTGTGTCTGTGGACATTTAGAGACACTTCACCTGTCCCTGTGTCTGTGGACATTTAGAGACACTTCACCTGTCCCTGTGTCTGTGGACATTTAGAGACACTTCACCTGTCCCTGTGTCTGTGGACATTTAGAGACACTCTTCACCTGTCCCTGTGTGTCTGTGGACATTTAGAGACACTCTTCACCTGTCCCTGTGTGTCTGAGGACATTTAGAGACACTTCACCTGTCCCTGTGTCTGTGGACATTTAGAGACACTTCACCTGTCCCTGTGTCTGTGGACATTTAGAGACACTTCACCTGTCCCTGTGTCTGTGGACATTTAGAGACACTTCACCTGTCCCTGTGTCTGTGGACATTTAGAGACACTTCACCTGTCCCTGTGTCTGTGGACATTTAGAGACACTTCACCTGTCCCTGTGTCTGTGGACATTTAGAGACACTCTTCACCTGTCCCTGTGTCTGTGGACATTTAGAGACACTCTTCACCTGTCCCTGTGTGTCTGTGGACATTTAGAGACACTCTTCACCTGTCCCTGTGTGTCTGTGGACATTTAGAGACACTTCACCTGTCCCTGTGTCTGTGGACATTTAGAGACACTCTTCACCTGTCCCTGTGTGACTGTGGACATTTAGAGACACTTCACCTGTCCCTGTGTCTGTGGACATTTAGAGACACTCTTCACCTGTCCCTGTGTGTCTGAGGACATTTAGAGACACTCTTCACCTGTCCCTGTGTGTCTGTGGACATTTAGAGACACTCTTCACCTGTCCCTGTGTGTCTGTGGACATTTAGAGACACTTCACCTGTCCCTGTGTCTGTGGACATTTAGAGACACTCTTCACCTGTCCCTGTGTGACTGTGGACATTTAGAGACACTTCACCTGTCCCTGTGTCTGTGGACATTTAGAGACACTCTTCACCTGTCCCTGTGTGTCTGAGGACATTTAGAGACACTCTTCACCTGTCCCTGTGTGTCTGTGGACATTTAGAGACACTTCACCTGTCCCTGTGTCTGTGGACATTTAGAGACACTTCACCTGTCCCTGTGTCTGTGGACATTTAGAGACACTCTTCACCTGTCCCTGTGTGTCTTCCTGTGTTGGAGCAGTTTTCTGAGGTGAGGTGGTGCGAGCGGAGTCTTATCTGTCACATTCCTGTCGTCGCTGTCTGATCTGTCACACATTCCTCAAAGTGAAGTCACTGCATCACAACAGCCTGGAGTTGATCATAAAACTGTTTATTTAAAACTAAAGGAACATAACTTCATGTGCACATACACAGTATGTTGATAAATCTGTGCCCCCACAGACAGGGGGCGCTGTGGGCTCACTGTCAGCAGCTGGAGACCATGGCGTTGTCTTTGACTGGGGACAGAGGCTCTTTCCTGACGAGCTTCAGAGAATCTCTGAAACACACAGAGACACAGGGGTGAGGAAAACTGTGGGGTAAAGGTGACGCGGACTGAGAACATTTAAATCAGAGGTTCTCAATCTGTGGTACGGGTCCCGCTGATGGTACGCAGGCTCTTCAGAGCAGCTCCAGGTTTTGCCTTGTGAAATTTACAGCCTTTTTAAGACTTTTTAATGCCACTTAAGCCTTCATTTCCACAAGATCAAATTTAATAGCTTTTTAATACGTTTAACAAGTTTTGAGGATGATTAAACAGATCAGTCATTCCCAACACCGTCCACTCTCCTCCCAGCCAATCAGAGACGAGCGCTCAGACACAGCGAGGAGGAACGAGGCTGTGTTATGTGAAGTGTAAAGGAAGGAAGTGTTTTTTCTAAATCTGATCAGAGAAACACAGATGAGTCTGGTCACATTCTGCTGTGATTTCAGATAAACTTCAAACGTGCTGTTTACTTAACTTCAGCGTCACAGACCTGAGAGAGGAGTCTGTAAATATGACTATGATATACGTTCTGTTGAGTCACATTATTGCCCAAGTTGAAGTTTATTTAGATTTTTTTGGTGCACAGTAAAATCTTCCTCTGTGGTTGACGTGACCTCTACTTTTGCCATAATCAGTTGAAAGGTTTTGCTAAATTATGTTTTTAATCCAAAATTGAATAAGCAGCACAACACAGGGTCTACTCTGAAACCTCTGAAGTTTTAGAATAAAGTTATGAGTTATTATTCTATATTTCAACGTTAAACTGTAAACTGTCCTGCGGTGTGACTGGAACAGTTCCTAATGTCCTAATGACAAATATTTGTACTTTACTAAAACAACACTTTTAGCTGCACCTGAATATTACAGTAAACATTTTAATTAGTTTAATCTTGTAATCAAAATGGTGTCCTGTGGTGTGACCTGAGAGATCAGTTTTTTAAACAAAACCTCCAGGAGCTGTCATTTCCAGAGCAGACTGTGGAGTTAAGGCTGGGAGCTAAAGGGCAAACTGTTATTTTATTATTGATGTCACTAAAATCCTCATTTTCTCCAAAACTGTTAACGTGTGTCTGTTTGGTGTCCTGCAGTGTGACAGCTGTATTTATCACTAAATAAAATCCTGAATATTAAAAATCTCTTTTTAGAATGAGATAAGGATATGCATCATGTTAGCACCACAGACATGATGAATAATATATTTTATGATAATAATTCACTACATAATTTATGTCCTGCAGTGTTCAGAGTCTGATGTCTCTCTCTCTCAGATGGGGAGGAGCCAGTTTTCCTCTATAAGTTTTAAGCTATTTTCATTAGAAATATCTAAAAAGAAAATTCACAATGCTGATCATTTATATTAGTGACAAAGTCCATGATCTTGCTATGTGCATCCTACCACACCAAAAATCTGCCTGCCCCCCCATCTCAATTAAATACTACAGGCTATTATTAATACACAGATGTTTGTTGGTGTGGTTGGATACAGACAGCGAGTTTATGGCTCTCAGCTCGGCGGCAGAGTGGGTGCAGTTCATGGGCGGGGCAACCACACAGATCAGGAAGTGGTGTTAGCAAGTAGCAGTCAAGGCAAATTTTTTAGAGGCAGCTTATCCTCGTATTCTTTTACTCTCTCAGTGAAAGTAATGTTCAGGACCACAGTCCTCTCAGAGTCAGGAGGGCTCCTGTAAGCTCGGCTAATATCACAACAGTAAACATCTGTGACTGGACGCCGAGCGGACGTCACAGCGCTGCGCCTAAGTTGAACTTTTTTTTTTAACTTCAGCTGTTAGAGGCCCTTTAGAGATCTACCCAGAAAGCACTTTGTCTGCTTGATGCAGTTGCAGGTTTAAAGCACATTTATGAAGAAGTCTGTCTCAGATCTGAACATGTGTTAAAGATCTGGTGTGAAGGACAGTGTGCTTCTGCAGATGTAAAAAGCATGTGGTCTCATCGTTACACTGAATACTTGTGTGGTGATTACTTTTGGAAGCTGAAGTTCTTCCAGAGTCCGCTGATCGTGGCCTGGACCCCGGGACTGTTCTCGTTGTTAAGACCGGGTTTAGATGAACCGGGCTTATTTGAACCAGACTTCCTCTTGAGTCCGCTGGCTCTGGCTGGACCCAGCTGTCTGGTTTTCTGGTTCTGAGCGGTGTTTGGCCGAGATAAACCGGCCGGCTGCAGAGACAGAGAGAGGAGAGACAGTTCAATAACTCATTTTTACTTTACAGTACCAGTGGTGAGACTTATTAGGACAAAGAACAGCATCTAACGTGGCAAGTTTTTACGCTGGATGCCCTTCCTGGCGCAACCAGCCTCATGACTGGAGAAGGCAATGTGGGTGAAGTGTCTTGCTCAAAGACACAATAATAGTACGCACTGCATCAGAGTGGGAATCAAACCGCCAACTCCTTTCAGTTTGCGTCCTGCCTCCTGAACTCCACCCATGATATAAAACTACTTCATATCAGAGTTCTTTGATCTAACAAAGGACACAGTGAATTTAAATCATATGAAGAAATACAAGGCTCCGGAACAAACCAGGAGCACATTTAGGTCTAAACCTGATTACAGTGGCATCACAAACACAGCAAAAAATCTATATTTAACATTAGTTAAAATGACTTGAATTCAGGTTTTTAAGCGTGAATTGAGTAATTTTTTACTAGATTAGATTTATTTACAAATATGGTTAGATTATTTGACTTGTTTCAAGTCATTTCTGTCTTATTTCAATTTTTTTTTTTACTTATTTCAAAATTATAAGTGGAATCTTCTTTCCCCATTGGCAAATAATTTTGCTTGCTTGCTAGTAAATAAATCTAAACTAGTAAAAATTTGCTCAGATTAAGGTTAACAATCTGAATTCAAGTCATTTTAACTAATGCTAGATACTGATAGTACAGAGCAGTAGCAGTAATAGTAGCATCGAGTGTTGCAGAGCCTGAGACCGGTCTTGTTTTGTTTATGGTCTTGGTCTTGTCTTGATCTTGGCTGCAGTTTTACTCAGTCTTGGTTTTGGTCTTGAATCCAGTTTTACTCGGTCTTGTCTCTGTCTCTCTGTTCTTCACAGTTGTTCACAGGGTTTGGTCTTGACTTGGTCTCGGTTTGTTTTGCTTTTGGCTTTGACTTGGTCTCAGTCTTTAAAAGTCTCAGTTCACTCTGGACTTGGTCTCAATTAGTACGGTCTTGACTAGAACATTTGTAGCAGCAGCAGCAGCAGTAGTAGCAGTAGTAGTAGTAGTAGTAGTAGTAGTAGTAGTATATTAAATCTCACCTTGTATGTGGGAGTAGTGGGTTTTCTCTCTGTGGGACTGAGATCTGCTTCACTGTCTTTATCTAAATCCTGAAGGATAAAAACACATCTTTTAAAATACATTTCACACAGGAGCCTGATTATATTTGAGATAGTAATTTAATAAAAAGAAAGGTCTAAATGCTGTGAACCTACGATAAAACAGGGCTCCTGTCGGTCTGAGGACACTGAGGAGGAGACTGAAGGCTGGGACTGGGAGAAGTAGGCGCTGTCCTGGGACGGGGGAGAGTCTGGGGACTGCTCTGTGTCCTCTGGAGGTCTGGCACATAAACAAACAATACATAAGAACAGCATACGCTACTGTCCACATTATATTCAAAGGTACGGTATTTAACTTATGTGCTTACTACTGCAAAAGTTCTAAAAAAGGTACAAATGAAAGCAGGCCAGTGAACACCGCGGGTGGAGCTGGTGAGGTAAAAATTAAATACAGTTATATTTAAGCCTAACAACACATTTCTATTTTATTAAAATTTAATTAAATGTAACTTTTTTCAGATTTGTTTTAAATTTTAGGTAACATAGAAAAAATTAAATATTGTATAAGTACCACTGGTTTCACTGTGCTCAGCTTAGAGTTGTGTCTTTAAACTTTTTGCACTTCAGTGATAAAAAGACAGAGGCAATGTTAATGTTAATGTAATCTTCTCTCTCTTAATGTTTTTAAATCTCATCTAAAAACACATTTTTTCACCTTGGCTTTTAACAAAGTATGAGTTGTTGATTTTATTGTTATTTTATTAATAATTTTACTGTTTTGTTTTATTGTCTTGTCTACTTGTTGTGTTTTTATTTATATTATTGTTAATGTTGCTACTGTGTCCAGCACTTTGGCCAGCTGTGTTGTTATAAAGTGCTTTACAAATAAAATGGATTGAATTAGAGAGTGTGTCTCCTTTTCATTTAGAAGTAATTGTTCTGTGTTGAGGTCCAGGTTTCTGAGTACAGAAAAGTTAACTGCACAGACTCTAACTGCACTCAAATAGACATAAAAATATCTTCTCATCTCCTGTTCTCTGGTGGCTGGAGCCTGTCCCAGCTGCTATGGGCCTGAGGCGGGGTACACCTCTCAGACAAAGCCCAGTTAATCCCTCTTCTTCTGAGTTAGACCTAATTTAGTCCTGGATTAGACCTGGTTCATTTATAAGTAATGAACAGTTCCAAAACCCAGTATGTATAATCATTTTAGTTGCATAGACTTTACAGGGCAACGCTGCCACTTTCTGATCTCTGTCGCCCCCTAGAGGAGTTGTAGTGTGTTGTCCAAACATTTTACACAGATGGTCTACATTTGGTTATTTTACTGTACACCACAGCTCGAAAGATTTTTTTTTTGTGTGTCTTTAAATCACAATATACGTGTTTGTTTTATATGTTAATGCACAAGAGCAAGGAGATGCATAGAATAGAATTAAAAACATAAAATGAACCTGTGATTGACTGGACTGTGTGGGTTTGTAGAAGACGACGGGACGTTTTCTTTCTTAAACCTGAACCTCTTCAGAGCGGAGAGACCCGAGGAGGGCTGTGGTGTTAGGTCTGGTTCTGCTGCAGGTGGGTCACACCAGCGGAAGAGCTGGAGACCCCTGCTGCTGGACAGAGAGGCGCAGGAGGGAGGAGGAGGAGGTGTAGTAGTCATTTCTGCAGTATTCTGAGAAGACGCAGGAGGAGAGGGACTGGGAGTCTCCACAGAGGGAGCTTCAGGACCATCACTGTCCATCTCACAGCCCAGCGTAGGTTTAGCAGGACTTGGAGGAGGTTTGGGGTTCACCGCCAGAGGAGAAGGAGGAGGAGGAGGAGAGGTCTTTGGGTCTGCTGGTGGAGTGGAGCTGCTGAAAAACCTGAACACATGAAAAGAAAGTCAATATTCTGCTTTTTCAGGCTTTTTTTTTTAAGTTTTAGACACCTTTGCATTAAGAATTAATTTTTATAACTAAAAATAATTATAACCTTTACATTTAAACGTATTTAATTATTTTGTCCACCTGCTGCATGTGGCGGGCCCCTCCTCCTCTGGTTCCTGGTTCCGTCTCTGCAGTAAAGTGGCAAAGCGGTTCCTAGATCTGACAGGAGCTGGGGCTGAAGGAAGGGTTTTAGAGGAAGAGGAGGAGGGTTTGGGGTGTTCCTCTGATCTGGGACGCTTGTGGTCGCTGGACGAATACTGCAGCAACATGTCCTGCTCCGACAGAGGAGAGTCTACAACAGGAAACATAACAAAAGACTTTAGGACAGGGCAGCACCATGAGAAAACATGATGTGTGACAAATGTGTTGAATATTGTCATGTGAGGGCCATAAGTTGATAAACTCTTTTGACAGACTGAGTTTTATTAAATTAAAGCAGAAATATATACATCTCTGTGTTTACTGTTCTAAACTGTGTCACAACCAGAACTTAAAGACTAAACCAGAACAAAAAAACAGGTCTAAACCAGGACTAAAACAAGACTAAAAAAAAAAAGACTAGAACAGGATTAAATCAGGACTAAAAAAAGACGAAAACTGGACTAAAACAGGATTTAACCAGGACTAAAAAAAAAGACGAAAACTGGACTAAACAGGATTTAACCAGGACTAAAAAAAAAGACGAAAACTGGACTAAACAGGATTTAACCAGGACTTAAAAAAAAGACGAAAACTGGACTAAAACAGGATTTAACCAGGACTAAAAAAAAAAGACGAAAACTGGACTAAACAGGATTTAACCAGGACTAAAAAAAAAAAGACGAAAACTGGACTAAAACAGGATTTAACCAGGACTAAAAAAAAAGACGAAAACTGGACTAAAACAGGATTTAACCAGGACTAAAAAAAAAGACGAAAACTGGACTAAAACAGGTCTTAAAAAAAAAAAAAAAGACTAAATCAGGACTAAACCAGGAGTAAAAAAAAGACTAAACCTGGATTAAAACAGGATTATACCAGGACTAAAACAAGACTAAATCAGGACTTAAACCAGGGCAAGTTAAGGAAATCAAAACTAAATGTCTGTTTTGTTAGGATTTAATAGAAATGTATTCAACCAAAGGAAACTTGTTAGAACTAATGCACAGAGGCTTGTGGTGTAGTTGTATAGCAGGGAGAATGTATGGAAGGGTTAGGTTCACATATACTGTATTATTATATACTATTTTAACATCTCTGTAGATTAACAGATGTGCAATGGTGCCGTCTCTCCTTTGAAACAAATGTGCTCAAACCTAAAGCTTATAAAAAACAGCAGAAGTAAATGTGCGGTAATTCATTTACAGACATCATATAAAACATCTATCCATTGTAATATCTGTGTGTGTTTTGGAGCCCTTACCTTCCCGGGACCTCTTGGCCTGCAGCTCTCTACAGGGCAGCCTCAGCGGGGCCACGCTCACGACTCTCTGCTGCCCCCTGGTGGAGGCTGTTTTCTCTGGTGAGGGGGAGACGGAGGAGCAGGGGGCAGATGAGGACAGAGCGGGGTTAGGAGGATCTGAGGAGGCCCGGGAGCACCCTCTGCTCCAGATACTGGGGCCGCAGGACGGGACGGAGGAGGGAGAGTCCTTCCAACTGCGACTGCGAGGTTTGGACGCCTGGAACAAAATGTATTCACAAAAAAATGTAATCTGGTTTACTATAAATGTATCTTTGTCCATTGTTTTTCTGTACTTAGAAATTAGTGCTGGATGTGAAAAGCCCTTCCTACTCTGTAATGTCCATTATTCAGCATTATGCAGGCATTCTGTACATTTCCTTTTATGTAATGGCAAATAAATGTGGGTCCTAAACTCTTCAGGTTTGGATTACAGATATACTGTATTTTCCATGTTATAGGGCGCACTGTCATTGAATGGTCTATTTTCGAAAGTTTTTCACATATAAAGCTCCGGACTAAAAGGCGAAACAAAACAGTCAGATAAGTCAGGCAAACTTTATTCAACGCGTTCACCATAACTCCCAAACTTGTTCAGTTGTAACGCGTGAAAAAAAAAAAACACAATCTGAGACGGCTAAATCAAACGATAGCGTCTTAACTTAACGACAATAACTCATAACTGTTCAGTTAACGTTAGAACAAAATACAACACAATACTCTCACTTTCAGTTCATTCCTCGTCCACAAATCCCTCAAATTCTTCATCTTCAGTGTCCGAGTTAAACAGTTGGGTGATTACAGCGTCCAGCCCAGATCCCTCTCGTCATTATAACCTCATTATAAATTATATATCTCGTTGAATAAATTCATATATAAGGCACTCTGGATTATAAGGCGCACTGTCGTTTTTTGAGAAGATTGAAGGCTTTAAAGTGCGCCCTATAGCGCAGTATATATACATGACAGTATATGTGAAATTGTTCAGGAGCGTTACCTGTGGGAGAGGTTGGTCAGGACAGAAGTGGTCGATTTTCTCCAGAGTGTTGATGTCCAGGTTTCCCAGAGCCATCTGCAGACCCTTCTCATCCCCAATGTTTCTGATACAGCACAGTTAGGGACTGAACTCACCAACAGAGCAATATTGTTCTGAACAGCAAATTCAAGACTACACTGTGGCTAAAAACAGCGCAATAAAAGCCTTTCCTACTTATTGGAAAGAAGTTTGCTGGCATGTTTTGTGGCATTAAAGACATTTTGTCTCTCACACAGAAGAAACTTTCTCAGTTCTGAAATAAACTGGTCAGAGAGCTGAGTTTCATTCTCCTTGGAGGGAGGAGTTTTGATCTGAAACCTAATTAACTTGGTCTATAGAATCTTCACAGCAATACAAGTGAAAGTAAAAATTGTATACTACATAATGTTTACGCTACTGCCAGAAGATTACCTAGAAGTTCCACTGTCTGAAAGAAATGTGAGAGAATGCTAAATTATTAGTATAAAAGCACATCATGCCAAAAAAACTACCATAGTCACAGTTCTCAGTAAGAAAGAATGTCCCTTCCAGCAGTTCTCTTCCTGTCAGGGGTCTCCACAGTAAATCAAACACATGGCAGGTTTTTACACCAGACACCCATTCAACACCGCTCTCCATTTATGTGGGGTTGGGACTGGCACAAAATGTGTCTGAGGTTTTTGGCTCAAAGTTGGAGAATTGAATCACTGATCTTCCTCACCAAATGTGGGAAACTAACCACTTCCTAAACAGGGAGCCACACTGCAATACAGCAATTATGAGGTTTTCAATTACTTTCAATATCATTTTCTTATTTTTTGTGGACTTATGTGAAACTTCCTCCAGCCTCAAGGGTCAGCAAGGCATTGTACGCTCCCAAGCCCCAATAAATGGAGCATCTGGTGTAAACCCTATGCCAATTCTAACATGAGCATCAGTGAACAGTAGGAGAGGATTTACTGAGGAGACTGCAGAAGAAGAAGGCTTGTTATGACATTACACAGAGTAGTACTGTGCCTGTATGTAGTTTAGTAGTAGTAGTACTGTGAGTATGTAGTTTAGTAGTAGTACTGTGAGTATGTAGTTTAGTAGTAGTACTGTGAGTATGTAGTTTAGTAGTAGTACTGTGAGTATGTAGTTTAGTAGTAGTACTGTGAGTATGTAGTTTAGTAGTAGTACTGTGAGTATGTAGTTTAGTAGTAGTACTGTGAGTATGTAGTTTAGTAGTAGTACTGTGAGTATGTAGTTTAGTAGTAGTACTGAGAGTATGTAGTTTAGTAGTAGTACTGTGAGTATGTAGTTTAGTAGTAGTACTGTGAGTATGTAGTTTAGTAGTAGTACTGTGAGTATGTAGTAGGATACAGTCCTGCGTAGCTGAGGTCCTGGGGGCTGAGGTTCTCTGGGTATGGGTTCAGAGGCACCACTCTCCTGTTTACCGGGTCGAACACCAGCTGATACAGGAACGTGTTGTTGGCTCGAACAAAACCCTCCAGGTACTGCTCCGGGACAACCAGGTCCATCTTCAGGTACTGGCCCATCTTTTTAATCACCTGAGGGAGGAGGCAGAGGTTTACTCACAACTGTTAGCTCAGAGTCTGGAGGAGCAGACAGGAGCAGTAAGTTTCAGGACAACTAACATCAGCTTCTCCAGCTTCCACAGCTCCTCTCAGGGTCTCCTCTTTGAGGGTTTCTGGTTCCTCCTCACCTTGAGTATGTCTGGGTCCTGTTTGTGTTTCCTCCTCACCTTGAGTATGTCTGGGTCCTGTTTGTGTTTCCTCCTCACCTTGAGTATGTCTGGGTCCTGTTTGTGTTTCCTCCTCACCTTGAGTATGTCTGGGTCCTGTTTGTGTTTCCTCCTCACCTTGAGTATGTCTGGGTCCTGTCCTACAGAAGGTGTTTGTGTTTCCTCCTGACCTTGAGTATGTCTGGGTCCTGTTTGTGTTTCCTCCTCACCTTGAGTATGTCTGGGTCCTGTTTGTGTTTCCTCCTCACCTTGAGTATGTCTGGGTCCTGTCCTACAGAAGGTGTTTGTGTTTCCTCCTCACCTTGAGTATGTCTGGATCCTGTTTGTGTTTCCTCCTCACCTTGAGTATGTCTGGGTCATGGGCGAGCCGCAGCAGTTTGCAGGCCTTCCCCAGCCCGATGCCGTGCAGAGAGGCCAGGTAGTCGCAGCCCGAGAGGATGCACATGTACCGGAACTTCTCCTCCGTGAACACGTTCCCCAGAGACTTGACCCGGCCCAGGTGGTTCTGGTCGATCTCCAGACCGTTCCCCTGCTTGTCCATTTTAAGGATCACCTGCAGAAAACAGCACACAGGAGTTTAGTACGAGGTAAGTTCTGATGTGATGGCTTGTTGTTTTAGCAGCAGTACATAGTTTTGTTACCTTCTTGCATCCAAAGGCCAGCAGGTCCGAGTCCTCCGTGATCACGGCCTGAGCCAAACCACTTTTACTGAGAAACGCCAGCTGAGCATCTGCTTCATACGGAGCGACCACACAGTCCACTCCACGAGCTCTGGCCGCCTGGGAGACAAGAACCAAACACAACATTTTTAAATTAAACACTACATTTTAGAGGAGAATCCATGTTCTGTACATTTTCACCTCAGCCAAGGTTTGTTTTGTCAGAGCTAAACTAAAATGGAATTCTGTGATTTTAATAACATCACTTACCGCCACTTTTTATTAGTTACATTAAATGCTTCAGTAATGAGTAAATAATAGGGGTGTAACGATACGTTTTTGCAACGATACGATATGTATCGATTAGAAGTGTTTCGATACGATTCAAGAATGATATTGGCTAATTTGGAACAATATGTTTCGATACGATTCAACACCTTCGTATCGATAATCGATACAGCAACTTTTTGCCAAAAATCATAAAAGTTTACTCACAAATGTAGCACCGTGGCCGGGGTTGATTATGTCCAGCACACAGAGAGTGAAGAAAAGTTGAATATAACATTTTATTTAATTAAAAACACAAAATTTATCTCCAAAAAGCCATATCTGGTTTTATTTTAACATACAAATTTCTAATTTTGATATTTCCGATATTATCGATCGATACTTCATGTGTATCGATATTCACTTCCTAGAAAACGATATGATTCGATACAAGGTCATGTGTATCGATGTTGTTGTATCATAGGAAAAAAAATCGATACATCGATACAGTTACTGTATTGTTACACCCCTAGTAAATAAATATTGGAAAAACTGAGAGCTTGTACCGATTTTATGACAACTGTTATTACACCCTACTTTATTTGGTTGTCATGAACTTTTCTTTATCCTATTTTAAATTGTACAGAATGTGCCATGGTTTGACCTGGATGCTCTGAGTGTTTGTTAGTTGTGGTCTGCTTGTTTTGTCATGAAAATAAAAATGACAACTCAATAAAAAAAAGCTTCAGTAATGTATTTTTGAGTGTAGTGTGTGCAGTAGGTTCACAATGTATTTAAAATAAAATAGTACAAATGGAGATGGTGTTATGTTTCTTCAAGCCAAGCTCATTTCAAATTTTTTGTCAGATTCTAACCAGTGGTGGACAAAGTACTCAAAAGCCGTACTCAAGTAAAAGTACTGTTACTGTAAAAATAATATTACTCAAGTAGAAATAAAAGTACCCAACAAAAAAAAAAAAATCACTCCAGTAAAAGTAAAAAAGTACCTGAATATAAAGTTTCCAATGCAAAACCTTTTTTTGCAACTCAGATGTGCTGCCCACTACACCACAGAGGACAAAAACTACTTTTAAGGTTTTGCTCAAGTAAAAATAAAATCATCCAAAATGTACTCAAGTAAAAGTACGTTTTACAAAATGTATTTAGAAGGTACTTTTTATTTAAGTAACTTACTTGAGTAAAAGTATCTAGTTACTGTCCACTGATTCTAACATGACATTATTTTGGAAATGTGTCTGAAATACAGTAAAATATATTGTAACAGACAAATATTTCCAGTGAGAAAAGTTAGTTTCTTTGTATCCAACCTTGATGAAGTTGTGGGCCATGTTATAGTGATATTCTTATAGGTATATAGTAAAGTACATGAGTTTGGTGTTGTTGTTTTTTTTTTTTTACCTTTATTTAACCAGGAAGTATCCCATTGAGATTAAGAACCTCTTTTTCAAGGGAGTCCTGGCCAAGAGGCAGCAGCAAACACAAAACACAGTTACATATTTACACAGATAAGACATAAAAGTTTAAAAACAAGTGCAGATTGTGGAATTGGTCTCAAAAGCTCTCAGTTTGGATTTAAAAGTGCTCAAAGAAATTAAATCAGTTAGTTTCCAGTCTTTCTGTAGCATATTCCATGTAAAAGGTGCAGAGTAAACAAATGCCTTTTTACCCAATTCTGTACGAGCAGAAGGAACAGAAAGCAACAAATAGTCTTGTGAACGAAGAGAATACGATTCAGCATTTCTCAGAGCAATTAGGGTGCAAATGTACGAAGGCAGTAGTCCCAATATTGCCTTATAAATAAAAGTGTACCAGTGACTAGTCCTCCGAGTGGCCAGAGCAGGCCGTCCCACTCGAGAGTATAATTCACAGTGGTGACAGTGTGTGATAGTGCAGAGGAGGGTCACACTGTAATGAGGTTGTGGGCTGATATTTGTACAGTAGTTTGGTGTGTGTGAAAGTGCAGAGTAGAACCAGACCTTGATGAGGTTGTGGTGTGTGGCTGTGGATGAGTTGTACATGAGTTTGGCGTGAGTTAGTTTGGTTAAGCTTCAGCAGTCGTTAGGGTCAGACCTTGATGAGGTTGTGGGCCATGGCTGGAGTGATGTTCACACAGCGGTTAAAACAATCTCGAGCCTCAGACAGTTTTCCTTCTCTCAGCAGTTGTTTGCCTTTCTGTAGATTCGCCTCTCGCCGCCTGAAGAGGAAAAAAAACGAAACTTTCTGTCACAGTGATAAGGAATAAAGTTCAGTTCCGTTTAACCAAGGTGCCTCAAGGACTCCCAGCTACAGATTACAGAAGTAGACTGATGTGTTATAAATAGAAAGCCTTTGCTCACTCTCTGCGTGACTTCTCCACCTCTCTCTTCGACGGCAGGTTTCTTCCGTCAAAAACCAGAATGGGTTTGACTCCAAAGTTCAGTAGCATGTCCACGAATTTCATACAGTACCACACATACCTGAGAAACAATGCAGCGCCATTTTAAACCAACAATACAAATATAAGACATCAGAAGGCTACTTATACAGGCTCGCATTTTCTTTTTTATACATCACTTTTTGTTTCTGGGATTGATTATAGGTCAAATTAAACAAGTGAAACTGACTGCATTACATTTACACAAGTTTTAGATGATTATTTCTTCTTTTATCAGCACAAAAATGGCACACAATGACACACACTTACTTTCACTTTCATACTTATTTTCACTCTTAAAGCTAGGTCTAAAGTAGCAGAAAATAGAACTGAACCAGGGTTGAACCAAGCTGAATTAAACTAATAAACAGCCAATAGGAGTCTTACTGGTCGGTGGGTTCTCCTTTGGCCAGTTTCTCAGCGCAGGAGAACGCCCCCTTGTGGAGCCAGCAGTAAGTGTCCACAGCCACGGTCTGTCCTCTGTATTTCTTCACATTCACAGGCTCTGAAGCGTCCTTTATGAACTGCAGCAGACCAGAGATTCCCATCATCAACGAAAGACTGGACCCACGCACTACCTCTGAAAAAAAGAGACACCTATGTGATCTCACAACACGAGGAAATACTATATCTTTGTTAAAAAATATAAATGAATAAACAGGAAGAATAACCATTCTTTCAATAGTAGCAGGTACTCATTTCATATGCTCTACTATGGGATACGATAAGAAACCCTACATTTGTCCCACAGCGGGGAAATTGCCACTAATTAACCATTAGAGTTATTTTACTAAGCAGTGAAAAACATATGTTAAAAACTACATAAGTCTTATTTTAAACCTCAGTTTCCGTGGTCCAGTTGATCTGGTTTAGAGACAGTGGCTTGGGGGAGCAGAGCTGAAGATGTTTCTGTTCTCTCTGTTCAAGGATGGATAGGATCTGTTCCTGAGTCCATCACAGAGACAGCTCATGGGAGAGGTGAGAGGTGAGGAGCAGGGCTGAGTACTGTTAAACAATGCCTTTGTGGCATCAAAATAAAAGTTACAACACTACTGGTATAAAAAAATATATATATTTAATACTAAGTTTCAGTTCCCAGTGGGAGCTTTATTATTCCTTTGCATGAATCAAATAAATAACTAACTAAATAAATCATACACACTACTGGGTTTAACTCACAGCTGAGAAATTAACTCCAAAAATGTGTCTTTTATTAAATTATATTTTATGATGCTTTATGATTGTAGAAGATGAATTAGCTCACCATAGGAATCAGAAAAAGCATCGCTCAAAACCAGGTAATCGTTTAAGAACTGGTATTGAACAAATGTGAACTGTAGCCAGCTTCAAACTAAGAAGGAAACAGACCAAAGGAAGAGAGCCGGCACAGGAAATTAACATTAACATTAACATTATATGGTTCAGTGCACAGAGCAACATTATTTCCACGGACAATAGCTTACAGTTACGCGTTAGTACACAGTTAATTTACATATTTAATAACTCTTACATTAATTGCTTTAAGTTGCTACACGTTTGACGTTCATTGCAAAAAGGATGGCAACTATCACTGTTTTTTGCCGTTTTATCCCTTCTACTAGTCCTTTTTTTAATTCATAGCATAAAAACATCGTAATAACGCTTTTTATATGTTAAAAGCGACAATAAAAAATACAACATTTAAAGCGTTTGAGGCTAAAACTCCCAGAATCTGAACGAAGAAAACACGACCAACGGTTAGTAAAACCAAAATAACCGTGGAATTAAACGCTTTAACTGCAGAAAACAAGTTGTTGCACGAGTTTGAGCGTGGTATAATGTAACTAAAGTGTAAAAACCCAGTGAGCTGGCACTTACCTCTTCAGTTTAAATCCGCTTTTATCCGTGCGTGGGGTTAAAAAGAGGATAAAAACACAACACTGGAGGGAGTTTGGTTTTAGCGGCAAAATCGGGGACGGAGTAAGAGCAGCTGCTATTGGTCGAGAGCGGACACGTGTGCCTTATACTGCTCTCCTATTGGTCAGAGTGGCAGGGCGCTTTGGGACACGGATACAGCTGCCGAGGCGAAGGAAATGGAAGAACTAGACGGCGTTTTTTCGCAAATAAAAAACTTTTCGGGTTTTTGTGTGATTAATAAGATGGAAGAATATATAAAAGTGTTATTAGCTGTTATTTAAAGGCAGTGTGAGTCGCTGTAGATCGTGCAGAATAATAAAAAATATCAACTAAAGTGGGTTGTGTTGGTCTGAACGGTAAAGCTTGTACGTCCCAGCTTTAGCCGTGGCCCTGGACGCACCATGAGACGTGTCCCGTTTCCCAGCTTCCCCTGCGCTGCGTGTGTTTGTGCCCCGAACACCGCAGCAGCAGCGAAAACAAACCGAAAACAAACATGCTCCCGCGGCCAAACTAAGCGCCTTCCACCGATGACAGCCACACGGGGACACTGCTAACGCTTTGGCCGCATCTACTGTCGTTTCCGCGGGTCCGGAGTTTGTCAAAAACCGCCGTAACCATGCAGTTTTCTCCCAATAATGGAGACTTTACCTTCGTGTCTTCCGCTGAGGCTGAAGGTAAGCTAATGCTAATGCTAACTGACTTTAAGCAGAGGAATTAGCTGTTTGGCTACAAAAACACAACACAAAATACACTTTATAGACAGGTTTTATTATCTTAAATGCATTTACTACTTAAATAACCTTCTAGCTCCTATAGTTTATCGGTATTATTACGATTACGTGCTGCTTTATTGAAATCGGGCTGCAGTTCCTTGTTTATCCGAAGCTTGTTGACTCTTATTTCTTTTTCCCCAAATAAACATTAATCTAGGGTGACCAGGTGTCCCTATTTAACCGGTACAGTCCCAGTTTGAGGCTGCTTGTCCCATGTCCCACCAATATCTGTAAAAACACTCATATGTTCCACTTTACAACAAACCGTGTCCCAGTTGTCCAACAGAAAGACTCGGGAAACTTAAAACACATTTGTCTGAAGATTTTTGTCACTGAAATTATTTACAATACACTGTTTCCCGAATATGCTGACGAGGAGTCTATGGGGGGCAATGCACTAATACCAGTTTAGATTAAATTATTAAATTAGCACGAGTTTGACATTTTTATGTCCTTCTAAGAGATTTTGCTTTACTCTTCAACTTCTCAAGTGCTTTTGTGCTGTTGTTGTTTTGTTTTTTTGTTTTTTCCATATTTTTGTATTTGTGGTCAAAGTTGCACAGAGTTTAAGACTATGGGGAATAAAATTTAGGTTATGGTGCTCTGAATTAATGGGAAAAACTGCAATATCATTATTTTATTGATAATTGTCCACCGTATTCAGAACATTAAGCCCCAGCAGTCATGTTCTCTGAATGACATGACAGGAAATTGCATGGATTTCTGATGCTTTTTTTTGTCTCATTGTTCAGTTCCAACAAACTGTAAAAAATGTGTGTCCCACTTTTTGGTCACCCTAAGCACAGGGTTCATTTGTCTCAAAATCGATTCACTGTTTTTTTTTATCATGAAATTGCTTCATATTCAAAACGTAAGCTCCATCTTTGTGTACCTTAAAATTGTCGGGATTTCTGAAATTAAGCCCTTTGGAGTAAGGGTGAACTGTCTTCTAAAAACAAACCTTGTCCTTCTTTTTTAACCTTTTTTACTGGATTTCTGAAGCTTCAAATGCACCAGGGTTAGTGGAAAAAATGTTGGGATCTATAAATCTGTCACCCTGCTTTAAAGAACACTGAAATGATTTGAATCTATAAGGCCTTAAATTATGAATTTACTTGAAAATTATGCTAAATGTTGGATATGTTTTGCCAAAGATCCATAGAGGACTTTTTCCACAATATCTCCCTCTGAGAAATGTCACATATTTTAGTTCAGAGACCCTTGTACTGGGGAGAGCTAAGTTCTGGGGTTGTTGAAATGAGGAACATAATGAAAAATCAGTCATATGTCAAAATAAATGAGTGTAAATCTCTTCTATGCAGCACACACCTGCACTGAGAGGAGGTTTGGAGAAGATGAAGTCAGTTGTTCTTGTAAATAAAGATGTTTTTCCTGTCACTCAGAGCTCAGTGGGACCATCAGTGCCCCGGACGTTAAGCTGAACTTGGGCGCGGACTCGGGGAGAGATCCGTACGCCACGACCTTCCTCAGACAGAGAGGCTACGGCTGGCTGCTGGAGGTGGAGGAGGACGAGGGCGAGGACAACAAACCACTGCTGTGAGTTATTCTTATTAAACCATACTCTCTGCCTGCAAACTAAACTAGACTAAATAACTAGGGGGGTTCAATAAACAAGCAACAGAATATTTTTATTACACAGGCTGAAAAATGTGTAGCCAGTACTACTGTTTAATATTGCAAACAATGCTATTGTTGATATTTGGATTTCCTCAGTAAGGTTAAGGCTTAATTAAAAGTAGATCAAATAAAAGTTTAAAAACTTACTAAAGACTAAAGGCTTCCTGGTTAAAACCAGGACTGAAAACTGAAGTTTGGTCATAGCATGAGTTGAGTTATTCTCTAGACCAGGGGTTTCTGGCCTTTTTTCCCCCCGAGAGCTACTTCTGAACACTGCTCAGGTGCCCTTGAGCAAGACACAATCCCCAAATGCTACTTATGTTTTGTAACATTATCTTAATGATATGGAGACAATATTCCATGCTTTTATCTCATCGTGACTGGATTATTGTTACAGTCTTTTTAGCTGCCTAAACAAATCTTCTATAGCATGACTAAAAATTATCCAAAACTCAGCTGGCAGACTTAACTAAAACTAAGAGATGTGATCATATAACTCCTGTTTTAGCTCCTTCCACTCGCTCCCAGTATGTTTTAGAATAGATTTAGATTTTAGATTTAATACATACATTTAGTTTTTTGTGTTTGTGATATGTTTATCGTGCTGATGCTGCAATAACGATAAATTTGCGATATATTAAAACCTTTTGTTATAAATTGTTCGTAAACAATAAAAACATGGCTAATGTGTGAACTGGACATTCAGGTTTTGTGCAGGTCTGCAGAAGTTTGTTTTATTTTTGGTCAATGCCATGTAATATTTGAGTATTTAGTGGACTGTGAAGGTGAGACAGTGCCTTCCATGTTTGTGACCCTACAGACAGCTTCAGTTTGTGTTTCTCTGTTTAACCTCAGGGAGGAGCTGGACATCGACCTGAAGGACATCTACTATAAGATCCGCTGTGTGCTGATGCCGATGCCGTCTCTGGGCTTTAACCGTCAGGTGGTGAGGGACAACCCCGACTTCTGGGGCCCTCTGGCTGTGGTCCTGCTCTTCTCCATGATCTCTATCTACGGACAGTTCAGGGTCAGTGTTGCTGCTCAAATGTAACATCACAGTGTTTTATAACAGGGATTGCTGTCCCTCTGATGGGCCCATGCCTAATACTGGGGACAAAAACATCGCTACAATCTAGAGATGTAAGGATATCCAAATTTCACAGTATGGTATTATCACAGGTATTCATTTATTGTGATATTGTACAAATGCTCACGCAACAACATATATTTTATAAAAAATCCCTGCCAAGCCCTTGGTGACATAATTATTGTTATATTTCATGTTTTATCTGCTCTAAAGTGTGACAGATAACCAAGTTTTCATCTGGATCACATGAGTTTTGTCTGACAACAGAAAGCTTTAAACAGCAGCTCAGACAGGAGCCATGAGCAGTGACCGCAGCTCTCAGACAGCGCTGCTCAGGAGTCAGAACAGAGTCAAGTGGCAAAGTGGCAAACTGCTGCACACTGGAGTTAGTTTGTGTAGCTTTCAGCGCGAGTCCAGTCCGAGCCTGTAGTCCGCTCCTCCGATGCTTAACGGAGCGCACGGAGACGGGGAGAGAGAGGAAATGAACGAGCGAAGCGGTGCCGCAGGTGAACAGTAAAAAGTTTATTTAGTAACCTTCAGTGTATTATTTACTAACCTTTAGGAAAACAGCCACAAGTCCCTATATCTGCTCCACTCGGCTCCACTCATACCATTGTTAGTATCTAAAACGTCACTTCCTGTGCCAATTACAAAACCTTTTTTTAAAACTCTACAAACTGTATATTAATTTATGATCTTGACAAAATAAAGTTGGTGAGGGTTAGGGTTAGAAACTTGAGTATTGTACCCACCGCAGCCAGACCCTTCTCAAAACACCAGACTCCTCCTCCTCCATGTCGGCTCAGGCACAGGATCATGGTCTATGTAGTTCACTCTGCTTTTTACCACATCGCTGCATTTTTGCTGGAGGAGCCTACTGTCAGAAACTATACGAATCCACAACAATATACTTTTGCTATTGCGATATGGCCACTACTGTTACAGTCCGTCCTCTGTTGGTCTCTACATTACAGTCCACTTTCTCCTACAGGTGGTGTCCTGGATCATCACCATCTGGATTTTCGGCTCTCTAATAATCTTCCTGTTGGCTCGAGTCCTGGGAGGAGAGGTGAGCCCAGTTCTTGTAAACATGAATCTAAACCTGAACATGTGACCTGTATGTTAAAGTTGTGTTTTTGTGTCCAGGTGTCGTACGGTCAGGTGTTAGGAGTCATCGGTTACTCTCTGCTCCCTCTCATCGTCATCGCTCCACTGCTGCTGTTCATCGGAGGACTTGAGCTGCTCTCTATAGTCATTAAAGTGAGTAAATCAGGACTAAACCAGATCTAAACCAGGTCTAAACCGGTCCAAGCTCTCTGTCTAACCCTGTCTGTCCTCCGCAGTTGTTGGGCGTGTTCTGGGCCGCCTACAGCGCCGCGTCTCTTCTCGTCGGCGATGAGTTCAAAACCAAGAAGCCGCTGCTGATCTACCCCATCTTCCTGCTTTACATCTACTTCCTGTCTCTGTACACCGGGGTCTGACGGACCAATCACAGCTCTGAGGACTATACAGACTCTTCTCTGGAGCCTGGTCCCGACCAATCAGAACGCAGGACCAGGACACGCCTTTTTTAAGATGTTTTCCTTTTTTTAAAATCTGATTTGAATGCATCGGGACAAGGGGAGCGTGTTAAATATAAATATATACCTGTAAATAGTCTGTCCGTAGTGTCAAAAAGAATAAAAAGCCTTGGAGCTTTTGTTTGTGCAATACACTTAACTTTAACAAGACTTTGTTTCTGATCATGGGTTAGTAACAATAATACAGAGGATTAAAGTGAGGCTAAAGCAGGACTAAAGTAAGGAGTAAACCAAGAAGTAAACCATGGACTAAACCAGGACTAAAGCTGGACTGAACCAGGACTAAACCGGGACTAAATCTGAGATAGACCAGGACCAAACCAGGACTAAAACAAGAAATAAAACAGGACTAAACAATGGATCAAACTAGGACAAAACAAACTCTAAACAAAGGACTAAATGAAGGACTATGTAAAACCAGGTCCAAACCAATGATTTTTTGTTTTTTGCAGTACACTTCTCTATAATTCTCTGTAGTCTTCTGATGATTTCTGACACTAACACTGCTCTCATGTGCTCCTGTTACACTGCTTTGCTTTATTTATGAATTTAAATAAAAAACAGATGGGCGAAGATATTTTAAATCTGCTCTTGAGTAAAACTGGAAAATGCAATGAAATGTGTCAAGTACTGTTGCTTCCAGAGACCTATAGTTGGCTACCAAACTACAACAGAATGCACTTATACAACCCCCGACTCCTCAATATGGCAGTAGTAGTTGGCTCTAAAACTGGTATATATAATAATTGATAATATACCAGGGCTAAACCAGCTCTAAATCCATCATTGTGCCTAAAGCCAAGCATCCACAATCCTTAAGTTGGTTTAGACTTGTGGCCTTGACTTCATTGGTTCTGAAAAACTTTGAACACTCATTGAAGAGGCCGACGCCCTGCAGGAGACCGGTCAGGTTCACCGGAGGAGGATCAAAAAGATAAAGACTGTGAAAGATGTGGAAACAAACACGCCCCAAAACAATGCCCAACGTAGGGCAAGGACTGCAGAAAATGTGGTGGTAAAAATCACGTTGCTAAATGCTGTTTTTCAAAGATAAAAGTCCATACAGTGATGCAGGAGTGACTGAGGATAAACCATTGTACCTGGACGTTGTGTGTACAGTCTGCAGGTGGTAGACTGTTGCAGAGCTGATGTTGTTGAAGTTCAGTTTAATTCCTCTGAGGCCTGTCCCGAGCTAAACACGGGACACAGCACGGGGTTGCAGCGCCTCCTGGTGGCAGAGCAGCGCACCTGCAACAGTTTAACTACTGTACTGAAACAACTAAAGAGGGTGAACACCTCAAAAAGTACTGAGAGTGGGACAAGGAGGGACTGAGAAATAAAACTGAGCAACTTACTGAGTCTAAAGCTCATTTACATAAACGATACAGCTGCTGAAAACACACATTTTGCAAAATATTGTCTTTACTGAGACTTTATTTATTGAAATAAAATAAGCTTTTAAAAAACAAACAAACAAACAAACAAAAAAACAACTTTACACTTCTGAGAAAAATGCTGTTGTCTCTGACGTTCATCCATTTTATCTCTGGCCCCACCCACGCTCTTCTCTGATTGGCTGAGCTGCAATTTGTGACATCATCCTCTTTATCATATTTACTGAAGTACCTTTGTAGCTGTACACATGTTACAAACAAAATGAGCTTTTATCAGAGTCCAGTGCAGTGTTGGATCCATTTGTATGACTCAGTAACTTTGAGTTTTTCTGTGTGAAATCTGTCTCCTTTTGGAAACCTTAAAGCCGTCAGACCTGATTTAGGATTTGAGTTGGACACAGAGAGCAGGGAGGGGCCAGGTCTGTGTTTGAAATCTGAGTTTCCACATCAGGAAATTATTGTGAAACTTTTTTCTTTGTTTTTGTTTGTTGTCGTGCTTCAGTTACACAGCTGTCTAAACCTTACAGAGGAGTCAACAAACCGTAAACAAACACAATATTTCTACAAAATCAAAAGAAATTCATTATTTTTATGATTATTATTATTATTATCGTTTTGATTCCTCACAGGACACCTAAAACTCCAGCCACACAGAGCATGTGTGTCAGTCCCAAGCCTGGATAAATGGAGAGGGTTCTGTCAGGAAGAGCAACCAAGGAACTAATTTATTTCTTTATAATTTACTATTTATTCTTTTTCTGCAAGAAGGTTTAGATTAGACCTGGTTAAGTCTTGTTTCTGTGAGGCAACAGCGCTAACCACTCTGCCACTGCACCATAGTGTATTAAAATCTACCATCACAGGAGTCCTGGGCCTTCTGCTGATCCTTAACAATAAGACACCCAAGCGTTCACACAGAGGTCTCCGAAGAACACGGGTGTGGTGGGACTAATGTCCAGCGTGGACACGGACAGGAACAAAGGAAAGACATAAAAAATAAAATAAATATAGGTTTATAAAATCACATTTAACTTTATAAATAGATGTTGCATTTTAAAAACGAAAAGTATTAAATGTTTTAAAATATTTATTACAATTAGTATTTCGGCTTTTGTTATCTTCTCGCGTACACGCCGTGGTTCTCGCGAGAGCGTAAGTCACGCTACGCTATCTCCGTAAGCGTACGCCGCGAGTGTCTCCGACCTCCGGCGCGAGTTTGCGCAGAGGCGGATGGTGAATAGCAGCGCTGCGGAAACAGGCGGAGGAGCAGAAGAAGCCGCAGAAGGAGTCAGCTGCAGTGGCGACGGGAATGACAGCTCGGCTTTTACTCTCACACTCTTCACTCATTTCTCTGCGTCTCTAACAAACCCACGGAGCACCAGGAGGGGACGGGAAAGGGACATTTCGGGGGGAAAGATGGCGGCGGCCGCGGCCTCCTCCCCGGGCTTGGGCTCGTCCTGCTCCGCCTCGGACTGGAGTGTGCTGCGGGACGGTTGCCTGCGCTGCGACGCCGAGGGCCTGCGGAGCCTGTGCTACCACCCGGCCCTCAACGCCATCCTGGCCGTCACCAGCCGCGGCAGCATTAAGGTCATAGACGGCACCTCGGGGGCCATCCTCCAGGCCTCGGCGCTTCACGGTGAGCCCTACCCCGCTAGCCGCCGAACACCGCTCCGAACGCGGCTTAGAATCCCCCGCAGTGACCAGGTGTTACGGGAAATTCGGTTCCCCCATGTTTCCCCTGACTTTCTCATTTAATCAGGGTAAAGTCTTAAAAGTATTACATTTGATAGTAGTAAAAATTAAGGCCTTAAAAGTATTAATCTTATGGGCAGATATTAAATTATTTTCATCTTGGTCTTAAATTTTAGAAAGGACTTTTCAGTGTTGTTGCTATTATGTAGTATGTTTGCAAACTTTGACATTTAACAAATTAATCACACAACTCACTGAGCAGTGATAAGTCACATTAATGTTTAGCCCCAACTAGAAACTTGTATTTGTGGTTAAAAAAAAACAAAACTATATTTTGAAGTAAAAGTACAGATAAAGGAGGAAAAACCTATCACATGAAAATTTCTACGCAAGTAAAAGTTTAAAAGTACTCGCTTTTAAATGTACTTGTGAGTAAAAGGTAAGTACTTTAGCACAGATTCCAGAACTAATGAATGTGTTAAATGTGAGAGTATTTTACTGAAAACTAAAGGTTAACGGTGCAACAGAAGAGACTGAATCTGTAGTGAGGTTTTTCTGAAGAGTATTACTTTACTTCATCTGTTATACTTAAGTATTGTGTCTACAATGAGCACATGACAAAAACTAATGATTTTAAACCAAACTCAATATACTTTTTATTTTAAACTTATTCTAAAAAGTAGTGGAGTAAAAAGTACAGATACTTGCTCTAAAATGTAGTGAAATAAAAGTAAAAGTAGCCCTTGTACAGTTTACTCAAGCAAAAATTGTAGCCTACTTAAGTAAAGAAACTAAGTGCATATATGTTTGCAAACTTTGACATTCATCAAAATGAGCAGTGAGACATAAGATTTATGTTCTGCCCCAACTATAAACTATTTGTTAAAAAAGTAATGTATCATTACTAATAATAGACAAGTACAGTATGTCGTATTTGCAAGTTTGAATTAGGCATTAAATTATATCATAGTTTAAAAAAGATTTACTTTTTGCATGTGGTCTATTTTATTACATGTTTTTTTTTTTTCTCAGCTCATGATGAATTACTCTGTACTAAATTAGGTGGTCACTCAAACATAGCGAAGAGGAAGTAAGGACCTCTAAAATTAAGATGCATGCATAAAAAATCCAACCGGCCAAAGTGGTAGTGATTATAATCAAATGTATTAGAGCCATTTCAGTATTTTGAAGATGATTTAGAACTGTTTAGAGCTGATTATTGACATATGCGTAACTACTGAAAACTATAATTATTAACCTATTTTCTGTAGCAGCCATCTCTGTACAATGACTGCTGTGATATTGTGTAAGTAAAATTATTTATGAAAAATATTTGATTTTACTCAATAATAGACCGCGTTTACCTGATTTTCATGCATTCAACCATTATCTAGATGGTGTTATACTGTCTATGTGAACAAATATGGCAAATACAGTTATTTTATTATTATATCTGTCAGCATAATGTTGCATAGATCAGTTTTTCGTTTTTGTTTCTATCTGCGTAAAATGAGAGATAAGATCTTCACAGCCGCTATCCCCAACAACAACAAACATCGATAATCAGCCAATTAAAAAACATCTAAATCGTAAGATCAGCATCAGATGAATAAAATACATTCGATTATGATGCGTACAGTATGTGTTTTAATTCAACAAGTTCGTAAAAAGGTCCTTTAGGCGAGAGAAAGTCCTGGGGAAACACGGGGGAGCAGAATTCCCCGTAACACCAGCCGCTCATGTCAACACTAACACGGGCTAACGGCTTAGCTTCCCCGCTAAACCAGGCCTACTTAATTCACACCAATAACACCTTCTGTTCCTTATTATTTCACCGTGACAGATTTAAGACAAAACGAAGATTTAATTTTGATGTTTGTGGTGAAACTAACCCGCTGTTGGTGAATGTTTTTTGACAGGAAAGGGACAAACTGTCAGTTAGCCGTTAGCATTAGCATTAGCTCAGCGTTAACGGTAGTTTAGCCGGGCGCCTGTCACTTTCTGTTGTTCTAATGGCCACTCACTTCATTAGGAATGGACTCTAACTGCGCTGCTGCCCCTGACTGCGCTTCCACTGGGCTCTAGTCGACTCTTAGGGGAAAGAATACAAGAAAAGACTGGATAGAATTAAACTGATTGTTCAGTGTTTTAGTAAAAAGTGTGGTTCTGTCATACTCAGGGGCAGGTAACTAACACAGGAGGTCTCTGTTTGAGAAGCAGACAAGAGCACTGACTTTGTGTTCTGAGGTATAGCAAACTAACTTCAGCTTCTAACAAGTTACAAAACTGCTCTCAGTGCAAGCGTGTGCTCCATAGACGAAATCAAGACTAAACCAGGGCTAAACCAGGACTAAATCAAAATGAAACCAGGTCTAAACCAGGGTTTAGTCTTTTATTTTGACATTTGACTGATTTTTATTCTGTTCCTCATTTATACAACTTAGCACTCCCTCAGTACAAGCTCCTCGCTGTAGTAGTAGTAGTAGTAGTAGTAGTAGTAGTAGTAGTAGTAGAAGGGCAGTATTAGAACCAAAACATTAACAACTTGTCTGTTATGTAAAATATATATTTTAATTGTAAATAAATCAGCTGTACTGTTGTTATCAGTAAAACTAATATTTGTTTACCTCTTTTCTGGGGACACGTGGGTAATTTTTATGAAACATAAAGAATATATACTGCCCATAGCACCTTTAAGTCCAGGTTTACTTCTGGTTTAGTCAAAGTTCAATCCTGGTTTAGACGCTCTTTAGCTGTGGTTTATAAGTGATTTAATCCTGGTTTAGTCCAGGTTTAGTCCAGGTTTAGTCCATCTTTTGTTCTGGTTTTGTGATGCATGTTTCTGGGGTAATGCCCATTTTTCTTTTTGGTTTAGACCTGGGTTAGTCCAGATTGAAGACTCGTGTACTTTTGAAGCCAATTGTTTCTCGAGCTGGTACTTGGTGTTTTACAGTGACAGTTACATGGACACTGATCAGTGTTTATGTGAAATGTTTATAAGCACTTTTTTCACTGTAGTGTTAGGTTTAGTGTCTGTCATTGCTCCATTGTGCTTTACTGTTTACTGTACAGAGATTAAAACTACCGCCAATGAAGCACCTGTGAACTATATTGTGCAACAAGGTGTGTCGTGTGATAAAAGAGCATCAGGTGAGAACGAAAGGAGAGGAGTACGAGACAGAGGAGAGAGCTGAGGCTCGGAGGAGCAGGCAGGAGCTCGCAGGAGCTGAGGCTCGCAGGAGCAGGCGGGAGCTGAGGCTCGCAGGAGCTGAGGCTCGCAGGAGCTGAGGCTCGCAGGAGCTGAGGCTCGCAGGAGCTGAGGCTCGCAGGAGCTGAGGCTCGGAGGAGCTGAGGCTCGGAGGAGCAGGCGGGAGCTGAGGCTCGGAGGAGCAGGCGGGAGCTGAGGCTCGCAGGAGCTGAGGCTCGCAGGAGCTGAGGCTCGCAGGAGCTGAGGCTCGGAGGAGCAGGCGGGAGCTGAGGCTCGCAGGAGCAGGCGGGAGCTGAGGCTCGGAGGAGCAGGCGGGAGCTGAGGCTCGGAGGAGCAGGCGGGAGCTGAGGCTCGGAGGAGCAGGCGGGAGCTGAGGCTCGGAGGAGCAGGCGGGAGCTGAGGCTCGGAGGAGCAGGCGGGAGCTGAGGCTCGGAGGAGCAGGCGGGAGCTGAGGCTCGGAGGAGCAGGCGGGAGCTGAGGCTCGGAGGAGCAGGTGGGAGCTGAGGCTCGCAGGAGCAGGCGGGAGCTGAGGCTCGGAGGAGCAGGCAGGAGCAGGCAGGGCCAGTGCTGCAGATGTCTCTGTTCTCTTTGAGGATGAACAGGATCAGTTCATGAGTCCATCAAAGGGACAGCTCATGGGAGAGGTTCTGCAGATAAAGTTTCCAGACTGACAGTGCTGGTCCTGAACATTTGGGGGCCCTCAGCAGAACAGGTTTAAGGGCCCGGCCTCTGTCTTTCTCTGTCTGTCTGTTTCCACACCAAGTAAAATTTGCTATGTTATAACCAGGGCTTGACATTAACCCTCGCCACCCGGACAAATGCAGGTAGATTTTCATTTTGGCGGTGACACAAATACTCCCACTGCCATTGGTGTTTGAATTTTATGAATAAGAAGTTAGGCCTGAATTTATATTGCTCTGCTCGAGTATACACCATTTATTATAGAGTAATTCATCCTGGTTAAAGAAAGAATATTAGTACTTTAAAAACGCATGTGATATAATGTCATGTTACATCACATGCACAGAGATACACTTTATTCTGCCAATAACTAACACTTTTTTTATTTTTGATAAATCCCTGTCCATGCATAAAACAAATTTTAGGTGACTGGAGCCTATCCCAGTAACTTTGGGCCTTAGGTGGTGTACAGCCTGGACAGGGGCCAGCTTGTCGCAGGGCAAATTTTAAATTTCTGTAAACTTACTGTATACTATAAAATATACACAAAAACTCCACTAATTACATTGTGGCTAGTAAAAGCACTAATTGGCTAGCAACCTTTAACAAAGACTAGCCACGATGGCCAGAGAAAAAAAGTAGTAAATGTAAAGCCCTGGTTATGACTATTAGCTCTTGAAAATATTTATAATGTAGTTCCAGCAGAAGGTTTGTGAAATGCTTTCAGACACTGACGGTGAGATATTTGAGTGTAAAATTCACCAACTCAGCAAGAACATAAACATAAAACTGCCATCAAATTGGTCTCCAGTTTCAGAATAACTCTTTCAAAAATGTCAGTAGGAAGGTGAATATATTACATATGCAACCAAAAACGTAATCAGAGTTGTTGAATCAGACAAATCAGCCCTGTAATGCCTTAGGGGTCCTTACTTTGCTGATAGTACAGAGAGACTGCAGACTGAGATGGACTGGACATGAAGAGAGGACTGTGGATATATGGGTACAGAGGAGGGACAGTGATGGGTAGAAAAGATGAGGTTAGAGCTGGAGGCCTAGAGGAAGAGCAGAGAGGAGGTTTATGGATGTAATGACAGAGATCATGAGGTTAGTTTGTGTGAGAGGACAGGGGGCTGCAGTAAAGTGAATAAAAGTATTTTATACGACCTGTTTTGGAGTCAGTAGTGAAAGTGATATAGGTTCAGTTCATTGCAGAAAAACATGAAAGCACTGGAGTTGTGTGAAAGTGAAAGTGGCGTTTGTCCAAGTGTCTTTTGTGAATGGCTGGGAATAAGTTTGTTCTGGTCACAATCTCAACTCGAAACCAAGTGTTCTCAGGACTTTCCAAGACTAAAATTGGCAATATAAACTCACATATTGGGAGATTTGCAATTGGACCACTTAATTAGTTCTTACAGTAAACAAGTTGCTCTCTCATTTAAAAAATGTGTTGTTCAGGTGTCATTATTTTATTGTGATTGTGTCATTGTACACAAGATACAACAGAATTTGCTGGGTTTCACTCAACACACGATACAAGAACAGGGGTTCTCAAACTGTGGTACATGTCCCTAAGGTGGTACTCTTCTGCAGTTCAAGACCTTTGTCCAGGGTTAGTCCTGGTTTAGACCTAGTTTTGTCCAGGTTTTGTCCTGGTTTAGACCTAGTTTTGTCCAGGTTTTGTCCTGGTTTAGACCTAGTTTTGTCCTGGTTTAGACCTAGTTTTGTCCTGGTTTAGACCTAGTTTTGTCCAGGTTTTGTCCTGGTTTAGACCTAGTTTTGTCCAGGTTTTGTCCTGGTTTAGACCTAGTTTTGTCCTGGTTTAGACCTAATTTTGTCCTGGTGTAGACCTAGTTTTGTCCAGGTTTTGTCCTGGTTTAGACCAGGTTTTGTCCTGGTTTAGTCCCTGTTCCGACCTCTCTTTGGTCGTTAATTTTTCTGTATTATTCCTTTTTTTCCTGCACTGGTTTAAACCCTGGGTTTAGGCCCATTACGGTCCACTACAGTTAGTTCTTGTAAAGCTGAATATTTTCTGAGGTGGTCCTTGGTGTGAAAGGTTTGAGAATCTCTGCTGTAGAATATAACACATCAGATATAATACACTTATCATCATCAACACACAATACAAAATTTACATTAAACATACTCTAAACACAGACATACGCTGCATGTTTCCTCTGTAATAACAGAAATGGCTCTGTTCCCAAAACATCTTGAATGAAGAGAAAAGTAGAATAAAAATATGTACTGTGTGTGTGTGTGTGTGTTTGGGGTGAGTGGTGTTAGTGCTAATGTTGTCTCATTAAAGTGATGTTTTGCTTCCTGTTGTCCTAAACAGTATCTGATGTTCAGTGCTGGTTAGTTGGCACAGTGTTAGCGCTGCTGTTGCTAAAGAGGATAATGTTTTGTTGTTACACAGACTCCTGTCCTGTTGTTGCTGGTGTCTGTAGGATTTTGAAACCTGTGGACAGTGTCTTTGTCAATGACCTCACAGCACTCATTTATTGGATCATATGAGCACAAGATTGTGCCAAACATTACACAGCCAATAGTGTTTACTGTTGTCCTTTTGTTAGATGCCTTGGGTTAGGCTTTTGAAGGACAAAATCTCCTCTCTCTGATTAATGAGGTTTTATTTAGTTTAATGTCAGAATTGTGCTTCTTTTTTTTTCTGCTGTTTTATGGTGTGAGCAGTTGGAGCCAATGCTGGTTTAGTTCTGGTTTAGACTTGGTTTACTTCTGGTTTTGTCCTGATTTAGTTCTGGTTTAGACCTGGTTTACTTCTGGTTTCGTCCTGCTTTAGAGCAGGTTTAGAGCAGGTTTAGAGCAAGTTTAGAGCAGCTTTAGACCTGCTTTAGACCTGCTTTAGACCTGGTTTAGACCTGGTTTAGACCTGGTTTAGACCTGGTTTAGACCTGGTTTAGACCTGGTTTAGACCTGGTTTAGACCTGGTTTAGACCTGGTTTAGACCTGGTTTACTTCTGGTTTTGTCCTGCTTTAGACCAGGTTTAGACCAGGTTTAGACCAGGTTTAGACCAGGTTTAGACCAGGTTTAGACCTGGTTTAGACCTGGTTTAGACCTGGTTTAAAGGTGTGAGCAGTTGGAGCTAGTAGAGTTAGTCTCTTTCCAGTTGGACTCACTGCTGTCTTTTCTCCAGTGCAGTTATTCCTGAAGTCAGGAGTGTCGCGGCCCCTTTAAAAATCAGAAAATGCTCAACAATAAAACTTTAACTCTATTCAAAGGACATGTCATGTTTTTCTCCATGGATTTCCATAAAACGTTACAAAAGTCACAGACTGTTGGCTACTCACTGTATTTGTGCTAATTAGTAAGTTTTTCCTTTCGGATGGCTCTCTGAGACCCCGGAGAAGACGTAGGACCTGCTGGAGGGACTATGTCTCGCAGCTGGGATTTGGGATTTCCCTGGTAGAGGTGGAGGAAGTGTCTGGGGAGGGGGAAGTCTCGTCATCTTGGCTTAGACTGCTGCCTTAGTGACCTGGCCTTGGATAAACGACAGAAGATGATTGATGTACCTTAATGTAGACAACATCTGGTGGACCTCATTTTTGGAACCACTGCTCCAATGAATAAAGATGAAGTGCACAAGCTCAGACTCGACCAATTAAAGTGCGTCTGATCCGAATGGGACCGCCCCCTCTGTTCTGAGCCTGTGATTGGTCATAAAACTCAGTCCCTGCTCTGGTTCCCCCTCTGTCAGAAACACTTTATACCGAAGCCCAGATGAGTTCTCAGAGTCTCGTGTTTTCAGAGAGGACTCTGTCGTACTTCTGTTGACTGAATAATTAGTTTTACTCACACACAAGGAAGAAAATCTGTAGTTTCATGTTTACCCAGGAGATTATTGAGTGTCAGCGGTGTTTCTGTGCCACCGGTTTGTTTTGTTTATAAATCAGGGCCTGGTGATTGATCAGAAAACCTTACTAACCCAAGTTTTTAATTTTGAACAATGTCAGAAATTTTTAAGACTTTTGTTGCATTCATGTGATCCTCGGAAACTCAAGGAAAACATTTTTAAAAGAGGCACATAAGGCAGCATTAGACTGTTAGGATTCTCTATGAAGTCTTCCAGTGGATCATATGCTGGTCATGGTCTTAATTTGGTCATTGCTTTATTGTTTGAAGAAATTGTCTTTTTTTATGTTTGCCAAATCTTATTATTCTCAGTCAGGTTGTATTCTGGACAGAATAGCTCTTTTGTTTCCGTGCCTTTTGAAGCTTGTCTGAAGTTGATTATTTTTTATTTCGAGTTAGTATTGTAATAACATTTCACTGTGAACTGTAGAGTGTGTTTTCACAGTTTGCAGGAAAAAAAGCTGTAAATGTTTGTTATAAATCTTATTATTTATACAGCAAATCCAGATCATCTTTTCTAGTTTCAGTATGTCTAGAATTTCCTTTATTTTATTTTTTACTATTTCCACTTCAAGAAATAGAGCTCAACCAGTGACTGATTAAAAATGAGAAATGAAACTTCTGCAAAATGTTTATTTTGATCCAGATTAAATGTTTTATAGATATGAGTTACTCCATATCTTTTGTCACGACTTTCAACTCTTAAAAAACATAATTTTAGAAAAGTCAATGGAGAAAATGAATGGGGACTTTACTTAAAGAACCAGAGGTGGGCAGGCTTTATGCTCTGCTCTGTCTCTGATGGTTTATGTTTTTCAAATGTGGTCGGTCCTGAATCAGTTCTGTGAGTGTTGGTACTGAATGCTGATTGGTTTTAAGTCTATCCAGTTACACTCAGAGGTAGTTTAACCTGTGTCCAGCCCACAGAGACCCAAGCTCATAGGAATCTCCTCATGCTCTTAAACCTGACTGACTGTTGTCTTCTGTTATTCCCAGCAAACCCGGGCAGTCGCGTGCGGTGCCAGTACTTCCCGGCGGTGGATAAGGTCCTGTTTGTGGACGACTACGCCGTGGGCTGCCGTAAAGACCTGAACGGGATCCTTCTGCTGGACACCGCTCTGCAGCCGCCAGTGTTCAAGGCTGAGGACGAGGTGCAACTGGAGCTGCCTGTCACTGAGGTGAGTTACTGTACTGAACATTAAATATGTATATCCATTTACAACATCACGTAAGGAAATAAATGTTTGATAGGAGCTCTTCACTTTTAAGTAACTACTATAACTTCAGGGTTTCTGCAGAGTATTAAAAACATTAAAGCTCCCTGTGTCTCGCTTTAACCATGTTATAAAATCATCTCCTACTCAAAATCACACCTGGAGTAGTGTTTTGTCTCATTCACACATGTTTGAGTAATCCTGTATGCTGAGGCGCTGCCCTTCTCCAGAGCTGAAAACGCTTGGCCTCACAGTCTCGCTTGGTAAAGCTCCTACACCTCGGGCTGGGTACTGTTAAACAATACTTTTGTGCTATCAAAAGAAAAGTTACAATACTCCTGGTAGTGAAACAAATATTTTTATTCAGTACCAAGTTTCAGTCCCTAGAGGGACTTTTAATGTTTCTTTGCATGAATCAAATAAATACCACAGAATAAATCAGAGAAACTACTGCTTTAACTCACAGCTGAGAATTTATCTCCAAAAATGGGAGAATTAGCTCTAGAGGTCAACCAATATGGGTTTTTCTGTGGCTGATGCCGATTTTAAAAAATTTAGAACAGCCGATGGCCGATAAACACTGCCGATTTGGGGGGGACCTAAATGTAGGGCCAATTTTCTTAATTTTTAAGAAATAAATTAATATTATATAGTCATTTGTCTTAGTAATACTTATTAAAACTCAAACAAATGTGTTAGAATTGGACAGTGAGAACAGTTAAAGATGAGGTCATCTCAATCGAACTTGCTCTGTGCAGGTGGAGTTTGGGGAGAGCTACAGGACGCTTTTAAAATTTTTGTTCTACGAGGTTCTGTAGCAGAGAAATGAGCAAAATCTGTTGTAGTTTTGAGCTTTTCAGGGTGAGATAAAGAGATTTTAGATGTTTCCTATGAACTGCAGAGTAAGATCTAGTCTAAACTGCTATAAGATGGGTGGGGAAGCTGGGGTCCTTCAGTCACATGGTTGCTCGTACATGTGCCTGACCAAAAATCGTCCAATTTACTAAAAAATGCAAAAATCGTCTCGATATATCGGCCGACCTCTAATTAGCTCACTATAGGTATCAGAAAAAGCATTGCTCAGGTACCAGTATCAAAAACCACAGTATTGTTTAAGAACTGGTAGAGAAAAAATCTGAACCGTGCCAGCACTACAGACACCTGACACCAGGCTTGTTCTGATCATTTCAGCCTTAAACCACCGTCACTACGAAGCAGTCTGCTCATTTATCTATCTGTTAGCACCATGTTGCAAATAGCCATGCTAATTAGCCATTTTATGCTCTAGCCAGTCCCCACCGTTCAGTACAAGCACTCAGAGATTCTTCTCTCAGGTCTGGACTCAAATCCTCCCGACTTTATTCAGATGCAACCCAAAGGAGACGATCATGAGGCAGTAGTGTCCTCGCAGTCCTTCAAGCAGATGCGATAAACTACAGTGTTTTCAAAGGGCACAGAGCTGACGGAGTGAAGTGGGCGGGGCCAGCAGGGCCTCAAAGTGACAGACACCTAATCCAAACATTCTCTGTAAAAGTCACAGTAACAGCTCTCAACAGAAGAGGTTTTCTACAGATACATTATTTTAAGGTTATAAGATCCTGAAATTCTAATGCAGAGGAGTCCAACACTGTTCTAGAAAGACTGAGGAAAGCAGAATATCAGACCTTTATTTACTTTTGCTGTTGAAAGATATCCTACTTTAGTGTGGGAGCTGCTTATAGTCGCTCCCAACTCCAGATATGTGACAGAGGCAGTCCACTGTAGTAAAAGGATAAAGACTGGTTTGAACACGATTGCTTCATTACATACCTTTACTCGAGTCAATTGTTGTAGGTCTGTAATTGTGTGTCGCATTAAATAATTTTTAAAAAGCATTAAATTAGACTGCCACCTGCAGAAACCCTGAATATAGACCTACTTACAATTAAATCAATATCTTTGTTAATGGTAAACCCCTTTAATGCAGTTTAATCACTTACTTGGGAATTATTTACAGAAGGTTGTGTGTTCTCTCTGTGTGTTTCCAGGCCCAGCAGATGTTGTCGGCCTGTCAGGAGAAGATTGACGTCTCCAACACTGAGGGCTACGACCTCTTCATCTCTCAGCTCAAAGAGGGGCTCAAGAACTCCTCCCACGAGACGGCAGCCAATCACAAGGTGGCCAAGGTGAGTCCCAGCCAATCACAGAGAGCCAACAGAGAGGAAGTGTTTCGATCTGTCAGATGGATTACAAAGAATTTAAGCCAATCATAGGGGCTCAAGAACTCCTCCTATTAGACAGCAGCCAATCAGAGAGGGCTCACTCTAACAACAAATAAATGCAAAAACAAACAGTCCACTATGCCAAAACGAGACGTCCGTGTTTGATGTAAAGAATGGACCGTTACAGATCTGGGAATGGGTCATGAGCAGAATGTCTTGCAGCTGCCGTGCACGAGACAACGAGGTGGTGTTTCTAGCTACACTCTCAGCTGTTTAACTGTTCTATTGCATTTATATTTTTGTCTTATGTATTTCAATGTACAGACACTTTAGTTTGACAAAGCCAGTGCCTATTTGCTACCAAAACAATAACTTTATCAGGGCTGCACCGATATGGAAATTCTGTTCCCATATGGATATTGGAATTGTTATGAGGTCAATATTTTCTTCACATTGTCTGTGGAATTACGTCTCCTTTATGTAAATAGGATACAAAGAAATACCCTGAGGACTGAACTTTACTAATCCACTCAGAGGTTGATATTAACGCAGATTTAGAGGACTGCAACCAGTGGCGGATATAGTAATTTGGGGGCCCAAGGCGAAAATGGGAATGGGGCCCTTTGTAGTCAGGGCTTTTTTTCTGTCGTATATTAATATTTTGGCACAGCAGTGACATCCAGATGTGTAGAACTACACCTGTTGTATGAGTTATCCTGTTATTATTAACCCTGATGGTGATGGTGTCTAACAGCAGGTGCCACACTCATAAACCTGGAGCTACATCCAGGGTTTAAAGTTATTTTCTAAACCTATTTTACTACAACAATTTGACAAGTAGGTATTTTTTTTAAGTCTCTTTCACTATTTCATCTAATTAAAGCTTAAACAAACTATAACTGTTCAATCTTTCTGTGATCCTCATTTGGGCCCTGACCATCTGGTTGGGGGCCTTTACTGTTTGGAGGCTCCAGCCAATCGTCTGCTTTTGCCTAATGGTAGAGCTGTCTCAGAGTGCAGCAGGTAAACATCTGGTATCAGTGCATGCAACAAATTTGTTGATAGATTACAGTCAAACGCATGCATAACGGCCGATACTGAAAGTAACTGAAAAATATAAATGCATAAAGATAACATGTATTTGTATGCATTTTTAATTTCCAGTTACTTTTGTAGCTTAGACTATTCAGCTCTCTCAATACTATATGCCGTACAAGGATAACATTGGAGTTTTTCTAAAGCTTAATTTCTCTAAAAGTAGCTTCGTCATTCATAGTTCCCTTCTAGTGACTTTATTGCCTTTTATTATGACCTTGGGCCATTATGTTGTCGCCTGATGAAGTCATTCGAGTCTTTTCAGCATCTTTATAATGGCAAATCTTCCCCAAAAAAGAGCAGAAACGCTTACTGGCGCTAGCTGTTCCAATCAGTTCTCGTCTCGTTTACAACAAAATTTACAGCTTGTCTTTTGTTCCAGTTCTTCTTTTTCTTTCGCCATCACCGCGCTCTCTTCATTTGCCAGCGTCCGGTGGTGACTTTAAGCTTTGATTCAAGGCTCGGTTTGTCCTTTCAGAGCCACCGTACTTTACATTCTGCCCACAGCACACGTCTCTTTCCTCTGGACAACCTCCAACAATGCTCTCAATGGTTCTTATACATCCCTCCGACCAAATAAAACAGGTTTACTCTCACACAACATCAGTGTTACAATTAGGACTTTAGATCTGTATTGCAGGTGTAAGACTCTAAAAATAATGGTCAGATTTGTTGGTAATTTCAGTAAAGGGCAGTAATAGGTTGCAGGAGAAGTGATTACCTTTTGGTGGACCTGGAACACGGTCTGGATTCAAGAATGTGTTAAAGGTTTCTGTACCATTGTGCGATAAGTAGAGGTCGACCGAGTGTGACTGAAGGACCCCATCTTGTCTCAGTTTAAGCTCTTACTCTGCAGTTCATAGGAAACATCCAAAATCTCTTTATCTCGGCTTGAAAAGCTCAAAACGGCAATAAAACGATTGTCATTTCTCAGGAACAGAACCTCAACAAACTCTCCCCAAGCTCTACCTGCACAGAGTCTGACTGAGATGGACCTAAGTCTTCTCTCTGTCACATTCTAACACATTTCAGTTTTAATAAGCAAAAATAAAAAATGCAGTGTTTATCGGCCATCAGCTGCTCTAAATTTTTTTTATTACTTTTTTTTTTTTCCATTCATCTTCCACTTATTCCCTGTCACAGTTACAGGACCCTAGCCCAGTAACTATCAGGGCTGTGAATCACTTCTTTCATCACAAAGAGATATTATATCAATACAGTGGACTGGCGATACCTCAGAGACTGCCACAATATGATCACAATATGATGCGATATAAAGGCCCACGATCGATATCAGTGTTATCTGCTTATTTAACCACATATTTATTCTAAATAAAAAGCTATTGTGTATATATTATTATATTAATTTTATTACAATCAAACTGAACATTCAAAATAAATGTGAATGATTTTTATTAGTGTTTATAATGTTCATTTTAAATGGTTCAGATTAAATTAGAATAAAGTGAACATAAAGAAATTGATGTGAAGTATATTCATGTTTTATAAAGTTTTAAATTGCTCAGTTATAGTCCTCGCTTTAATGAGGAAACTCCCACAAAAGCTGCCATTTGTCATCTGTAGCTAATGTCAACAGAAGCACATGCTTTAGACTCAGCGGTGCAGCCCTGTGCTGTGCCACTTTTGTGAGTTTTTGAGTATTTTATCCTGAAACAGTCCAGATCTCTCACAGCGGATGAATTAACTCTGAACTGTGTCGCTCTAAACGGGAACAAAGAGTTTTAGCACATTTCCCTCACTAATTACTTTACTGCTGCGTTTGTTTACACTCTGTAAAGTTTGGCAGTGGAAGTAGATGGAGGCGGTGTGCTGGTTTCAAAATAAAGTCAATTTCTAAATAAAAGCACTCCTTTTATATTACAGTAAGAATGCACAACATTGATCGATGTTTACATTTTGCATTGATACACCGTGATCGTGGGTAATTATATCGATGCAAATGGATGTATTATTACAGCCCTAGTAACTCTGGGCCTGATGCGAGGACACACACTGACAAACAACCTGTGCCTTCCACTGGTTCCTTTTGATCGAAAAATAACTGTAGCTTGCATTATAAGAAAATCAGAGATGAAATGTAATGACAAAGTCCCTAAAGTTTAGAAAGCTGAGAAAAAAAGTACTAAAGATGGTGTTTAGGCATTTTTCTGCAGAAATTATGACTAGCAGGGGCTTTTTATGTGTACATTTTATTTTTTCCTTCAGCTGTTCCCTTTTAGCAAATGATATGCCTCCCTCTCCTCTCCCTCCTCTTCTCTCACAGCAACTAACTTCACTTTTTTCCACCCATTCCAGCCTGCTGCACCTGCCACTTCACATCTATTAGTATGAAACAGTAATAAACCTTTCCTGACATGTTGTTCTTTCTCTTCTCTTGTCCTCCTCTTGTCGTGCAGTGGGCGACGGTGACGTTCCGGCTGCCGCACCACGTCCTGAAGCTGGTAGCCAGTGCCATAGTGAACGAGCTGAAGAAGATCAACCAGAACGTGGCGGCCCTCTCCGTGGCGTCCTCCATCTTGGACAGACTCAGTTATCTTCTGTCCAGCGCCAGGCCGGAGCTGGGAGTGGGGCCCGGGAGATCCGTTGACAGGTCAGAGAAACATTGGTCAAGAGTTAACGAATTTAGGGAGAAAATGGTTTTGTTCCATTTCTACTGCATTTTATTAGTCTTTTAAATAAAGAAAGAGAATGGTTTATCCCTGAACACTGTTTTTGTTTTTTAATCATGGTTGCCACAGCGAAACAAGTTTTTAGGCTGAATGCCCTTCCTGTTGCAGCCATATTCTGTGACTTGAGTATGCTGTGTGTGAAGTATGCACTTAGAGCAAGGTTCGAACCTCGCTCCGGTTGGTGGACGAACGGTTAACCCACTGTCTCACCTTTAACAGATTGTTTTTTAATATTGTCAAGTCGTAGGGGACTTTTATGAATTAATAAGATATCGGTTTGTGACGCTGTGCATCATAACAGTGCTGCTCTGTTATCAGCCAAATGTGGCTAAAAGTGGTGAAAAACTCTGCCAGGGCTATAAAGGGCAGCACTGCACCACTACTCTCACAAATGAAACTATTTCTAAATACTTAATAAATAAATAAATATCAGACTGATTGATGGTTGATTTATTACTTTTGGAAAAAGAACTTGGGGTTTCTTGTTTATTTAAGTCAATAGATGAGTGAAGTGTTATACCAAAGTATTGATACCAAAGTATTGATACTTTTGATACTGACACATTCTATTTTTTCATAGATACCAGTCTGAAAGTGTTATGCTGCTCCAGTGGCATAAAGTAGCTGTAATATGTGACATGTTTTTATAAAGCCCTTTATAATTCACAAAAAACTTAGTTAATGCTGACAAGAAAAAAACAATGCTTCTTTAAAAATACTGTGAAATATTCTTATGCAATATATAGTTAATCGCAGTATTGTCATATTGTGATATTATTGGTATTGTGAGCCGTGTATCACGCATCGTGAGCAACTCTGTGATTCCAGCCCTAGTCAAGTCGTTGATGTTCAGCTCTGTATTGTGTATTATTCCCAGGTCGTTGATGTACAGCTCTGTATTGTGTATTATTCCCAGGTCGTTGATGTACAGCTCTGTATTGTGTATTATTCCCAGGTCGTTGATGTACAGCGAGGCGAACCGCAGAGAGACCTTCACCTCGTGGCCTCATGCTGGATACAGATGGGCTCAGCCTGATCCTATGGCCCAGGCTGGGTTCTACCACCAGGTCTGGGCTAACACTCACACATTAGCTCACTGTGTCCATCTAAAAAGGCAGAGCTCCACATTTAATTTTCTAACATTTAGATGAACTACATGTTGATCTAACTTGGATCTGTTTCTCCTCAGCCGGCGTCGACAGGAGACGACAGAGCCATGTGCTTCACCTGTAGTGTGTGTTTAGTTTGCTGGGAGCCCACAGATGAGCCCTGGTGAGAACCGCCCTCAGTCATTCAACAAATTATATGTCTTATTACTTATTATTGCACCTTTGACCTTTCTGAATGTGCACAGATCAAGTTTTTTTTTGCACAGCAATGGAAAATATTTTGTGGCCTCTTTTCATTGGATTGTTTTGGTTTATAGTCATGCCTTGTAGATTGCAGTGAGCGCTTAATTTAAAACCAGTTTTACCAGAACCAAATCTTGCACCGGAGCAGTCTAGTGAAGCCTGACGGTCGGCACGCAAACAAAGAAAAAATGTAATGACATATCGCTTCTTGGAAAAGCTAAACTGGTTCACAGCTCATCACTAAAAAGGTCATGTGACACATCAAATTTCTCCAAATTAAACAACCTACTTCTGTAATGTTCTATATCAGATGTGGCAGCAGTTTGGCAAAAGTGAACAGTCGAGTATGATTTGCAGGGATAACTCGTGTACCTCATGTGCAGATTAGCCATGTGTTCAAAAGCGAACTAGGCTTTGTTTTTCTGTATAAATTATACCTGAGCTGGCCTTTAGAACCAGAGAGGGCTAACTCTGAAACACGTTTATGTATTCACTGATGTCACCATGAGAGTAATGCACACTGCTGCTGCTTCACTGATGTTTTGTGCAGACATTTGGCATAAACCTCCATTTAAGTGGGTTTTTATGCCAACAAGAGAAAAGTAAAAATTAGACATAGGCTGAAAATTTATTTATTTTTATTTTTTTAATCTACATCATCCCATTCTGCTAGGGCTGGGCAGAGTTAAACAATACCTTTGTGGTATCGAAAGAAAAGTTATGATGCTACTGGTATCAAAAAAATAATTTTCATTCAATATCAAGTTTCACTTCCTAGTGGAATCCTTTAATGTTCCTTTGCATGAATCAAATAACAGAATAAATCATACACACTACTGGTTTAACTCACAGCTAAGAATTTTGCTCCAAAAATGTGTCTTTTATTGAATATTATTGTGTTTTATGATTGTAGAAGATGAATTAGCTCACCATAGAATATCAGAAAAAGTATCGCTCAGGAACTGGTATGAATAAATCTGAACAGTACCCAGACCTATGTCCAACTATTAGATGATTACACAGGTTTCCACTAATTCAAGGGAAAAAAAATGTAGTTCACTGTTTGACAAGCATGATGCCTTCTCTAACTGCTGCAAAACATATTTGTAACGTTTTACCTTTTATTAAACAGTCTCAGAGTCAAGGCCAACGCACACCAGATTCGCCGACGCCCAGCAAAAAATACGCTCCCGCTATTTTCTATGAGACTCCCCAGAGCCAGGTGCAGCAGGCTGCTCGACCCCGCGCCACTTTACGTCTCTGTTCTATTTGGACGCATTGACGCAGCTGAAAACACATGGTCCTTCGAACTTCTGCAGTAAACAAAGACAGTTCTCTGCTCCATGTGACTCAAAGACACAGCTAATAATAATAACTTGCTCTCGGTGCTTGACAGGGCTTTTACATGAACAACGTGGACTTTAAAATATGCGTTTTATCGATTAAAACGCGACAAAATGACAGAAGTGGCCTCAGGCTGTGTGAGGAGAGACTGGGCTGATGTACTCACCGCTGCACACCATGTGTGCGCTGGGCTTCAGTGTGAAGACTCAAAAAGTTGTTGCAGGGTAAATAAACCCCCTGCAGTGCCCCCTAGTTTATCTTGGTGAAAAAAAAACACCCTTGTAAGAATGGGCGTACCCTGTGTCCCTGAAATTGCATTGTTCTCCGTTAAATTACTTTTCTTGGGTCAGAAAAAAACATAACAAAGGAAATTTTAAATAATTGATCTGAAAAATTTAAAATCAACTTTGTATTTATTAGCACACCCATCCTGAGCCACATCCTCCTCTTCCATGGCTCCTTTAATAATCCCGAGCTAATGTTTAAGTGGACTTGAATAGACGAGATTTAGTGATTCAGAATCAGTTTCCTCTGCAGGTCTGAGCACGAGCGTCACTCTCCCAACTGTCCAGTTCGTTAAAGGGGAGCACACTCAGAATGTCCCTCTGTCTGTAACGTTGGCCACGAGTCCGGCGCAGTTCCCCAACAGCCCCGACTGCGCAGACAAGATCTCCTGCTACGGCTTCGGCAGCTGCCCACAGTTCCTCGCCGCCGCCACCAGGAGGGGCAAGGTCTGCATCTGGGACGTCTCCAAAATGATGAAGGTGAGGTCCATTCTCCAGGTTTACATGTCTTTATCAGGACTAAATCAAAGCTAAACCAAGCTAAACCAGATCTAAACCAGTCTAGGTCTCTGAAAGTTTAAAAGAATGCTTAACTTTTTTAGTTATTTTGGTAAACGACTGAGTAACCATCCATTCCAGCACCAACACCATTACCTCCTTGAGGAAAAGAAAACTTTATTTTCCAGAGGTTTTATGTTTGAGACAGTTTTCTAAAATGAGTTGTCCTGTGTGTGTTCCTGTTCTGTTCAGGTCCACCTAAAGTTCGACCTAAATCCGTACGACCCGGTGATCCTCAGACAGCTGTTGGTCTGCACCGGGGAACAGAGCCAGACGGTTCTGAGTGAGTCCAGGAGACCCACCCTGGCCTGGCTGGAGGAGTCCACGTGCTCGGACCTGCCCAAACTCGAGGGGGACAGGTAACTCAGAGACTCTGCTCTGGGGTTCTCTGTGATGTTTTTCATTTCCTGATGCTGTGGTGTGTTTCCTTTCCCAGTGACGACCAGTTGGAGGATTCAGACAGTGAAGATCATTCCAGATCCGAGTCTGTAACAGGTAACTGCTGTCATCACCTTTACCAATGTACATGTGCACCAGAAGAAGGAACAGCTTACGTTAGTGGCTTTATATGAAGCATGTTTGAAATAATTTGGCCATTTTTGCAACAGTTAACTAGACCCTATGTAAAATATAGTAGTGGTTTGTTATTAGTTAATTTGATGATCGCAGTGCAATTGTCAAATGTATTTAACTTGAACTTTGATCATATAAAACAGGGGTGCCCAACTGTTTTTACGCTCACAAGCTCCTTTTAAAATCACCAAGGCCATGAGAGCTACCTATACATTTCTATTATGGGCGCAGGGTGGTGAGCGTTTATCAGGGTTATTATTATTATTGCAGCAATTAAACAAGAATCTATTAATAATAATGTTTTAATTAACTTTTTATTTATTAAAAGAAAACCTACTAAAATCAGCTGGTGCTAAACCTGAAAGGCCTCGCTCTGAGAGGAATCTGGAGCTGGCTTCTCACAAGACTGCTGTGACTTAGATAAAGAGGGGGGAAACATGCTCCAGTGTTGTGAATTTTGACTGCAGTACCATGTTAAAACAGCAGAGGTTGCATATCTCCTCTGTTGCCTTTAAATCTCATAATGGTCTTGTAAAGTAGGGTTATTTAACCGTGTTCTTTGCCCCTAACCCACCTCTGTTCCTCCCTCCACAGGACCCCAGTCGCAGTGGGAGAGTATGGACGTGCACCTGTCTGTGAGCGCTCTGAGTGTGCTCCAGCAGCCCGAGAAGCTGCAGTGGGAGGTGGTGGCCAGTGTTTTAGAGGACACTGTCAAAGACCTGGAGGAACTTGGGGCCAATCCCTCCTCTCTTACACAGCCTTCGAAGCCCCACGGCCAGCCTAAAGCCAAGGACAAACTCCCCGAGCACCACAACATTCCCTTCCCCTGCCTCTTGGCCGGAGGCTTGCTCAGCTACCGCTCTGCTTCCAACAACACGCCCACGTCACACGTCCCACCCGCACCGCACACATCAGCCTCTACGCGCAGAACTGAGCCTCTCCCAGACCAGGGCCCAATGGAGATCGAAAATGCACAGACTGCTTCCACACAAGAGCAGGGTTTCCCCAATTCTCAGCCATCTAGTCCGTCGATATCAGGGGGGAGCGTGCGCCGGTCCGTTCCCGTTTTGCTTCTGTACAGCATCCGCGAGGTGGACGACAAAAGTACGGGACAGGTTTTTACGCAGATGAATAATTTAATGAGTAATCATGAAGAAGGCTTCACCGTGCCGCAGATAATCGAGATGGAGTTTGATACGCACGAGCAGCTCCTCCTCCAGGACCCTCCCATCACGTACATACAGCAGTTCGCGGACGCAGCTGGGAACTTGGCGGCTTTGGATGGACACGTTGACAAATGGAGCACGCTGGCGTCCGCTGCTAACGTCTCTGCCCCTTTCCCCAAGCCCGGATCTTTAGTGCAATGCTTACGTTTGCCCAAAGCGCTAGAAAATGAGAATCTATACGTGGATTCCATAACGCCGTGCTACGACGGCGTCCATCTTTTAATCGGCTTGCAACCGAGCTGTGGATCCGAATCGCTCACCGCTACCAATCAAGTAGAAGCTTTGAATAACTTGAACCGGCTGCACTCGGCTCTCAGCAAAGCGGACAATTTGCACAACGGCGTCGAGAGCCATCAGAAAGCAGGAAGTCAGACGCAGACGCAGTTAATTTTACCTCCAAACGACCAGCAGGAGCATCCGCAGAGATCGCTCAGTCAAGGCGGAGGATACTTAGCGCTGTACAAACTAAACTACTCCACTCGTATAGTAACGTTAGACGAGGAACCGGTTAAGCTGCAGCAGATTAGCGACCCCTTAGACGCTATAACGTCCCTTATTCTGCTGCCGCCGGACGTGTTGGACAGCAGGGAGGAGGACAGCGAGGAGGGGCAGGACGAGGCACCGAAAAACGGTGCGATTAAAAGTGAAAAGAGTTCTCCGCAGACCTCGCTGGGGCACAGAGACGTGGGCAGGAGGGCGGTGGAGGTCTCTGGACTGGGACACTTGGTGGTGACCACCAGAGCCGGGTTTATCATGATTTTGGATTTGTCAACGCTGGAGGTGTTGGCGAAAGTGGAGCCGCCCAAAAAGGAAGGGTCCAGTGACGAGGCGGACCCGTTTGTGTCGGTGACGTACTGTTCCGGGACGGACCGGCTCTGTGCCTGCACCAGAGGTCAGTGTCACAGGAGAGGGCTGTAAACCTGGGAGGTGGTTTTCAAGCATTAAAAGTCATTAAATGAATTAAGGCCTTGAATGGCATTAAAAATCATTACATTTGACAGGCCTTAAAAGCCTAAAATAGTTTTGAAGAAACTACAATGGCTTTACCAGTTTTCTTAAAATATATATAGTTTATCAGGTTATCGCCAGGGTCTTAAAAGTATTAAATTTGATTGTGTCAAAATTAAGGCCTTAAAAGTATTAAAATGATCAGTACGTCATTTTGTTCATCTTGGTCTTAAAATTTGTCAAAACATTCTCTTATTATTACAAAAACTAGAGTCACCACAATAACAAAATATATTTATTGAAGAAATGTTATCATTGAAATGCATGATTCATTTATTTTCATGATTTTTTTTAAATGCTGCACAGGAGTTGTTGTATTAGACATTTAAAATACAACCCTTGAGTTTCAGAGAGTAGTGCGAATAATTCTTTAGTGTAAAATTCATACAGATTGTTGTTATGTTGTTTCAGATAAGAAAAGTTTTTATTTGTCATACATAGTACAATGTACATAGTACAATCTTCTCAGCCACCTCGGCCCCACTGATGTAGAGTGGGTTGAAGTCTCGCTGCTGCTTCCTGCTAAAGTCCACCATCATTTCCTTAGTTTTGCTGACGTTCAGCAGGAGGTGGTTCTCCCAGCACCAGTCCTCCAGGTGGGACACCTCCCTCCTGTGGGCGCCAGTCCTCCAGGTGGGACACCTCCCTCCTGTGGGCGCCAGTCCTCCAGGTGGGACACCTCCCTCCTGTGGGCGCCAGTCCTCCAGGTGGGACACCTCCCTCCTGTGGGCGCCAGTCCTCCAGGTGGGACACCTCCCTCCTGTGGGCGCCAGTCCTCCAGGTGGGACACCTCCCTCCTGTGGGCGCCAGTCCTCCAGGTGGGACACCTCCCTCCTGTAGGCGCCAGTCCTCCAGGTGGGACACCTCCCTCCTGTGGGCACCAGTCCTCCAGGTGGGACACCTCCCTCCTGTGGGCGCCAGTCCTCCAGGTGGGACACCTCCCTCCTGTAGGCACCAGTCCTCCAGGTGGGACACCTCCCTCCTGTGGGCTCCAGGTGGGACACCTCCCTCCTGTGGGCACCAGTCCTCCAGGTGGGACACCTCCCTCCTGTGGGCGCCAGTCCTCCAGGTGGGACACCTCCCTCCTGTAGGCGCCAGTCCTCCAGGTGGGACACCTCCCTCCTGTGGGCGCCAGTCCTCCAGGTGGGACACCTCCCTCCTGTAGGCGCCAGTCCTCCAGGTGGGACACCTCCCTCCTGTGGGCGCCAGTCCTCCAGGTGGGACACCTCCCTCCTGTGGGCGCCAGTCCTCCAGGTGGGACACCTCCCTCCTGTGGGCACCAGTCCTCCAGGTGGGACACCTCCCTCCTGTGGGCACCAGTCCTCCAGGTGGGACACCTCCCTCCTGTGGGCGCCAGTCCTCCAGGTGGGACACCTCCCTCCTGTGGGCTCCAGGTGGGACACCTCCCTCCTGTGGGCGCCAGTCCTCCAGGTGGGACACCTCCCTCCTGTGGGCGCCAGTCCTCCAGGTGGGACACCTCCCTCCTGTGGGCGCCAGTCCTCCAGGTGGGACACCTCCCTCCTGTGGGCACCAGTCCTCCAGGTGGGACACCTCCCTCCTGTGGGCGCCAGTCCTCCAGGTGGGACACCTCCCTCCTGTGGGCACCAGTCCTCCAGGTGGGACACCTCCCTCCTGTGGGCGCCAGTCCTCCAGGTGGGACACCTCCCTCCTGTGGGCGGTCTTGTTGTTGTAGGAGATTACTCCCACAACAGCGGTGTCGTCAGCAAACTTGATGATGGTGTTGGAGTCTGATGTGGCCTCGCAGTCACAGGTGTAGCGAGTACAGCAGAGGACTGAGCCCACAGCCCTGGGGGATGAGGTGTGGAGGGTGAGGGGGGAGGAGGTTGGTGACCCGCAGGTATGCAGGGAGGTGGGCAGTGTGGAGGTGATGAATGTTTTAATGAGTCTCTCAGAACATTTCATTGCCACAGAGGTGAGGGCTATGCCTGTAGTCATTGGGGCTGGTGTGGGGGGCTGTGGTTTCTTTGGGACAGGGACTACAACGGACTTTTTAAAGCAGGTGGGACTCGCACACTGTTCCAGTGAGAGGTTGAATATCTCTGTAAACAGAGGTGCCAGCTGGTCAGCACAGGTCTGAAGGACACGTCCACTAATGCCGTCTGGTCCAGCCGCTTTCCTAGTGTTTACACTTCTAAACACCCACCTCACATCACGCTCTGTCACAGTTATTATGTTTTAACAAGATAACATCACGTTAAAACAAGATATGAAATTATCACATTTTTACAAGATAAATGATTTTCTGGTTATTATGTGATGTTTCCGTGCATAGAGATCGAGATGAGCTTGCAGGATGGCAGACTCCACTCTACACGTTTCTCCAAGAACAGGGTTTGCCGAAAGATTGTATAGAACGGATGCAAGAGCACAAATACCAGCTTCGCTATACGTGTTGCTTCCTTAAACATCACGCAATTACAAGAAAATATATAAGAACAATACATCACCTCAGACTCTATAAGACATGACACACAATTATAGTTATACAGTATATGGCCCAACACACACATTTTGGAAAACCTCTGCTTTCAAGAACAACTTCTCAGCTGTTGATGGTGTCCTGTTATATCACAGCAGAACTCCATTTCCAGAGTGAAGAGAGCTGACAGACTTATATCACTGCAGCAGACCCAGTGTTAGCTGTGTTCTTATTCTGTAAAGAGTATATGAAAGATCTTCCTGAGTGTTTATGTTTGGCTTCCTTACAGAGTTCACTAAAAATTGAATACATTTCCCTGTCTTATGTAGCCGATTATTAAGCCAGGATTATGGATTAGTCTTAAGCCTAAATGCATTTTCTTATGAGGCTAATGTGTGTGTTTTTTTGGTGCAGGTGGAGAACTTCATTTCCTTCAAATTGGAGGAGTTTGTGACGACGTGGATGACGGAGACATGTTTATCGATGGCCCTCTTTCTAAAGGGTCTGAGCTGCTGCTGGAGGGAGCCAAGCCCTGCTCCAACCCCTCCAGCCCTGGAATCATAGGTCTGAGAATCATTTACACTTTATTTTTGCTCTGAATTTTAAAATATGGGGTGCACCTTAGCGTGGAACCTTCTGAATGACCTGGATCTTGTGGTTTATGTTGTTCTTCTGCTCTAGGAGTGGACCTTCTGGTGGAGCAGCCCCTGACCACAGACGGCTTGATGTCGCTGGTGGAGCTGACCCGATTCGAGACCCTCACGCCAAGGTTCTCTGCCACGGTGCCTCCCTGCTGGGTGGAGGTGCAGCAGGAGCAGCAGCAGAGACGGCATCCGCAGCATCTACACCAGCAGCACCACGGGGACGCCGCCCAACACACGAGAACGTGGAAGCTACAGAGCGACAGGTAACAGAAAAAAATGTCTTCAGCTAGTTATAATTACCCTATTTTCCGGACTATAAGTCATGCATAATGCATAATGAAGAAGAAAAAAAACATATACAAGTCGCACCGGACTATAAGTCGCATTTTTGGGGGGAAATTTATTTTACAAAATTTGATACCAAGAACAGACATTTCATGTTGAAAGGCAAGTTATAGTAATAATAGAATAGAGAACAACAGCTGAATAGGTGTGCGCTATGCTAACGTAACACATTGATGGTTATTCAGCTACATGAAGCATAAACAACGAACTGAACAGGTGTCTCGTATGTTAACGTAATATATTAACAGTTATTCACATAACTATAGCATAAAGAACATAATATAACAAGTTCACCAAACTCACCATCTCACTCCTAATCGCTAAATCCTTTAAATTCTTCATCCTCGGTGTCGCTTCTGAACAACTCCGCCAACTCTGGAGGTAGACGAAGCGCCGCTTCCTCCTCTGCGTGGCTGTCGTCAGACTCAGCATCAGTTCCATTTCCAATTATTCCGCTCTTTCTCAGTTGTCTTTATAGCCTAAGTTGTTAGTGGTAATGTTTACATTTTAAATTGTCAGTGGTACAGGTGCAGCAGATGCTGGTACACAAGCCTAGAGCGCCCTCTAACCAACACCTGAAATATTTTAATATATAAGTCACACCTGAGTATACGTTGCACCCCTAGCAGACTATGGAAAAAGTGCGACTTATAGTCCGGAAAATACGGTAATAGTAATAATCATTTGAAAAGCTCAGACGTTTTAATATCTGTGCCTAAACGGATGTCCATCTTCTCCCCAGCTCCAGTTGGGACGAGCATGTGTTCGAGCTGGTCCTGCCCAAAGCCTGTATGGTGGGACACGTGGACTTCAAGTTCGTGCTCAACGCCAACATTGTGAACATTCCTCAAATACAAGTCACTTTACTAAAGAACAAGGCCCCGGGGCTCAGCAAAGTCAGCGGTGAGGACTCAGATTCATCTCATTATCAGTAAAATAACACCTGAAAGGAATCATTACTCTGCACTTAAAGTTCTGGTTTAGTTCTATTCATGTTTTAGTGCTGTTTTTGTTGCTTTAGACCTGGTTTAGTCCTAGTTTATTCCGGGTTTAGTCCTGGTTTAATCTTTCCTAGGATGTGATTTTGTCATGTTTTTATACTGGTTTAGTCCTGATTTTGGCTAATTTTAGACGGCACTTTGGAAACAAAATATTTACTGAGCTGGTCCTTGGTGTCCTGGATCCATGCCAGGATTAATTATTTTGTCCATGGCCCATTACTGACCTTCTCTCAAAAAATAAAATTGTGTTTATTAAAACACTCTTAGTCACCTTGCTGAAAATTATTTAACAAATCAACAACAAACAAACACCACCTTCCAAAAAGAGTCTCAAGTAGCACTAATGTTTTTCATAATTGCCCATATTTTTTCTCTATCAGCTTGACAGCCATAACCTTTTTTGTTCTTCTTTCCTCTTTCAGAAACAGCAGTGGACAGACAGATCTCCTTCCCCCTATCCAACCTTCACTCCAACGGAGAGAGGAACGGACCTCCTCTGCTCCACGACTTCTCTGAGGACATTCAGTTCATGGACATCGAGGAGACGAGCGGTACTGATCTCTAACAGGCTCTACACTTGTTAAATATACGTTACAGTCCAGTGTTTACTCATCCATCTTCCCGTGGTCTCAGGCTCGATGCTGTGTCCGTTCCTGGAGGACCATAAGGAGGATATTCTGTGTGGTCCGGTGTGGTTGGCCAGTGGGCTGGACCTCTCTGGCCACGCGGGGATGATCAGCCTCACCAGCCCTAAACTCGTCAAAGGTACTGCCGAAAACGTCTGGTCTGGAAACCCATCGCTCCTGACCATCATAAACCATTCATTAGGACAGATTTTCCCTGCCTAACTTGTTGTGTCCTGTGTTGTCTTGTCAGGGATGGCAGGAGGGAAGTACCGCTCGTTCCTCGTCCACATTAAAGCTGGAACAGATAAAAGTTTGGAGGACAGTCCTCGTCCTGTTGTCAGAATGCCCAGCTCCAAACCTCAGGGCTCCAAGGGTCACTCTCTGTCCACGCTGCTGCAGAGGGCTCAGGCTTCTAAGGTAATTCTGCATTTCTGAGACATGGGTCAAGATGGTAGACATCCATAATGTTATATTCTAATAAAAAATACTATAAAAGTCGCTTTTTTTTAGAAACTTGCATATAACCAAGCAGAGTTAACTTAAATTTAGTTTTACTCGATTAAATCTACAATAGATCATAGTCACACCAAATGCTTTTTTTTGTTTTTTTATTTAATCATATCTTATGTATATATTTTTATACAATATTTAATGTTTTTAATTGTACTGGTCTGCTACAAGGACCACCTTATACCACATTTATAAAGGCCCAGACTTGGTCCTGTGACTTTGAGTTTGCAGTTATGTTGTCATTGCTTCAGAATATAAAACTGATTATCTTCAAACAGCAGGTAAACATTAAGGTGAATTATTGTTACTCAAATGCACGTACGCAGAACTGGAGATGTATCCAGTAACTTAACGTGTGCAGCACCTTGCGACAAATACAGCCACTTTCTAACTTTTATTAAGCTAACTGATGTCTGCATCTCTCTGTCCTTTTGGAGTTAGTTTAAATCTGATTCTGTATAAGTTTAGCCCAGAGTTCGCTCTTTGAACCTGTTTGTATTGGAGAAGGAGAGATGACAGAAGAGGAGCAAAGTTAAACCTAGAAATCCTAAAGTTTCACTCACCGCAGGATGAAGTGGGGAGAACAAACAGGGCGGTCATTATTAAAAACTATAACGACATATATTCGTCATCAAAATGAACCAAGTATAGCTTATTTTGTCCAGTGAATTGCAATAAACATGTATTTATGGACATTGTTGCCAACTTTTCCCTTGCATTTTTGGTATTAAAAGGTCATACGTTACTTTAAAGATGTTCTATTTTCAGGATAAGGTGTCAGCGGGGAAGTCTGAGGCTGCCACTCCGTCGAAGAAAGTGGAGAACCTTCGAGGATGTGACCTGCTCCAAGAGGTTTCAGTCACAATCAGACGCTTCAAGAAGACGTCCGTAACCAAAGAGAGGTACCACGCCTCACACACTTTTAAAGACTCGTGAGAACAGACCTGCTCCAAGACAGTGGGCCTCATTCGTAAATGTTTTTACTGAAGGAAGTTATTTAAATCTAACTTCTATGAACTGCCCAAAGTAAACTTTATGGGATGCGTGACTCGTTAGACTCAGACACATTCGTGCTTAAATCCAGTAACTTATTCTATTAAATAGTATTATTTTCAAAAGGAATAATTTGTAAAAAATGTAATCTGCAATTAAACAGGAATTAAAATATTTTATGGCAATATAAATCTGATAATATTATAAAATTTAAAGAGTTCTCAGAGCTGTTTTTGGGATTTGTTTCACCAAAATAACATTTTCCAGCCAAAAAGTAAATGATGAATTACAAAACTCTTCCTAAGTGGGGCTTAAGGACAACTCTTTGTGTGAAAGGGTTCATGAATGAGGTCCACTGTCCCTATCTCACAATGGTAAAGGTATAGAGCCCAGACCTGGACTCAAAGAAGGAATCTTATAGCTGAGGGGTAAATGCTTTGTCCATTGATATAAGGTGTCTGAATTATCATTGCTGGGGTGAATTTGAAGGCAAAAGTGTTTGAATAAAAGTTTTTATTCAGTGGTTCCTAACTGGTGGGTCTGGATCCAAAAGTGTGTCATGGGGAAAAACGTGGCTCACAATAAAATGATCAGGATAAAACTGGGTCTCACAGTCAGACCAGGTCCACTGATGTAGGCTGAACACTCTTCACACCATGTTTCCGAGGCACACATTTGACAGTCTGAAGAAGTCAAAGTTGGGCCCATATATTGTATTCTGATGTTGTCTTGTGTCCCTGTCCCGCTCAGAGTGCAGAGGTGCGCCATGCTGCAGTTCCCAGATTTCCACGAGAAGCTGCTGGAGGCGCTGTGTCGTCGGATGGAGAACGGGCCCTGTACTGAGCACGCCCAGAGCCTCATCCTGGACATACTGTGTTGGCTCGCAGGGGTCTTCTCCAACGGGCCCTGCAGGTACGACCTTCAGAGGGGTCCACAGTGAATCCTCTGCCCCCGCTGACCTCTCCTCTGCATCCTCCTCGCTCTCACACCAACTAACCTCATGTCCTCTTTCACTACATCCATAAACCTCCTCTGTGGTCTTCCTCTAGGCCTCCAGCTCTAACCTCAGCATCCTCCTACACATAGATGCACTATCCCTCCTCTGTACATGTCCTGACAATCTCAGTCTGGAGTATTTTGAGTTGAATTCAGTCTACTCTTGTTTGTTTTATTGCTTTTAATTTACTATATTCATTTTTCTCCCCCAGTTTAAAAGAAGGGAAGGAGGCGCTCCTGGTAAAAACCCGCTCCAGGTTAACAGACATCATTCGAGTTTGTTTCTTCGAGGCTGGACGCAGCATCGCGCACAAGTGTGCTCGCTTTCTTGCACTTTGTATCAGGTGCGCTCCACATTAGCTCTAACTCTTCTCTCAGTAAACTGTATTTTGGTTTAACTAATATAATACATGTTTTTTCCATCTTTCTTCAGTAACGGTAAAGGAGAGCCGGCTCAGCAGGGGTTTGGAGTCAGTCTCCTCAAAGCTCTCATCGAGAATATGCCTTATCTACCTGCAGCAGCTACAGGAGGTGAGAAAGTACATATTGTATATAGTCAGCTACCAAAAGATATTATTGTTATCTCCTGTAGGCTCAGTGTTGTGGTACTTTGTTGTTAACCTGGTGTGTTAATGTTCTTGTGTTCTGGTACTTTGTTGTTAGCCTGGTGTGTTAATGTTCTTGTGTTCTGGTACTTTGTTGTTAACCCGGTGTGTTAATGTTCTTGTGTTCTGGTACTTTGTTGTTAACCTGGTGTGTTAATATTCTTGTGTTCTGGTACTTTGTTGTTAGCCTGGTGTGTTAATGTTCTTGTGTTCTGGTACTTTGTTGTTAACCCGGTGTGTTAATGTTCTTGTGTTCTGGTACTTTGTTGTTAACCCGGTGTGTTAATATTCTTGTGTTCTGGTACTTTGTTGTTAGCCTGGTGTGTTAATGTTCTTGTGTTCTGGTACTTTGTTGTTAGCCTGGTGTGTTAATGTTCTTGTGTTCTGGTACTTTGTTGTTAGCCTGGTGTGTTAATGTTCTTGTCTCCTGTAGGCTCAGTGTTCTGGTACTTCGTGCTGCTGAACTATGTGAAAGAGGAGGATTTGGCGGGATGCAGTTCGGCCTGTGCCTCGTTACTCACAGCTGTGTCCAGACAGCTGCAGGACCGGCTCACTCCACTGGAGGCGCTGCTGCAGACCAGGTACTGACCGCTGTTTGTTTAGACCAATGGTGTAGAAGTTAGGGCGGTGCTTCAGGTTTGAGCTGGTGTGGTTCATACAGCTCCACGTTATGAAGTCTAGTGTTTAGTTCCTTTCTCACAACTCTGATACTTGTCCATTAGTGGTGCTTTAAAGTTGGTCATTTAATTTTTCCCCTAAACTATTCCATCTTGTGTTCCCTGTAGATACGGTCTGTACAGTTCTCCGTTTGACCCGGTTCTGTTTGATCTGGAGGTGAGTGGATCTTCATGTAAAAACGCCTACAACAGCAGCATCGGAGTCCAGTCGGACGAGATCGACCTCTCAGAAATACTCTCAGGTACAAACAGTACTAACACTTTATAATAACATGTTTTTTAGTGACCTGTTTCCCTGAGTAGATCATGTTTTTCTCCAGGGAATGGTAAAGTGAGCAGCTGTGCGGCCGCTGAGGGCAGCTTCACGGCTCTCACCGGGCTCCTGGAGGTGGAGCCCCTTCACTTTAGCTGCATCTCCACCAGCGACGGGACCAGGGTGGAGCGGGACGACGCCAGCATGTTCACTGGTAATAAACTGACACAACATGAGCAGAGCCTGAAATCGAGAGCTGATGCATAACGGACCTTATGGGTTCTGCAAAGCTGCCTATCTAAGAATCTCCTACTGCAAAAGAAGATGTATAGAGCAAAAGTGATGCAGCAGAAGCACCTAACTCTCAGTCAGTGATGGTTCAGCCTCCTGTCGTCTCCTGTAGGGCTGCTTGATTATGGAAAGTTCATAATCAGAATTATTTGAAACAAATATTCATGGCCTTCCAAAATAATAACCAGAGTGGTCTCACATTATTAGTGTTATTTAATTCCTATAGCCTAGTACAACTGCAGCCTGTTTAAACAACACTGGTCCAAGTGTCTGTAATTGCTGGGAGCCAAAATCAGAATCGAAGAATTAAAATATGATTAATTGTACAGCCCTAGTCTCATGCTCTCCTCTTTTGGATCTGCTGTCTGTTTTGCAGAAAAAGGCTTAAAATGGGTAAATACAGTATGTTGCTCAGAAATTCTCCCAGACGTTTTATTCTGGGACTACTCTGTCTGGATTAGGATCTTTGACCTTTCATTTTTTTCTATTTAAATTACATAATTTGGTCATGTACTATATTAATTTATGTTCTTTTAGTCCTTGAATGCTAATTGACTGCCATAAACATTTTTGGCAACCAGCTTCTGTGTCCCAAGAGAACCCCTAAAGTGGACAAGAGACATTGATTTTCTTGTTCTGATTTTCCTCCCTCGCCTCTCTCTGTAGTGAGTACGTTTGGCGTCCCTCCCACAGTCGGGCCCCTCTCCTCAGCCTCAGTCGGTGAAGCCTCCACAGCTCTGAGTTCTGCAGCTCAGGTGGCTCTGCAGTCCCTGTCCCACGCCATGGTGTCTGCCGAACAACAACTTCAGGTTCTACAGGAGAAACAACAGCAGCTGCTCAAACTGCAACAACAGGTGAGACACTCTTCACCTGTACAGGTGTTTCTGTGGATGTTCAGAGACACTTTTCTAACCCTGTCTGGTTGTCTCTGTACAGAAAGCTAAACTCGAAGCCAAACTCCACCAGACCACGTCAGCGGCTGCCGCAGCAGCAGCTTCAGGTCACCTCCATAACTCAGTGCCTTCCAACTCCTCCTCCGCTCCGGGGTTTTTCATCCACCCGTCGGACGTCATCCCTCCCACGCCCAAAACCACGCCCCTTTTTATGACTCCGCCCCTGACACCGCCGAACGAGGCCGTGTCTGCAGCGTTCAGCGCCGAGCTGGCTCACCTGTTCCCCGGGTCAATGATGGACCCCAGCCCGGTCAACCTGGCGTCGCACAAGAACGCTCAGAAGAACAAACAGGTGAGGACAATAGTGCCAGACCTGTCGTCCCTTTAAGCTGCTCCCTTTTAATCAGAAGTCTCCACAGTGAATCTCTTTGCCAGGTTTTTACACCAGATGCTCTTCTTAAAGCACATACTGTGACTGGAGTTTTGGGGAATCAAACCCTTACCTCGTGCTTCAAAGACAGGGAACCAGCTCCAGCAGGCTTTACAGAATAAACATTATCAACTTAGTCTATAGCTTTCTTCATAGTTTAAATCTGGGGTGTCCAAACTGTGGCCCGGGGGCTAGAATGCGGCCTGCGGTCCATTTGGTCCACAGGCTTTATTCTTAATTGGCCCGAATTGCCACAGGTAATATCAGTAAAAAGCTTTATTCTTGTATGAGATAGACCTGACATCAAGAAAGAAAAATGTAATTTAGTGGTTGGTCAACTTTAAAATTCTTCTATACTATGTTCCAGTCTTAAGCTCAAATAAATGTGTGATTGTAGAAGGGCATCCGGGGTAAAACCTATACCCGTGTTACTGATTCACTGTGGAGATCCCTGAAAGAAGGGGAGCAATCGAATGGGACTGTTTTATGTCTCACCTCTGACTGGCCCCCCTACATTTGTTTTTTTGTTTGTGGTCTTCAGTGAAAAAAGTTTGGGTCCCTCGCTCTAAGTGTTGTTTAGTAAATGTGACTTGTGAAGGCCTGGGAGTGTGGAACTTCCTGACATTACTGTACCTCCTCTCTCCTTCTGTGCCAGGGTCCGATGGGCAGTGGCCTGGCTCTGGCCATTTCTCAGGCGTCTCACTTCCTCCAGCCTCCGCCTCATCAGTCCATCATCATCGAACGCATGCACTCAGGTAACGCATATTTTCAGACAGAGGTCCATTCACAAACGCTGAATATCGTCCTAGTTTGAAAGTTAAAAAACACCAGAACATACAAATAAGCTCCTGCATTGTATTTCTGACATATAAATATTGCTATATGATAAATAACTTAATGTTATAATTAGTTTAATTAATCACCCACCTCCCACCACAAATTCTGATACAACTTTTGTTCTGAATAGGACTAAACTAAACCCAGCGACAGCGTTTGAGAAAATACGGGAGCATTAAGAGATTTTCTGTGTACAGTATAATATGAAGTGTGTGGGAAAAGGTGGACAGGTCCCATCCACTTTTTTTTTTAAATACTTAATTTTTATGATACGACAGAGTACATAAGGAAATTGGGGAGAGAGCGAGGGAGAGACATTGGGCAAACTGTCAGAGTCTGGACTAGAAAGTGACGCAGCTCTACCAACAGAGCTATGGTCCCATCCAGTTTTAAAAATGACTTTTTCTTGTTACATTAAGAAAACGTGATCTTTCCTAATGTTTGAAAAGAATAATTCAGGGTTTCTGCAGGGTCTTAAAAGAAAAAAGTCTTAAAACACTAAAATCTGAATTTAAGGCCTTATAAAGTCTTCAATTTCCAGAGATGTGGAGTGTTAGGTCTTAAATACATTTAAACAGGTCTCAAATATGTCACATATATTCAATTCAGTTCAGTTTTATTTGTATGTCCCAGTATCACAACAAAAGCCACCTCAAAGGCTCCACAAACATAATCAAACATAAACACACAATCAACATAAACAATAACTACACTAAACTAAACAGAGCCAGCACCCTCCTGTCCTTAGACCCTCCTTCTCTTAAGGAAAAACTCCTAAAAAAATCCAGCTGTGGGGGAAAAAGCAGAAACCTTCTGGAGCCCTTATTGAAGAAGAGCTCCTCTCCCAGGATGGACAGGCAACATGTGTCAGGAGTTAGTCCATTAGCTCGTCTATAGGATCATAGTTCACTCTGTAAGGATTCATCCAGACAGGGGAGTGGGGGTGAGGTAGGTTGAGGAAGTCCAGAGGATGCAGCACATTAGATGCAACGACCTAAAATCACCACTTAAAAGCTCAAAGGCATTTTACCTGCACCATTACGAGCACTTAGACCTTTTCTTACCAAGACCAAAATACTTTGCTGCGCTCATTGTCACAAATGGTCTCTTTTTGTACACTGCATGCTTACAACTTAGGTCTTATTATCAAGATATTTCCAACGGCTGTACTGAACTGATTTAACTCTTCTCCCTCTCTTTCTTCAGGAGCTCGTAGGTTTGTGACCCTGGACTTCGGTCGCCCGGTCCTCCTCACAGACGCCCTGATCCCGGTCTGCTCGGACTTGGCCTCTCTGTCCATCGACGTGTGGACTCTGGGGGAGGAGGTGGACGGCCGCAGGCTGGTGGTGGCCACAGACATCAGCACTCACTCCCTGATCCTCCACGACCTGCTGCCGCCGCCCGTCTGCAGGTTCATGAAGGTCAGAGTCTCACATACTGTAAAACTCAAGGTCCTCTGGCAAATCAGAGCTTTACAGCGGCTCAAGTCTAGTGTCTAATGACGACTTTCTGGTAATTTGGAATTAATTAGGAAATTAGATTTTCTTGTATCAAACAGTGATGTGCCTGCGAGTAATATAACTACGCTATACAGGGGAAAAGTAATAAAAACCTTGATTATGGCTAAATTTCCCAAAGGATTTATGTGGTCTGTCTGACTAAATCTGTTCAAAAATGTCAGAGCACAAAATTGACCCTATCTTATATTGAACAGAAGCAATTTAACTGGATACAGACAATGTTCTCGATCCCCGTGTTACCAGACTAGAGATAGGCCAATATATAACGGCCTGGGTTTTGGTCAGGCACTTGTTTGGGCGACTGTGTGACAGAAGGACCCCAGATGACATCAACTTGGATTCTTTTTTCAAAGGCTGCGGTGTTACTTACAGCCTATGTTCAAACGCTTTCCACTGCATGCGACTCCGCTCCGCTGCCCTGCTGCACGCACTCAACAGTAAATACACAGCTGTTTAGTGAATGAGAGCGTTTCCACAGCCTCTGCAGCTCTGCTGTGCTCCGGCCTGCACCGAAGATACACAGCCAGTCTTTTCTGCAGTTCAGTTTGCACCAAACAGGAAACTGATGTGTACAACATCTGGATTTCAAAGTCATATAACTCCGTTTGGATGTTTTTGATTAGAATATTTAGATTTAATCTTTGTTTCTCATATTATCTTTAGTCTTTCTGAGTAGGCTGTTAGCGTACTACTGCAACAGTGTCAGACACGATTCAACATTTATTGCACTCGTAGCTTTTTTGTACCCAGCCATTTCCCTGTCAGAGAGGAAACCCCCGTGAAGTGAAAGTGAACTCCAAAGTGACCTCATAGTAAACTGTGGTTTTCTGTTCTTTTGCTTCTGAATAAACAGTTGTTTTGATCTTGATTCATAGCCTTTATGGCACACACTGATACTTTCTGCACATGCTCTTCCCGAGCAGCTCAGGGCTCCGCAGCCCAGTGTGACAGAGTGGAGACGTATCCAGGAGGCGAGGGTCTGCGGCGCCGTTTGGCAGCAGCCCACAGTGCAGCGGATACACATGCAGTGGAAATCTGGAGTAACTTCTATTCCAGTGTCTGGTTAAATGTTAGAGTCTTACAGTAAAATTATAGCAGACATTTAAAGAAAAAATCTTTGCTACTGCTATTACTTTCCTTGTTATACTTTACTGATGCGGAGCGGTGCCCTGTAGTGACAGCAGTGAAAAGCTGTGGATGAACAAAACAGGATGTTTAATGTTAAATGACAGTTTATAAATATCAAAATTGTCAGTGCTTATCGGCCATCAGCTGATCTGGATTTAAAAACTGTCGCATAAGCCTCGTTGACCTATAACATTCTTTTTCCTTGTCCACTCCTCAGATCACAGTGATTGGCCGGTACGGCAGCACGAACGCCCGAGCTAAGATCCCGCTGGGTTTCTACTACGGCCACACGTACATCCTGCCCTGGGAGAGCGAGCTGAAGCTGATGCACGACCCTCTGAGAGCGGACAGCGAGTGCAGCCCTCAGCCTGAAGTGGAGCAGCACCTGACCATGATGGTGGCTCTGCAGGAGGACATCCAGTGCAGGTAACTGGGAACTACAGCTACTGCAGGAAGAAAAACCTGGTTTAGTTCTGTATACTTTATATTACAGGGTATTCCCAAGGTCTTAAAATCACTAAATAGGTATTAAATTTGATTGTGTCAAAATCACTGTCATTGTTTATTTATATAGCACATTTAAAAACAGACACTATTGCCCCAAAGATCTGTGTTAATAAAACAGAATATCAATAAAAACACAAGGATAATTACAAATAAATAACATACAGCTGAAACAATCAAGCAGAAATCAAGTAAAAACCAACAAAACAAAGTTAAAATATTAAACATAGAAATGTCCAGCTCAGCTTGTGTTAAAAGCCAGTGCAAAAAAGTGTGTTTTTAGCAACGATTTGAAACTTTCAGTGGATGTAGCAGCTCTGATGTTTAGGGGCCTGCTGTGGGAAAAGCGCGGTCTCCTCTGGTTCTTAGTCTGGACCTCAGGCAGTCTCACTGCAGCTGGTCTGAGGACCGCAGTGCTCTGACCGCAGTGTTCAGCATTTCAGACCGATAAGATGAGACTTGAAAACAAACAATACAAATCTTAAAAGTATTAAATATTACGAGTAGGTATTTCATTTTGTTCATCTAGGTTTTAAATTTTGTCAAAAAATTATATTACAAAAACTAGAGTCACCACAATAACAAGATATATTTACTGAAGAAATGTTATTATTTTTCATGTTTTTTTTTATGCAGCACTGGAGTTCTTTCATCTGTATTAGACTTTTAAAATAAAACCCTTGAGTTTCAGAGTAGTACGGATAATTCCTTAGTGTAAAATTCATGCAGACGATGCTGGCATTAAATTTCACTCAAAGTGGCATTAAAAAAGTCTTAAAAAGGCCTTAAATTTCACAAGACAAAAGCTTAAGCTGCCCTGTATTAAAAGTCATTTAGTTTAGGAGAATTTAAATCTATAACTTATCTTCTATCCTTTGCTTCCGCAGATATAAAATATAAAATATGATAAAATCCTTTGTTTCCGCAGATATAACCTGGCCTGCCATCGCCTGGAGACCCTGCTGCAGAACATAGACCTGCCGCCTCTGAACAGCGCCAACAACGCCCAGTACTTCCTGCGTAAGCCTGACAAAGTGGTGGAGGAGGACCAGCGGGTGTTCTCGGCCTACCAGGACTGCATCCAGCTGCAGCTCCAGTTGAACCTCTCCCATCATGCAGTGCAGCGGCTCAGGGTGTCTCTGGGCGCCAGCAGGAAGCTCCTGTCTGACTCAGAGAAGCCCAGCGCTCAGGAGATGGTCCAGAACTCGTCCACAGAGCAGCTGCGGACCATCATCAGATACCTGCTGGACACGCTGCTCAGCCTGCTGCACTCCAACAACGGTACAGCACATTTTACACATAAACAGTTTTTCTTTTAGGGGTTTAATAGCAAAATGCTTCCTGATTAGTTTTCTGTACATTCATATCTATCTTGAGTAGCCATCTAAATTACTTTTTTATTATGTGCAAAGAATAAATATGGTCTCTGTGGATCGGAGTAAGATTAACAGGAAATTTGAAATCAGTGGCCAGTACTAGTAAAAGCCGGATAAAAAGAATCTGGATTGACACAATAAAAACATACAACCATTCAGTTAGTTCACCAAGTCTTGCATAATGTCCGCCTCATTAAAAAAAAAACGACGACTGGTTAAACAGGATTTGTGTAAAGGGAAGGGATGCATGTGGCATGTGCATGATCAGTTTCTCACAAATAGAAAATGGGTTTTGATATTCTTTCCCTAACCTATATTAACATGAAAACAGAGTATACTCCTCCAGATATTACAAATGTATTATCGTCTTTTTAATGTCCGGTAACAGTCTTTGGAACGCAGGCACTCTGTTTACAAACACTGACAGGGTCTATAGAGCACATTTTTTTATTATAGCCACTAGTTTATGTTTTGCTATTGAATATTATCAAAGTAAAAAGCCAAACACAATGTTTTGCTTTTTACTTTGATAATATTCAAAACAAAAAAACTAAATACATAAGTTCTTTTGAAAGTGCCATTTGTTTATTCAGACTTACAACCCTGGTCTAGTTTTATGTGAAAGAGGATGGCTGTTCTTTATATTCATCTGTATTCTACTTCTAACTCTGAACTCTGACCCTGTGCTCTGTCCCAGGCCACTCGGTCCCCTCAGTAACTGTCCTCTCCTCTGGTCTAACTCTGACCCTGTGCTCTGTCCCAGGCCACTCAGTGCCCTCGGTTCTCCAGAGCACGTTCCACTCGGAGGCCTGTGAGGAGCTGTTCAAACACCTGTGCATCAGCGGGACCCCGAAGATTCGTCTCCACGCCGGGCTCCTGCTGGTGCAGCTCTGTGGGGCCGAGCGCTGGTGGGGACAGTTCCTGTCCAACGTCCTGCAGGAGCTCTACAACTCTGAACAGCTGCTCATCTTCCCCCAGGACAGGTACCAGGGCATCAGAGGGGTACACGGGGAAAAGTACTGCTACTGCAAAGTAACAGGACTCAAGTACGAGCCCCAGTATCAGAGGGGTACATGAGAAACTACAAAATATCAGTAGTATTACATAGTAGTAAAAGTACTTAGGACTCAACATTATTTAAAGTAAAAGTATAGAATCTTTATCTTTATTTATTTATAAAGGGACAATACATATTAATGAACATTTGATGTAAATATGTGAGATTTATAGCCGAAGGCTAATTTCCATCTCTATTATATTATAAAGAATATAAACTTTATTTACCTACAGTATGTTTTTGAAGATTTAATGTATTTTTTGCAAGCACAGCGCATACTACTAAATAATATACTACTACTACTACTACTTAAGTTGCAACTACTGCTACCACAACTACTTCTGCTACTGCTGCTCTTAAACCTTCTATTACTACTACTTTAACAACAGATACTACAGATACTCCTTATAATGCAAATACTTGTACTACTATTACTCCAATTGCTACAACTACTGCTACTACTACAACTACTGCTACAGCTGTTAATTCTACTATTGTTAGTTACTGTTATTGTTCCTACTACAACTTCTGCTTGTGCTGCTCTTACTAATTGTACTACTACTGCTAGTACTATGATTACTACTGCTACTACTGCTGCAACTACTGCTACTCTTACTACTACTACTGCTACTTCTTCTATTTGTGCCGCTGCTCTTGCACATTTAACTACTACTGCTAATATTACTACTACTGTTGTCCCCAAATATAAAAAACAATACTAAATTCCTTGTGTCTGAAGCTTAACACATATGTTTCTTGTGTGTTCCTCTTCAGAGTGTTCATGCTGCTGTCCTGCATCGGTCAGAGATCTCTGAGCAACAGCGGGGTCCTGGAGGGACTTCTGAACCTGCTGGACTCTTTACTGTGTCCACTGCAACAGCCAGCTGCTGCTGCCGCCGCGCAGAGGCGGAGTGAAGGTACGGAGGAACTGTCGGCCACGCAAAGATAAAACTGAGCTCATACAGTCAACGGATCATAAACACCTGAATGTGTGTTTGTGTGTAGGAGTGCTGGACATCCCGATGATCAGCTGGGTGGTCATGCTGGTGTCCCGACTGTTGGATTATGTGGCGAGCATCGAGGACGAGGCGTCGGGGGCAAAGAAGCACTTGGGAGGGAAGGAACGGGAGAGGAGCTGCTCAGGTACAACACGAACTGAAAAACTGTGAATTCTGTTCGTCTGGTCCGCTCTGAGCTAAAGTATGAAACATGATTTATCAACGTACAGGCAAGTTTGTAAACTGACAAAAGTATATAGGGATTCTCCTTTAGCCTATTCCTTTTTGGAGGTCACCATAGCCAAATATCTGCCTCCCAGAGTCAGCGTTGCCAACTGTTTTCAATGGGAAGTACAGTTATATGTAAAAGTCTGGGCACCCCTCTGAGGCTGCAAGTAATCCATTTTGAGAAGTTACATGCATTCAAATCAGCAAACTTATAAGGCTGCCCAAACTTTTGCACTGACATTTTTTTTTCACATTTCCTTTAAGTTCATCCACCTAAATACTGCTACACTAACTCTTTTAAGAAAAAACCTATTTTATTTTTATAGTCGGCTATAAAAACTATTTTGAGCTCCTTTTCAGTTTAGAAATGTATTTTAATTTTTCATTTAATACTTTTTAAATTTGAGTTTTTTTTTTTTTTTTTAAAAGGCAAGATTGAAAAGAAAATCTTCCTCTGCTTTTATTTTTCTAGTGAACAAAAACAATTTTGATGTTGCAGCTCAGGGCCACCATTCAAAAAGTGATAAATCAGTTTTATAAATGGCCTATAATAACTGCATTGAGTTTGTCTCTCCCCTTAATATTTTTGTGTTTTCTCTAGAGTCACTTTATCCATTCCCTCCTCTGTCCCACACAAACTGCCACAAACCCGACCTGAGTCTGTAGTAAAGCTGTTTTAGAATAATCTGTTTATTTATTAGGATCCTCATTTGCTTCCACCGTAGTGGTTCTAGTCTGCCTGGGGTCCAGATTTAAATATGCAATCATTAAAATACAAGATGCGTTTACAATAGAGTGCAACATTTACAGATCATCATATGTCCAAAGCATTTATGGAGTGAACATTACAGAATTAAAAAACAGATGACGCACACACATGAAAGTTTATTAAGTAAAAATAAACTTTCTTCATTCACATAGTTAAAGTTCAAACCAAGCAGGATGCATCGCCGCTGAGTGACAGCCGACAGAGTTATGGGCACAGCTGCTGCTCCTCTGTCTCACTGAACAGGGCAGAAACTGAGCGGAGTGTGTGCAGAAGAAGCGGGAAAGTACACCTCACTCTCGCCTCAAAGAAGTCACCAAAAATGTTGCAACATTTGCCACTTATTAACACATTATTAATTGTTGGTTATGTGTTTATGCAGGAATCCAATGGAGCTTCATCAACAACAGCCTCCAGTCCCAGAGCTCCAGCCGCTCGTCCAAAGGCAACAGCAGCTTGGACCGGCTCTACTCCAGGAAGATCCGCAAACAGCTGGTGCACCACAAACAGGTAAACGTACACAACTCTGCCTCAACAACCTGCGACCACGAACAGGTAAACGTACACAACTCTGCTGCAACAACCTGTGACATTAGCCTCGGTTAGTCAGGTGGGACGTTATTATATTGTTCCTGCTCCCTTTTTTCTGCAGCAGCTGAACTTGCTGAAAGCCAAACAGAAAGCTTTGGTGGAGCAGATTGAGAAGGAGAAGATCCAGAGTAACAAGGGCTCGTCCTACAAGCTGCTGGTGGAGCAGGCCAAACTCAAACAGGCCACGTCCAAGGTCTGTATCACATTATCAACTGCTTTTAACTACAATCATTCAAGAAGACTTTTCAACTCTACTGAATGAATGAATAGTGATAAACATAAGCTGGAAGCTAAACTTTTGGATCAAAGTAAAAATGGCTGACAGAATGAAATCAAAGACACATAACTCTTGAAAGGTCTTGTTTTTATTCCTGATGTTTTATACTGGTTTAGTCCTGGTTTAGGTCTTGGTCTAGTCCTGGATTAAACCTGTTTTTAGACCTGGTTTCATCCTGGTTTAGCCCTGGTTTAGTTTTGGCTAAGTTCATGTTCCGAATTTAGTCTCTGCTTCGGTCACTGGTCTAGTCCTGGTTTTGTCCTAGTGTAGTCCCGGTTTAGACCTGATTTAGCTTTGTACTTGGTTTTGTTTTTATGCCCTATACTTGTTGGGGAAAGAGAGAAACACATTCTTTGTTAGATTTTTTTCTGACCCCCCCAAAAAAAAACACATTCGTTTTCATTGTTTTTATAATTCCATTGGAGTTTATTAAATGTTTATATCTGTGTCTCTGTCTTACAGCACTTTAAAGACCTGATCCGTCTGCGGCGCACAGCGGAGTGGCCCCGCTCCTCTCTGGACACTGAGGCGTCTGCAGCTAAAGAGCCCTCGGACGTGGAGCCTCTTCCCTTCACTCTGTCCCACGAACGCTGCATCTCTGTCGTACAGAAACTGGCTCTGTTCCTGCTGTCCATGGACTTCACCTGCCACGCTGACCTGCTGCTGTTCGTCTGCAAGGTACGCCAGCCCCAAAATCACATTACCACTGCCTCTAAATGTTAAATTATGCAACTCAAAATCTGGAATTGTTGTTGTTTTTTTTTATTTGAATAAAATTAAAACTAAAAGAATTTCACATCACATGAGCCAATATTTTCTTCCCAATAGAACACAGATAACATAACAAATGTTTAGACTGAGAAATGTTAAACTTTCATTACAAAAAGAGCTCATTTCAAATGTGCTGCCTGCAGCTCTCAGCTGGGACAGGGGCAGGTTTACCTCAGGTCTCAGTTGGGACAGGGGCAGGTTTACCTCAGGTCTCAGTTGGGACAGGGGCAGGATTACCTCAGGTCTCAGCTGGGCAGGTTTACCTCAGGTCTCAGTCGGGACAGGGGCAGGTTTACCTCAGGTCTCAGCTGGGACAGGGGCAGGTTTACCTCAGGTCTCAGCTGGGACAGGGGCAGGTTTACCTCAGGTCTCAGTTGGGACAGGGGCAGGTTTACCTCAGGTCTCAGCTGGGACAGGGGCAGGTTTACCCTCAGCTCTCAGTTGGGACAGGGACAGGTTTACCTCAGGTCTCAGCTGGGACAGGGGCAGGTTTACCTCAGGTCTCAGTTGGGACAGGGACAGGTTTACCTCAGGTCTCAGCTGGGACAGGGGCAGGTTTACCCTCAGGTCTCAGTTGGGACAGGGGCAGGTTTACCTCAGGTCTCAGTTGGGACAGGGGCAGGTTTACCTCAGGTCTCAGTTGGGACAGGGGCAGGTTTACCTCAGGTCTCAGTTGGGACAGGGGCAGGTTTACCCTCAGTTCTCAGCTGGGACAGGGGCAGGTTTACCTCAGGTCTCAGTTGGGACAGGGACAGGTTTACCTCAGGTCTCAGCTGGGACAGGGACAGGTTTACCTCAGGTCTCAGCTGGGACAGGGGCAGGTTTACCTCAGGTCTCAGCTGGGACAGGGCCAGGTTTACCTCAGGTCTCAGTTGGGACAGGGGCAGGTTTACCTCAGGTCTCAGTTGGGACAGGGGCAGGTTTACCTCAGGTCTCAGCTGGGACAGGGGCAGGTTTACCTCAGGTCTCAGTTGGGACAGGGGCAGGTTTACCTCAGGTCTCAGTTGGGACAGGGGCAGGTTTACCTCAGGTCTCAGTTGGGACAGGGACAGGTTTACCTCAGGTCTCAGCTGGGACAGGGGCAGGTTTACCTCAGGTCTCAGTTGGGACAGGGGCAGGTTTACCTCAGGTCTCAGCTGGGACAGGGGCAGGTTTACCTCAGGTCTCAGTTGGGACAGGGGCAGGTTTACCTCAGGTCTCAGTTGGGACAGGGGCAGGTTTACCTCAGGTCTCAGCTGGGACAGGGGCAGGTTTACCTCAGGTCTCAGTTGGGACAGGGGCAGGTTTACCTCAGGTCTCAGTTGGGACAGGGGCAGGTTTACCTCAGGTCTCAGCTGGGACAGGGGCAGGTTTACCTCAGGTCTCAGCTGGGACAGGGGCAGGTTTACCTCAGGTCTCAGTTGGGACAGGGGCAGGTTTACCTCAGGTCTCAGTTGGGACAGGGGCAGGTTTACCTCAGGTCTCAGCTGGGACAGGGGCAGGTTTACCCTCAGTTCTCAGTTGGGACAGGGGCAGGTTTACCCTCAGGTCTCAGTTGGGACAGGGGCAGGTTTACCCTCAGGTCTCAGTTGGGACAGGGGCAGGTTTACCTCAGGTCTCAGCTGGGACAGGGGCAGGTTTACCTCAGGTCTCAGCTGGGACAGGGGCAGGTTTACCTCAGGTCTCAGTTGGGACAGGGGCAGGTTTACCCTCAGGTCTCAGTTGGGACAGGGGCAGGTTTACCCTCAGGTCTCAGTTGGGACAGGGGCAGGTTTACCTCAGGTCTCAGTTGGGACAGGGGCAGGTTTACCTCAGGTCTCAGTTGGGACAGGGGCAGGTTTACCTCAGGTCTCAGTTGGGACAGGGGCAGGTTTACCTCAGGTCTCAGTTGGGACAGGGGCAGGTTTACCTCAGGTCTCAGTTGGGACAGGGGCAGGTTTACCTCAGGTCTCAGTTGGGACAGGGGCAGGTTTACCTCAGGTCTCAGTTGGGTTTTAGGAGCAGATGTTTCTGTAAAACCTTTATAAACCTTTCAGCTTCATAGTTCCTTCCTAAACACACAGCGGCCCGTCCCGTCTGCACTTATGCCCCCGTCCCATCAGAGACGCTGCTTTTGAACTGAACGCTGAGAAGTCGCTGGAAGGTCTCCTCCTCTTTAGCCCGGAGGACACGGCGTCCCTGATTTCCTAAAAGAATGTCAGATTTGGACAGGTCTGACCAGAGGACACTGTCCCACTCTGAAACTGTCCATTTTAAATGAGCCTTGTCCCGGGACACGACGGCGCTTCTGGACCAAGTTCACAAATGGCTTCCTTTTTGCAGGACAGAGCTTTAGTTGGCTCTGCAGATGGAGGATTGTGTTTTCCCACAGTGGTTTCTGGAAGTGTTCCTGGGCCCATTTAGTAAAGTCATTGACACAATCATGAAGAGTGATGCGTTGCCCCTCATTTTGTGTTAAGTGTCACATTTCTCAGAGTAAACATTTGTTATGTTATCTATGTTCTGTTAGGAAGAAAATATTGGCTCATGTGATTTGAAAGTTTTTTTAGTTTTTATTTTATTCAGATTTAAAAATTATCCCAACGTTTCCAGAATTGGCGTTGTATTTGGAGTCAGTGTGTGTGGAAGTGTCAGGCCTGAGACTCACCTTGTTTGTTTGTCCCAGGTGTTGGCGAGGATAGCCAACGCCACTCGTCCCACCATCCACCTGTGCGAGGTGGTGTCGGAGCAGCAGCTGGAGAGACTCCTGCTGCTGTTGGTGGGGACGGACTTCAACCGAGGGGACATCTCCTGGGGCGGGGCCTGGGCGCAGTACTCTCTCACCTGTATGCTCCAGGACATACTCGCAGGTAACAGTATACGGCTTTAATAAGAGTTTAGCAGAGTGGGTGGGGCCTTAAGGCACTGTGGCTTAGTCCTGGTTTAGAGCTGCTTTAGACCAGCTTGAACGCTTTGTTTTGGTTTAAATCTGGTTTAGTCTTAGCCCTGGTTTAATCCTGGTTTGGCCCCGAGTTAGTCCTGGTTTAGTCATTGTTTAATTCAGGTTTAGCCCTCGTTTAGCTCTGGTTTAGTCCTGGATTAGTTCTGGTTTTACTTCTAATTTTAGTCCTGGTTTAGCCCTGGTTTACTCCTGGTTTAGTCCCTAGCCTCTCTCCCCTGTCCCCTGTCTGTAGGCGAGCTCCTCTCCTTGGTCTCTGTAGATGTTATGGAGGTTTAGTCCTGGTTTTAGCCTGGGTTCAGTCCTTGTTTAGTCTGAGTTCAACCTGTGCCCCTGTGTGTAGGCGAGCTCCTCTCCCCGGTCTCTCTGGACGTTATGGAGGACGTTCCCGCCCCTGACGACGCGGGCTCCTCCTCGTCAGTAGGGGGCGGTGTGGACTGCGAGGATCCCCTTCCTCCTGCCGCTCCGGTGCCTCTGGTGGAGAGCATCGACGAGGGACTGGTGCCTGATATCATCGCAGGTACAGCCAACAACGCAGCCGTGTTCCAAAGTGCGTATGTAACCACGCCACTCACACACTTCTAATGGAGACAGGGATTCAGTTTAGCGTGTTTTAATGTTATTTAGATGTTTATATTTTGGTTAAACTAAAACAGAGTGAGAGTTCAGACAAGAACACTGGCAGCCGTTTGACAAAGCCTCAGGTAGGCCGACATAAACTCTGTGGGTGGAGTCTGCAGGTCCTCCCTGTGTTACTGTGGGGCCTCTCCGGCTTCCTCCCAGTGTCCAAACACCTGCATGTGTTAGGAGAACTGGTGACTTTTATCCTAATGAGTGAATGTGAGAGTGAATGGTTGTGTGTCTGTGTCAGCCCTGAGATTCTCTGGCCCTAGTCCAGCATGTACTCTGTCTAACGCTACGTTCACATGGAACATGAATGAGCCGTCTGGGGCATCAGATTTACAGGGTTATTCAACGTAAACATGCGTCCAGACGTCCTGTGGCACGAATCAAGTGCACAAGACACTGCTGACACAACAGGAATACAGGGCCTGTGCTAGCCTGGCCTCACTAAAACCACTAGAGGGAGCTATTGTACAAGAAATAACTTCACCCTGTCTCAGTTGAGTCCTTAAACCCAGATGTGGTGTCCTGGGAGAAGGACTCGCAGGGACATGGGATACAGGTGAGCAAACTGGGACAGAATTAGCCCTGAAACAGTGGCCATTATCCTGCAGAGACTCCTCCTATGACGCGATGTCATGTCTGAACTCACTTTGTTTAGACGCCTAAAGCCTCTGACTTCACAATGTTCAAGTGTCCAACTTGACGTGAATGACGAGAATTTGATGCGGTTCGTGTTCGGTGTGAACGCAGCATGAGGCTTACTCACTGGGACAGGCTCCAGTACCTGTGACCCCAAAGGGAATAATCAGAAGATGAATGAATGAATTTTTGTCTGGTTCCTGCCCTAGGATGTTTTATTTTTCTCTCGTATTTTGATTAAGAAAGCCCCCTTCTTAGGCCTCATTTATTCACATTACTCTAAAACCATGCCTTAAGTTGCTCCAGTTCTCTCCTGTCTGAACTCTGGCTCTTGTTGTGAGCTCAGTCGTTTGTAAAAGTTAATATTTCCTTAGTTAAATCATTAGGTCAGGTGTATATCATTATGAGCAGGTGCACATATATATATTTTGTTGCTTCTGTGCCTGGCCTGAGTGCCATAGTGAAGCTGTTCTTGTCCCAAAGGCGCTCCACCTCTGGCATCTTTGGAAAAAGATAAAGAGATAGACTTTGACTTGCTACAAGACCTGATGGATGTTGATATTGATCCTTTAGATATTGATTTGGAAAAAGATCCTCTCGCCGCTAAAGTTTTTAAGGTAAGTGACCATTTCTTCTTTTTTTATGATAATTTTTATTCTTTCCAGTCAACAGAATCATATGTTTTAATAATAATAATGTTTTAATCATAACTTTACAAACAGATTCTTGGTTTATGTGCAAGAAGCAGCAGGAGTACGATAAAATGTGAACACAGAATCTGTTAGAGTCGAGATCAGCTCCTCAAACTTTTCAGCCCAAGGACCACCTCAGAAAATATTTGGCTTTCAGAGTAGGGATACAACTAACAGTTATTTTGAAAATCAATTAATCTGTAATTTTTTTGTTCAATTTATCAATTAATAATCAGATAGCCCTTAGTGAATGTATTGTTTTTTTTTCTTCAACATTTTACCCAGACGATGCTACAAGATATGTACAAAGACATTTTTTCATCAAAAAACACACAATGTACTCTCTGTTACTGTTTGGTTGAATTAACTGTGCTGTCATAATAACAAAACCTCAGTCAGTGCATTGTATGTTTAAAAATGTATATATATACTTTAGTCAGTGATTAACCGATTACTAAATGAATTGACGATTATTTTATTAAGCGATTAATTTGATTTGTGGTTGCAGTCCTAGTTCAGCGTACTGTCTTTAATGGATTACAATGAGCATTACTAAATAAAGACAAAACAGGGATTAAACTGTGACTAAACCAGGAATAAACCAGCTCTGAACAGGATGTAAACCAGGACTAAACAAAGACTTAAACCCAGACTAAACCAGGTCTAAACCAGGTCTACACCAGTGGTTCCCTAACGTTTTTGTCTTGTATATCCCCAGAGCTTTTTTGTCATATCATGAGTGCAAAGAAAAAAGACATTTTATAATTATTGTAAATTCTAATTCTGCATATTTTGGTGAAACTCAAATACAAAATTAAATATGTAATAATCTACCTGCCTTTAAAATGAACAGTATAACAATATAAACTCCTATTATATATTTTAATGTTCAAAATTATCTAAAAAGAATATAAATAAAGAATAATAATCTTAAACAAATTTACTACAATGAAAAATTTAAATATTTTGAATGACTTCCCTTCAAAAATATAATATTCTTTAGCAGTTTCACCTCCTTTTTATCACGAGAGCTTGTCTTTCATAAGTTTAAATAGTTCATTATAAAAAGGTGGCAAATGTTTTTCATCTTGTAAATATATTAGGAAATAATTCTATGTGCTCTCGCACCCTGCACCCCTGGTTGGGAAACACTGGTGTACACTTCAAATAAAACTCCTAAACAGAGCAAGGACGAAAACAGGAATGAAACTGGCTCTACATTAGTCTAAATCAGGACTTGAACTGCAGAAGACTCCTGAGAAGCACCCGAAGAAGGCCACGTACAACCAGTGGGACCCGTACCACAGTTTGAGAACCACAGGTCTAGTTTAGATTCAGTCTATCTCAGAATCATCAGCTGTGAATCCCAAGCAAAAGTAAAAATGCACCCGATATTCTTCTTTTTCCGATGGGATTAAATTTTAATTTGATCCTTCTGTATCTGTAGTGGTCTTTACCTTAGTAGTTTTTACTGTAGTAGTTTTTACTGTAGTAGTCTTTACTGTAGTAGTCTTTACTGTAGTAGTCTTTACTGTAGTAGTCTTTCCTGTAGTAGTCTTTCCTGTAGTAGTCTTTACCGTAGTAGTCTTTACTGTAGTAGTCTTTACTGTAGTAGTCTTTACTGTAGTAGTCTTTACTGTAGTAGTCTTTCCTGTAGTAGTCTTTCCTGTAGTAGTCTTTACCGTAGTAGTCTTTACTGTAGTAGTCTTTACTGTAGTAGTCTTTACTGTAGTAGTCTTTCCTGTAGTAGTCTTTACTGTAGTAGTCTTTCCTGTAGTAGTCTTTACTGTAGTAGTCTTTACTGTAGTAGTCTTTCCTGTAGTAGTCTTTCCTGTAGTAGTCTTTCCTGTAGTAGTCTTTACCGTAGTAGTTTTTACTGTAGTAGTTTTTACTGTAGTAGTCTTTACTGTAGTAGTCTTTACTGTAGTAGTCTTTCCTGTAGTAGTCTTTCCTGTAGTAGTCTTTACTGTAGTAGTCTTTACTGTAGTAGTCTTTACTGTAGTAGTCTTTCCTGTAGTAGTCTTTACTGTAGTAGTCTTTACTGTAGTAGTCTTTCCTGTAGTAGTCTTTCCTGTAGTAGTCTTTACCGTAGTAGTTTTTACTGTAGTAGTTTTTACTGTAGTAGTCTTTACCGTAGTAGTCTTTCCTGTAGTAGTCTTTCCTGTAGTAGTCTTTACCGTAGTAGTCTTTACTGTAGTAGTCTTTACTGTAGTAGTCTTTCCTGTAGTAGTCTTTACCGTAGTAGTCTTTACTGTAGTAGTCTTTACTGTAGTAGTCTTTACTGTAGTAGTCTTTACTGTAGTAGTCTTTCCTGTAGTAGTCTTTACCGTAGTAGTCTTTACTGTAGTAGTGTTTAGTATTGGCCTGTAGTAGTGTTTAGTATTGGCCTGTAGTAGTGTTTAGTATCGGCCTGTAGTAGTGTTTAGTATCGGCCTGTAGTAGTGTTTAGTATCGGCCTGTAGTAGTGTTTAGTATCGGCCTGTAGTAGTCTTTCCTGTAGTAGTGTTTAGTATCGGCCTGTAGTAGTCTTTACTGTAGTAGTGTTTAGTATCGGCCTGTAGTAGTGTTTAGTATCGGCCTGTAGTAGTCTTTACTCTAGTAGTGTTTAGTATTGGCCTGTAGTAGCCTTTCCTGTAGTAGTGTTTAGTATTGGCCTGTAGTAGTCTTTACTGTAGTAGTGTTTAGTATTGGCCTGTAGTAGTGTTTAGTATCGGCCTGTAGTAGTCTTTACTGTAGTAGTGTTTAGTATTGGCCTGTAGTAGTCTTTACTGTAGTAGTGTTTAGTATTGGCCTGTAGTAGTGTTTAGTATCGGCCTGTAGTAGTGTTTAGTATTGGCCTGTAGTAGCCTTTCCTGTAGTAGTGTTTAGTATCGGCCTGTAGTAGTGTTTAGTATCGGCCTGTAGTAGTCTTTACTGTAGTAGTGTTTAGTATTGGCCTGTAGTAGTCTTTACTGTAGTAGTGTTTAGTATCGGCCTGTAGTAGTGTTTAGTATCGGCCTGTAGTAGTGTTTAGTATCGGCCTGTAGTAGTGTTTAGTATTGGCCTGTAGTAGCCTTTCCTGTAGTAGTGTTTAGTATCGGCCTGTAGTAGTGTTTAGTATTGGCCTGTAGTAGTCTTTCCTGTAGTAATGTTAAGTATCGGCCTGTAGTAGTCTTTACTGTAGTAGTGTTTAGTATCGGCCTGTAGTAGTGTTTAGTATTGGCCTGTAGTAGCCTTTCCTGTAGTAGTGTTTAGTATCGGCCTGTAGTAGTCTTTACTGTAGTAGTGTTTAGTATCGGCCTGTAGTAGTGTTTAGTATCGGCCTGTAGTAGTCTTTACTCTAGTAGTGTTTAGTATTGGCCTGTAGTAGCCTTTCCTGTAGTAGTGTTTAGTATTGGCCTGTAGTAGTCTTTACTGTAGTAGTGTTTAGTATTGGCCTGTAGTAGTGTTTAGTATCGGCCTGTAGTAGTCTTTACTGTAGTAGTGTTTAGTATTGGCCTGTAGTAGTGTTTAGTATCGGCCTGTAGTAATGTTTACTGTAGAAGTGTTTAGTATCGGCCTGTAGTAGTCTTTAGCAGGAGCACGGTGTATTTTAGTTTTAAGAGTAGTCCTCCGTTTACGCTCTGGTGTTTGTCTGCAGCCGATCAGCAGCACCTGGTACGATTACTGGGGCGCAGACTACGGCTCGTATGGATACAACCCTTACATCGGCGGAGTGGGGATCCCGGTGTCCAAACCTCCCGCTGCAGCAGAGAAACAGACCAACCAGAGCCTCTCCGTCTCCGTGTCACAAGGTAGTTTTATTATTTTATACATTTTTATTATCCATTATACCCCAGTTTTATAAAGTTATGTTGTTACTGTTCAGTGACAAACATGTCCCTGTCACAAAACTTAACAGAAATAGTATACATTTAGAAATAATAATGTATAATATTTCTGTTTTGTGCTGAGGACACTTTTGTCTGTGAGCAGCAGAAGTGTCTCAGCTTTAGTCAGAGAGAGTAAACATGTAATAAGTAATATTAGATTTGTGTTTAGAAAATCAACATTAATGATCAAATACACACCTGAGACACAGAGAACAACCACTGCAGAGTTAGCAACAAAATTAAATCTGAAAAGGACACTTTTGTTCCCATTGGGGCACCAGCGTTAAAAGAGCCTGCGGCCATCTTTTATTTGTCAGGGCATAAAAGAAAACACATTTTATATCTTTTTACTTGTGTTGGCAGTAAAATAGCGCCACCTACAGTATTAACCCCCTCTGTCCCTGCCTCCCCAGCTCTGGATGCTCGTCTGGAGGTGGGACTAGAGCAGCAGGCCGAGCTGATGCTGAAGATGATGGCCACTCTCCAGGCAGACTCCATCCTGCAGGCCCTCACCTCCAACTCCACCAACGGTACTCTTCTAGATTATAGTTACGCTTCAGTACAGCTTTAGAGTACTCTTCTAGATTATAGTTTCACTTCACTACAGCTTTAGAGTACTCTACTAGATTATAGTTTCACTTCAGTACAGCTTTAGAGTACTCTACTAGATTATAGTTACACTTCAGTACAGCTTTAGAGTACTCTTCTAGATTATAGTTACACTTCACTACAGCTTTAGAGTACTCTACTAGATTATAGTTACACTTCAGTACAGCTTTAGAGTACTCTTCTAGGTTATAGTTACACTTCACTACAGCTTTAGAGTACTCTTCTAGGTTATAGTTACACTTCACTACAGCTTTAGAGTACTCTTCTAGATTATAGTTACACTTCACTACAGCTTTAGAGTACTCTACTAGATTATAGTTACACTTCAGTACAGCTTTAGAGTACTCTTCTAGATTATAGTTACACTTCACTACAGCTTTAGAGTACTCTACTAGATTATAGTTACACTTCAGTACAGCTTTAGAGTACTCTTCTAGGTTATAGTTACACTTCACTACAGCTTTAGAGTACTCTTCTAGGTTATAGTTACACTTCACTACAGCTTTAGAGTACTCTTCTAGATTATAGTTACACTTCACTACAGCTTTAGAGTACTCTACTAGATTATAGTTACACTTCAGTACAGCTTTAGAGTACTCTTCTAGATTATAGTTACACTTCACTACAGCTTTAGAGTACTCTACTAGATTATAGTTACACTTCACTACAGCTTTAGAGTACTCTTCTAGATTATAGTTACACTTCACTACAGCTTTAGAGTACTCTTCTAGGTTATAGTTTCACTTCAGTACAGCTTTAGAGTACTCTTCTAGGTTATAGTTTCACTTCACTACAGCTTTAGAGTACTCTTCTAGATTATAGTTTCTCTTCACTACAGCTTTAGAGTACTCTTCTAGGTTATAGTTACACTTCACTACAGCTTTAGAGTACTCTTCTAGATTACAGCTACACTTCAGTACAGCTTTAGAGTACTCTTCTAGATTATAGTTTCACTTCAGTACAGCTTTAGAGTACTCTTCTAGATTACAGTTACACTTCACTACAGCTTTAGCGTACTCTTCTAGATTATAGTTACACTTCACTACAGCTTTAGCGTACTCTTCTAGGTTATAGTTTCACTTCACTACAGCTTTAGAGTACTCTTCTAGGTTATAGTTTCACTTCAGTACAGCTTTAGAGTACTCTTCTAGATTATAGTTTCTCTTCACTACAGCTTTAGAGTACTCTTCTAGGTTATAGTTACACTTCACTACAGCTTTAGAGTACTCTTCTAGATTATAGTTTCACTTCAGTACAGCTTTAGAGTACTCTTCTAGATTACAGTTTCACTTCACTACAGCTTTAGAGTACTCTTCTAGATTATAGTTTCACTTCACTACAGCTTTAGAGTACTCTTCTAGATTATAGTTTCTCTTCAGTACAGCTTTAGAGTACTCTTCTAGATTATAGTTACACTTCAGTACAGCTTTAGAGTACTCTTCTAGATTACAGTTACACTTCACTACAGCTTTAGAGTACTCTTCTAGATTATAGTTACACTTCACTACAGCTTTAGAGTACTCTTCTAGATTACAGTTACACTTCACTACAGCTTTAGAGTACTCTCCTAGATTACAGCTACACTTCAGTACAGCTTTAGAGTACTCTTCTAGATTACAGTTTCACTTCACTACAGCTTTAGAGTACTCTTCTAGATTACAGTTACACTTCACTACAGCTTTAGAGTACTCTCCTAGATTACAGCTACACTTCAGTACAGCTTTAGAGTACTCTTCTAGATTACAGTTACACTTCAGTACAGCTTTAGAGTACTCTTCTAGATTACAGTTACACTTCACTACAGCTTTAGAGTACTCTTCTAGGTTATAGTTTCACTTCAGTACAGCTTTAGAGTACTCTTCTAGATTACAGTTACACTTCAGTACAGCTTTAGAGTACTCTTCTAGATTACAGTTACACTTCAGTACAGCTTTAGAGTACTCTTCTAGATTATAGTTACACTTCACTACAGCTTTAGAGTACTCTTCTAGATTACAGTTTCACTTCAGTACAGCTTTAGAGTACTCTTCTAGATTACAGTTACACTTCAGTACAGCTTTAGAGTACTCTTCTAGATTACAGTTACACTTCAGTACAGCTTTAGAGTACTCTTCTAGATTACAGTTACACTTCAGTACAGCTTTAGAGTACTCTTCTAGATTATAGTTACACTTCACTACAGCTTTAGAGTACTCTTCTAGATTACAGTTTCACTTCAGTACAGCTTTAGAGTACTCTTCTAGATTATAGTTACACTTCACTACAGCTTTAGAGTACTCTTCTAGATTACAGTTACACTTCACTACAGCTTTAGAGTACTCTCCTAGATTACAGCTACACTTCAGTACAGCTTTAGAGTACTCTTCTAGATTATAGTTTCTCTTCACTACAGCTTTAGAGTACTCTTCTAGATTATAGTTACACTTCACTACAGCTTTAGAGTACTCTTCTAGATTACAGCTACACTTCAGTACAGCTTTAGAGTACTCTTCTAGATTACAGTTTAACTCTACTACAGCTTTAGAGTACTCTTCTAGATTATAGTTTCTCTTCACTACAGCTTTAGAGTACTCTTCTAGGTTATAGTTACACTTCACTACAGCTTTAGAGTACTCTTCTAGATTACAGCTACACTTCAGTACAGCTTTAGAGTACTCTTCTAGATTATAGTTTCACTTCAGTACAGCTTTAGAGTACTCTTCTAGATTACAGTTTCACTTCACTACAGCTTTAGAGTACTCTTCTAGATTATAGTTTCACTTCACTACAGCTTTAGAGTACTCTTCTAGATTATAGTTTCTCTTCAGTACAGCTTTAGAGTACTCTTCTAGATTATAGTTACACTTCAGTACAGCTTTAGAGTACTCTTCTAGATTACAGTTACACTTCACTACAGCTTTAGAGTACTCTTCTAGATTATAGTTTCACTTCACTACAGCTTTAGAGTACTCTTCTAGATTATAGTTTCTCTTCAGTACAGCTTTAGAGTACTCTTCTAGATTATAGTTACACTTCACTACAGCTTTAGAGTACTCTTCTAGATTACAGTTACACTTCACTACAGCTTTAGAGTACTCTCCTAGATTACAGCTACACTTCAGTACAGCTTTAGAGTACTCTTCTAGATTACAGTTTCACTTCACTACAGCTTTAGAGTACTCTTCTAGATTATAGTTTCACTTCACTACAGCTTTAGAGTACTCTTCTAGATTATAGTTTCTCTTCAGTACAGCTTTAGAGTACTCTTCTAGATTATAGTTTCACTTCACTACAGCTTTAGAGTACTCTTCTAGATTATAGTTTCTCTTCACTACAGCTTTAGAGTACTCTTCTAGATTACAGTTTCACTTCAGTACAGCTTTAGAGTACTCTTCTAGATTATAGTTACACTTCACTACAGCTTTAGAGTACTCTTCTAGATTACAGTTACACTTCACTACAGCTTTAGAGTACTCTCCTAGATTACAGCTACACTTCAGTACAGCTTTAGAGTACTCTTCTAGATTATAGTTTCTCTTCACTACAGCTTTAGAGTACTCTTCTAGATTATAGTTACACTTCACTACAGCTTTAGAGTACTCTTCTAGATTATAGTTACACTTCAGTACAGCTTTAGAGTACTCTTCTAGATTACAGTTACACTTCACTACAGCTTTAGAGTACTCTTCTAGATTATAGTTTCACTTCACTACAGCTTTAGAGTACTCTTCTAGATTATAGTTACACTTCACTACAGCTTTAGAGTACTCTCCTAGATTACCGTTTCACTTCAGTACAGCTTTAGAGTACTCTTCTAGGTTATAGTTACACTTCACTACAGCTTTAGAGTACTCTTCTAGATTACAGCTACACTTCAGTACAGCTTTAGAGTACTCTTCTAGATTATAGTTTCACTTCAGTACAGCTTTAGAGTACTCTTCTAGATTACAGTTTCACTTCACTACAGCTTTAGAGTACTCTTCTAGATTATAGTTTCACTTCACTACAGCTTTAGAGTACTCTTCTAGATTACAGTTTCACTTCACTACAGCTTTAGAGTACTCTTCTAGATTATAGTTACACTTCAGTACAGCTTTAGAGTACTCTTCTAGATTATAGTTTCACTTCAGTACAGCTTTAGAGTACTCTTCTAGATTACAGTTTCACTTCACTACAGCTTTAGAGTACTCTTCTAGATTACAGTTTCACTTCAGTACAGCTTTAGAGTACTCTTCTAGATTACAGTTTCACTTCACTACAGCTTTAGAGTACTCTTCTAGATTATAGTTTCACTTCACTACAGCTTTAGAGTACTCTTCTAGATTACAGTTTCACTTCACTACAGCTTTAGAGTACTCTTCTAGATTACAGCTACACTTCAGTACAGCTTTAGAGTACTCTTCTAGATTATAGTTTCACTTCAGTACAGCTTTAGAGTACTCTTCTAGATTACAGTTTCACTTCACTACAGCTTTAGAGTACTCTTCTAGATTATAGTTTCACTTCACTACAGCTTTAGAGTACTCTTCTAGATTACAGTTTCACTTCACTACAGCTTTAGAGTACTCTTCTAGATTACAGCTACACTTCAGTACAGCTTTAGAGTACTCTTCTAGATTATAGTTTCACTTCAGTACAGCTTTAGAGTACTCTTCTAGATTACAGTTTCACTTCACTACAGCTTTAGAGTACTCTTCTAGATTATAGTTTCACTTCACTACAGCTTTAGAGTACTCTTCTAGATTACAGTTTCACTTCACTACAGCTTTAGAGTACTCTTCTAGATTATAGTTACACTTCAGTACAGCTTTAGAGTACTCTTCTAGATTACAGTTACACTTCACTACAGCTTTAGAGTACTCTTCTAGATTATAGTTTCACTTCACTACAGCTTTAGAGTACTCTTCTAGATTATAGTTACACTTCAGTACAGCGTTAGAGTACTCTTCTAGGTTATAGTTACACTTCAGTACAGCTTTAGAGTACTCTTCTAGATTACAGTTTCACTTCACTACAGCTTTAGAGTACTCTCCTAGATTACCGTTTCACTTCAGTACAGCTTTAGAGTACTCTACTAGATTACAGTTACACTTCAGTACAGCGTTAGAACAACCTCCTTGTGTAAAACCTGCCTTGTGTGTGTGTGTGTTCAGTGTCCCAGTCGTCCAACGGCACAGACGACTCTTTACTCCGAGCGTTACACGGAGGGGGCTCCCCCAGCAGCAGCTTAAACCTCCAGCCCTCCTCTGTCCCGATGCTCAGCTCCTGCTTCAACAAACTCTTCTCCATGCTGCAGGTCCACCACGTCCAGGTCTGAATTCAGCACAGTGTCTCCAAAAACGAGGACAAACCCAGAAAGTATGCTAAAAACATCTTAATCTTTGTATTTGCTGTGTTTAGCTGGAGTCGCTTCTGCAGCTGTGGTTAACTCTGAGTCTCAACACCAGCTCTGGTTCCTCTGAAGAGACAGGATCTGATATCTTCATGTTTAACGCCAGCAGAGTGCCCACCATCCCCCTCAACCAAGGTCTGACACCGCCACAAAGCTCACAGGACAAGGAAATCACACTCTTTTTGGCCAATTTACTGCAATATAAAAGTCTATAAAATTAAGAAAAAATTATTTATATTTTGAATTTCTTTCTTTTATAAAACACAGTGTCCGGAATAGGGAAGTCATGATGTCAAACTTTAGTGCCACGATTATTGTGAAATGGAATATTTTAACAATTTTCACAGTTATAGACACCGCAAAAGGAAACACTGAGCTTTTTTTGATAAAATGCTTGATTTCCTATAACCAAACTCTTAATGAATTGATTCACCTGAAGGACTTTATAACAGGGTTTCTGCAGGGTCTTAAAGAGTGTTAAAAAAACTGAATTTAAGGCCTTTAGGAAGTCCTCTATTTGCAGAGATGCAGAGTATTAGGACTGAAATATGTTTAAACATGCTTAAATCTGTCAACTACATTTGATACAAATACCTGCGTTCCAAGCTTATTCCAAAATGCCAACTTAAATGCTCAAAGATGTGTTACCCCCAATTCACACCAAAGCAGCAGCAGCGCGTAACAGCAGCAAACAAACAATTGACTTTGATTTGTCTTTGGTCTTTACATTTGTTTATACAGTGCTTATGAATAAATTTTTTTGAACAATGGGCTTAAAAATGTCTAGAAAAGTTTAAAATTCAATTTATGTAACCCTGGGGAAACCCTGTTATAAACTGTGTACTAAGCTTTGGAGAAACTTGTTCTCCTGTGACATTTATAATCCTGAATAATAGTAAAATCAGTTAATCCTGACATCCCTAGTCCAGATGAAAGTTCCTTATATTGGTTTATTACTGCCAGAGCAAATACAGGCGTACCTCTGTAAATAATGTATTTCAGTTGTTCAATCCAAAATAAAATATATAGACAGAATACTGAAAGATTCTTAAGTGCTGTCAAAAGCAGATTCAGTTTCCTCGACATTCTTAATAATGCTTATAATGTTTAAAGACATTTGTATTGTTCAGTTGTGTGTACAGTATATTGAATTAAAATGGTATCGTCCTGTTGTGTTGCAGCCTCGATCAGCAGTTTCCTGAGCGTCCTGGCCTGGTATCCCAACACCTCCCTGAGAACGTGGTGCCTGGTTCTCCATTCCCTCACGCTGATGACCAACATGCCTCCCACAAGTACGGAAAACTCTTATTCTCTTTTATATTCTGTTCATGTATCACAAAGACACAAAGTTCAGACATATTTCCATAAAACCACACTTACTCTGTTCTGTCCCGTGCCCCCTCCTTCAGCCTCCAGCAGCGGCCTGAGCTCCCCGGACTGCACGGCCCATCAGATGGTCTCAGATCCCACTCTGGTCCACGTCCTGGTGCGGTTCCTCTCCGGGACCAATCCGAACGGGACCAGCCAGCACAGCTCCCAGGTCGGACCCACGGCCACCCAGGCCATGCACGAGTTCCTGAGCAGGCTCCAGGTGCACCTGTCCTCCACCTGCCCACAGGTGTTCAGCGACTTCCTGCTGCGCCTCATGCACATCCTGTCCTCCGAGAGGTACCAGCAACTTAGACCTGAATAATAACTTGAAGGAGAAAGGGAGAACAAATGAGATTATGTTGGGGTGTTATTGATGAAAACTTGACATGGAAATCACATCTAGATCATGTAAAAGTAAAAATATCTTTAGCTATAGCTGTTTTATGTAAGGTAAAAGAATCATTAAATCAAAATGCATTGTGTACTTTGTATAATCCACTGATTGTTCCACATCTGACCTAATGTGTTGAAGTGTGGGGAAGTGCTTGTAAAACTTATATCAGTCTAATTTTCCTCCTGCAGAAGACAGCGGTAAGGATTATAAATGAGAGTGGATACAGGGATCCTACAAACTTTATTTATACAGTTAAACTTACAGAAATTTAACAAATTAGTAGAATATTATATTTTGAAAACTATGTATAAAGCACACCAGAAAGTCTTCAAGACAGATTCGCAAAGAGAGAAAGCACTTTTTAAAGCACAATTTAAAATTAACTGAGGTTTAAAAAAAAAAAAAACAGATTCAGAACTTACCTTGCACAGCTGGATTGTCGTGAGTTCACAAATTGCTGAAATCCATCTTGTCCTGCTCCCACTGATCCGTTTGGGTTCGGACCTGTGGCGGCCGGGCCAATGGTGTGGCAGTACTGCTGTGAGTGGGCGGGGTTTAGCAGCCGGGCCAATGGTGTGGCAGTACTGCTGTGAGTGGGCGGGGTTTAGCAGCCGGGCCAATGGTGTGGCAGTGCTGCTGTGAGTGGGCGGGGTTTAGCAGCCGGGCCAATGGTGTGGCAGTGCTGCTGTGAGTGGGCGGGGTTTAGGTTTGCCTACAACAACAACAAGCTCTTTTAGCGATACCTGTTAACAACATGGCGACACAGGAAAAAAGGTATACTGCTGTACATTTACTAAAACAGCAAAAATCTTCTAACAGCGTATTTCTTTTTTTTTTTTTTTTTTTTTTTTATGTTGTAGAGATTTGTTGTTTAGCTACGGAGCTGGAGCTTTATTCCATCACCTCCAAGTATTCTACTGAAAGTCCTGCCCCTTCACAAACGGTTTCAATGGGAGCCACTTCAGATTGATGTAATGTTAGCAACTCTTTGCTAACTTTATATCAGTCTGATGTCAGTTTATGTAACAGTCTGACAGCGAAATCAAGAAATCAGAATCTATGAATATATTTAAAAAAGTGTCAAATATTGTTTGAGACTATTGAGTAGCAGCTTCTGTTGAGTTATATTGTGTGTTATGTCATGAAATAGAAAAGTGGCTATGCTTTTATGAGTTGATCAGAAATGTGTAATTGTGAATAGGGGGCAGATATTTTAAGTTTATACTTTCTGCTCCTTTTCAGTCATGATATTTAAATTAAATGTTAAATTGTCATACTTTAAATGAATGAAAAAAACTTAGTATTGAAATTAAATGATAAAAAATGAAATAACTTTGGCACTTGTTTAAAACATGCAGAGAAGTCACTGTACGTATCTTTGTGTCCTCAGAGGTCCGTTCCAGTCGGGGCAGGGCCCTCTGGACGCTCAGGTTAAACTCCTGGAGTTCACTTTGGAGCAGAACTTTGAGGTGGTGTCGGTCTCAACCATCTCCTCCGTCATCGAGTCCATCACCTTCCTGGTGCACCACTACATCACCTGCTCAGACAAGCTGGTGTCCCGCAGCGGCTCGGACAGCTCCGTGGGCGCCCGGGCCTGTTTCGGAGGGTTATTCGCCAACATCATCCGCCCGGGGGACGCTAAGGCCGTGTGCGGAGAGACCACCAGAGACCAGCTCATGTTCGACCTGCTCAAACTGGTGAACGTCCTGGTGCAGCTGCCTCTGTCCGGAGACCGGGAGTTCAGCGGACGCCTGCCTCCGGGCGGGATGAGCGCAGCCGACAGCAGCGTGTCTGATGAAGAGAAGGTTTGTGGAAGTAAAGAGGGCGTGTCCGGCGGAGGCTCCTCGTCCAATCAGGGCCCGGCGTCGGGAGTGGCCGACCTGGTTCTGGCCAATCAGCAGATAATGAGCCAGATCCTGTCGGCGCTGGGCCAGTGCAACAGCAGCGCCATGGCTATGATCATCGGTAAGAGTCAGGACACAGTTCGGAGCACACTTTATACAGAAGGTGAATATGGAGCAATGAACGCACTGCTTACAAATAAACTATGTGATGCATTTTTTACAGAAACAAAGACACAGTCAAACCACTAAAGAGAAAGTGTTACGGTTCAGATTTGTCCTGAAACAGATCAAGGGAAAATATTTTAGTTCCAAGTAGAAAATACTAGACGGCGTGTAATCTAAGCCTATGATTTAGCAATGTGGTAAGAAAGGAGAGAAAACTCCATAGACCATGATGCTTTGCTCCCTCTCAGTGCAGTGACGATGGTGGGGATCAGCGTTAGTAGCATTAGCAAACGGAGAATGAATCCAGAGGAAAACTACTTGATGACTCTTGACCCTAAAAAGTTTTCAGAAAAATGTCTGGACTCTTTACTTCACAGCCACTGTGCCTCAAACGATGAATCAGTGAACATCCAGATGTGCGGCTGTTAACTGCAGCTGAGGTTTCAGATGCTCTGTAAAGGCTCGTCAGGACATTTTTAGAAAATGTTTTCTTATTGTGAGCCTCCCCACAATGTTGCAGTAAATATCAAACCTAGTGGTTAAAACCCGATCATTTAGTACTGTATTAGTCTGTGTCAGGGGTGTCCAAGTTATGGTCCGGGGCCAAATGTGGTCCTTAGATAATTCTGTATTGGCCCTCTGGTTTCCTTCTCAATTGGCCCAAATTGCCTCTGCTAGTACATTTTACTGCAAGACAAAAACTTCATAGGAGTGCTCCAGTGAGTTTCAGTCTAAAGTGACTCTGTAATATATGGTTTTCAATACGATACTTTTTCTGATACTTGTTCTATTTTAATTCATCTTCTATAACCATAAATGTTACCTGTCATAACAGGAACAATAAATATGATTGAAGAAAGCGGCGTGGAAGTTCACAAAAGACATGAGAAGTGCTATTTGAGTCTGCCTTATTTTGCTTTGAAACTTCCAAAGCAACATTTTCACAGTACAAGAACATTTTCAGAATAAAAGTGTACATTCGTGTGTGAGATTAGTCTCTATAGTGTCTGCCACAGTGGATTAATTTCTATATTTAGGCGACTATGATGCCTTCAGGTTAAAGACATAAATAAGTTCATAAGATTAGTCATTTGAATAAGTTGAATTAGTTTATATTTGATAAAGAAAAAAGTTACATTTATGGTCAAAGCTGTCTCGACACATCAGGAATCGAAACCAATGCCGAGAAAAAATATTTTTTGATACTTCCCAGTACCGGAGATTTTTGGTTGGTACCCAGCTCTAATAATCTATAATCCAACCAAAAGGAATGTGAGTTGCTGTCATGTTAGTGTGTGGCCCTCACCCCTGGAGTTAGATTAAAAAACAAAACAAAATGTAAAACACACTGCCTCTGAACTGTTGATAAAAACACCAGGAAAAACAGTTTTTATTTCTAACCCTGCTGAACACGACTCTGATGTGTGCTCCAGGAGCCAGCGGCCTCCATCTGACCAAACACGAGAACTTCCACGGAGGTCTGGACGCCATCTCGGTGGGAGACGGTCTGTTCACCATCCTCACCACTCTGAGTAAGAGGTCCAGCTCCGTGAACGTGATGCTGCAGCCTATCCTGACCTACATGGCCTGTGGCTACATGGGGCGCCAGGTCAGAGGCACTAAAGGATTAAAGTTATCTGTGTTTCAGTTTCAGTATGAGTTTAACATGAAAACTGTGTGCTTGCAGGGCTCTCTGTCGACCTGTCAGCTGTCAGAGCCTCTGCTGTGGTTCATCCTCAGAGTTTTGGACACAAGTGAAGCTCTGAAGGCCTTTCACGACATGGGTAAGAACCAGGACTAAACCAGACTTTAATAAGGTCTAAACTAGGACTAAACCAGGCCTTAAACAGGTCTAAACCAGGACTAAACCAGGCCTAAACCAGGCCTTAAACAGGACTAAACCAGGCCTTAAACAGGACTAAACCAGGCCTTAAACAGGACTAAACCAGGCCTTAAACAGGACTAAACCAGGACTAAACCAGGCCTTAAACAGGACTAAACCAGGACTAAACCAGGCCTTATTAAACATGACTAAACCAGGGTTAAACCAGGCCTTAAATGGGTCCAAACCAGGACTAAACTAGCCCTTAAACAGGACTAAACCAGGGCTAAACCAGACTTTAAATAGGTCTAAACCAGGGCTAAACCAGGCCTTAAACAGGACTAAACTAGGACTAAACCACGTCTTAACCAGATGTAAACTAGGATTAAACCAGGTCTAAACCAGGAGTAAACCAGGTCTAACATTTCACTACTTGATCAAGCACTAAATTATTCTAAATCTGGACTTGGAACTACAAAAGACTCGGAACCTGGACCACAGTTTGAGAACCACTGGTCTTTTGTAGTTTCTCAGTATCAAATTGGTCCTGCCAGGTAACTACATTTAGCAGAGAAATACGCTGAAATACTTAACAAAGACCACTTTAGTTTCATTCTTACATTCATATGTTACTTTGTTTGTTTGTTTGTTTGTTTGTTTGTTGTGAGAGATTTGTGACCACAGTCTCTCGTCTCTCTGTGTGTGTCCAGGCGGCGTGCAGCTGATCTGTAACAACATGGTGACCAGTACCAGAGCCATCGTGAACACGGCCCGCAGCATGGTCTCCACTATCATGAAGTTCCTGGACTCGGGACCTGGGAAATCCGCCGACGGGAACCTGAAATCCAGGGTCATGACCTCGGAGCCGGACAATGCGGAGGGGCTGCACAACTTCGCTCCACTCGGTACAAATCGGATTGATGTTTTACAAGACACACTACTTAAACAAGGATAAAATATTTGTCATTGCTCTGACTCTAGATTCCCCCAAACAATGTGGCTCTTGTTCCAGTCAGGTTCAGGTTTTCCCCCAGTTTAAGTTCCATCATGTTTGTAATATCTTTACTTGAAGCCTAGAAGCAGTGACAATTGCTCTGTGACTACAAAAGAAGCTGAACTTTCCCCTATAATCAATGGTCAAATATTTACTGTTGAATTCCATAAAATTAGAATTTACATTGCATGGTTAGCCCAGCAGGATGGGAGGCAGTGTTGCTCATGTTGTCGACACAGTTTTGGCAAAGCTGTTTGATGGTCTGAGGAGAGGAGAGACTTAGAATTAAAAACCAGGGCAAACCAGGAAAAATCAGCTTCCCCTGTTTGAAAGAGCAGCATCTGCCAACAGTGGCCATATTTGTAGTTTTTATTATTATTCACTAAACACTGATTAAGAAAGATTTTAGGGGAGTTCCAATTATTCTGGTCTTGTGCGGAAATGCATATTTAAAACAAGGATGTGCGTTTTTCATTCATGCTGTCATTATATAAAAAAGTCCTAATCTAGCCAGTTTCCCTGTCTCTCCTCAGGTACGATCACGTCGAGCAGCCCCACCGCTCAGCCGGCAGAGGTCCTGCTCCAGGCCACTCCTCCCCACCGCAGGGCTCGGTCCGCGGCCTGGTCCTACATCTTCCTCCCTGAAGAGGCCTGGTGCGACCTCACCATCCACCTCCCAGCTGCTGTCCTGCTGAAGGAGCTGCACATACAGCCACACCTCGCCTCTCTGGCCAGTGAGTAACCAGCATTTATCTGTACAGGTGAGTCTGTACGGGACATTAACAACACTTGGCCTCTCCCCGCAGCCTGCCCCTCGTCCGTCTCGGTGGAGATCAGTGCAGACGGCGTGAACATGCTGCCGCTGTCCACTCCGGTCATCACCAGCGGCCTCACCTACATTAAGATCCAGTTGGTGAAGGCGGAGGTGGCTTCAGCCGTGTGTCTGAGGCTGCACAGACCCAGGGACGCCAGCACTCTAGGCCTGTCCCAGATCAAACTCCTGGGTCTCACCGCCTTTGGAAACACGTCCTCTGCCACCGTCAACAACCCCTTCCTGCCCTCCGAGGACCAGGTCTCCAAAACAAGGTACGACACTCTCTTATGTTTTATTATTATTTATTATCCTCAGTTATTACAGTGTACAGTCACCTAGTTTTCTTGTAAAGTTTTATACACTGTCCATTTTTTCCACCGATCCTCACAAGTTGACTCTTGTCTTATGGTAAAAAGATCTCTCCATAATGTAAATTTCCTTGATAATGTCCATCAGGTTATTTAAGGTAGGGAGGGTCCTCTTTATACCATTCCCTTGTATTGGCCTTCTTTGGAGCTGCCAAGAGAATTTATATCAAATATCAGTCCCTATCCAAATATATTTTTCAGACTTTTCCACACATTGTCCCAGTATTGTGTCAGTTTCAGACATTGCCAAAAAAATGTGCATGGTCCACATCCTGCTCCCCACACAGGGCTCCTGCACAGACAATGAACTCTTTTTTTATTTTTGGTGTAATAAAAAATGTCACTATGTTTTTCCAACAAAACATTTTCCAGTATCTGGAGCTAGTTGTATCCTGCTCAGTTTCACATATTTTATACCACATATCAGTTATTATTTCCTCCTTCAGTTCCTTTTCCACAGAGTTGAAGTTTTCCTATTGGCCACTAATCCTTGATACAGTTTTGATTTTACTCTACCACTTTACCACTGTTTTTGTACCCATTGCTTAGTATTTCTGTTAGGGCTGCACAATATATCACAAAATTATTGTTATTGCAATATCAGCAAACGCAATATCTGTATCTAAATATATCACAGTAACGCTGTGGTCTTCCATCTGACAGAGATTTACACTGAAGAATCATTTCCCAACCAGAGCCTTAAATGAACATGTGTTGTGGCTAAATAAAAATGTCCATCTTTATTGGTAACTTCCTTAGTTTTGTAAAAATGTAGCCTTGTTTTAGTCCTGGTTTAAAGTTAAAGTTTTGAATTTGATGTCATTTTGACTTACATTTTTGTTTTTAACTTACTGTGTCTGAAAAGTAGGCCAAATTTTAAAATATTGCAATAATATTATCGCAATTTTTAACATGGTTATTGAATATTGCATGTTTTTTCCATATCATGCAGCCCTAATTTCTGTGATTTTGTTTATTTCGCTTGGTAGGTCTGGTCTTATTTTCTTTTGGTAGTAGTCTCTAACTTGTAGATACAAATAAAAGTCTTGATGTTACATGTGAAAGCTTTTAATTTCCCTTTTTTATTAATGTGGGTAACAAAGTCAGACCCCTGTTCTTCCATTCCTTAAATTTAGAATTCATAATTTCCCGTTTAAAATTAGTTGTGAGCCAACCATCTAAAAATCAGATGGAGACTTGTTTTTGGTGGTTAGAGTAGGTCTTAAATTTCACCTGGAAAGTCCTGTTATATCTCCTGAAGCGTTAACCCGTGTGTGTCCGCTCCAGTATCGGTTGGCTGCGTCTCCTCCACCACTGCCTGACCCACGTGGGAGACCTGGAGGCCATGATGGCGAGTGCGGCGGCTCCCACGGCGAACCTGCTGCAGACCTGCGCCGCTCTGCTCATGTCTCCGTACTGCGGCATGCACTCCCCGAACATCGAGGCGGTCCTGGTGAAGATCGGGCTGCAGTCCACTCGGATCGGCCTCAAACTCATCGACATCCTGCTCAGGAACTGTGCCGCCTCAGGGACCGACCCAGCCAGTGAGTTTCAACTGGGGAAATAAGTTCTCCTTAGGCAAACTTTTAGAACTGAACATTGTAATCACACAGTCTGAATAAGTTTTCTTGCACATCTTTGACTCTTTAGAACATTATAGAGGTGAAAATAAATGGACTTGTTTGAATTCTTTCTTTTTCTCTCTCCTTTAAAAAATATTTTTATACAATTTGAATAAACAGCCATTGAGGTGTGTTTTGTTATGAATCATTTTTTTGGGAAAAAATATTTGAATCCTGTGTTCATGTGGTCTTCGGATGCTCGTCTTTCCGAGTGGAGAAGTTGTTTTTGTTTATGTGCTTTCATTTCGGAAATTATGACGCTGGCATCACTATTTATAGACCAAGAGAGTTATTAGTCATTAATGTTATAAATAAATGTTTAGTTTTAGCCTTCTCACTACTGAAACACTGAACTTTAATGAAACATAAATAAAATACCCTGTAGCTTTAGCTAAAGTACTTGGCTGTGGGGTAAATTAATGGTTTTATAGTTGCCATTTCTAACACATTTCAGTTTTTCTTATGTGACAGACAGCTGATGGTAAACTCATTATTAGTAACATTTATTCAAAGAGCTGAAGTACAAAACACTGACGAATAAATCTGCTTTTCTGCTCAGTCCCTGAAACAGATCCAGAGGGCAATTCAGGAGCAGGTTTTGACCAGAGATTTTTTCTAACTTAGAAGCCTTCATGTGCATCTTTTAACTTGAACTCTTTAAAACGTTTTCCAGCGTTTCCAAGGACCACATAAATGCAGCCGCATTAGTGTTGTATGTTAAATAGAGTAATGATTTTAGATAAGGTCACACAATATTTTCTGATTTTTAAGAGGGCAGCAGCTCGTTTAATTTTGGATTTAGACTGTGTTCCTAATTTACATCAAAAACAAATCTCATTAACTCATTTTGCTTACCTTGCCAAAAATGCAAGAATGACAATAGTTTTTTTTTTGTTTTTTTTATCTGCTAAGACTTTTAACATGTCTGTCATTGTTTCTCTTTAGATCTGAACAGTCCTCTGCTGTTTGGGCGACTGAACGGTTTGTCCTCAGACTCCACCATCGATATCCTGTACCAGCTCGGGACCACGCAGGACTCAGGGACCAAAGACAGGTACGAGACAGAAAAACACTCTCTATCTCTATCTGTCCTCATTTAAACTCCTCCAAAACCCTCTGTCCTCGCACGACTCAAGGAAATGCTGCTCCTGTGTCGTCTATTAGATTAAAATGGAACGGAGCAAACATTGTCCTTAAACGTCTCGATTAAAAAGAACCTAAAAACCCCAGTGTCCTTTAACATCTCCGAGAATTAGTGTCGGGTGAAGGTGGGTTTCCAGACAGGCTCATAAACCGACTGTAAAACGTACTCTGTCCTTGTTGTGGGACGCATTAACATTAGCCATAAATACTGCTGCGATGATACTCAGGGTGGGAGTAAAATTCTACTGTTATCTGGTGTGGCAGTACTGACAGTTTAGGGATTAACCGATTTTACTATTCTTCGTGATTATAAATGTCGACGTAGGATAATCGTAAGAATTTTAGAAGTAAATTTCTCTTGGCACACGTTCCTTCAGGTTGTTCAGACTCATTAATAAAATTAAAAAAGGAATTCAAATATGTTTTAGACTGGGTCAGACAGGTGACAGATGAGAAAAAAGTAAAAAAAAACAAAAAAAAACAGCATTTGAAGTTTGTTTTAAAGTGTGATTGAAGCATTTCATAAAAAGTTCCTAGTGTTTTGTTTTGTGAAAATTGCTGAATCTCAACATTGAACAGATATAGGCCTGTTTCAGGTTCGACGACAACAAAGTGTCCATTTTACTGTTATTAAATGTAAATAACATGCCTGATTCCTGCTCAGATCTGTCTCCTCTCTCGCCTTCGTTCCTGATTCCTGCTCAGATCTGTCTCCTCTCTCTCCTTCGTTCCTGATTCCTGCTCAGATCTGCCTCCTCTCTCTCCTTCGTTCCTGATTCCTGCTCAGATCTGTCTCCTCTCTCTCCTTCGTTCCTGATTCCTGCTCAGATCTGCCTCCTCTCTCTCCTTCGTTCCTGATTCCTGCTCAGATCTGCCTCCTCTCTCTCCTTCGTTCCTGATTCCTGCTCAGATCTGTCTCCTCTCTCTCCTTCATTCCTGATTCCTGCTCAGATCTGTCTCCTCTCTCTCCTTCGTTCCTGATTCCTGCTCAGATCTGTCTCCTCTCTCTCCTTCGTTCCTGATTCCTGCTCAGATCTGCCTCCTCTCTCTCCTTCGTTCCTGATTCCTGCTCAGATCTGCCTCCTCTCTCTCCTTCGTTCCTGATTCCTGCTCAGATCTGTCTCCTCTCTCTCCTTCGTTCCTGATTCCTGCTCAGATCTGTCTCCTCTCTCCTTCGTTCCTGATTCCTGCTCAGATCTGTCTCCTCTCTCTCCTTCGTGTCTGAACCCTACACTGCTTCTGTCTCCTCTGAGTGTCAGTCAGCTGAGAGAACGATCAGAGATATAATGAGCAGTGCGTTGAAGAAGTTTAATTGTTGTGAAGTAAAAGAAAAGGAGGAATAAACCCTGCAGTTACCTGTAGAGCACTCATACACTCACATGTATCACACTCTTCAAAGTTGAAATCCACTCCGATTACGTGTTTGTGTCGGTGTAGATGCCTAGCCCTGGTTACAGTGCGCCACAAACTAGGTCACTAAGAAAAGTTCTGTTTTTCTATAGGCAAGTGCAATTAAATGCATTCAATTAAAACTTTTTTTTTTTTTTTTTGTAATTAACGGAAAAAAGTTCCAGCTGTAATTATTTGATAGAGTATAGATTTTGGTGCTTTACCATCTCTCCAGGTCCAACAGTCCAAAGTCTGGCATATATTATTGGAATTAGATTGACCACACAGAGGCAGCTTTAGTCTAGCGTACGTTTAGGAATGAATACAACCTAAATGACCATTAAATGAACTGAAGGTTTAGATTATGATTTCAGTAAAACTGCATACTTGGTGATTCAGTGTAGCCGTTATACACATAAAGTCTCTCAAACTCTTTTATTGTTAAATTGTCTTTTGTTGAATGATCTCATTGGTTTGAATGCAGTATTAATCTTATATTCCTCTCTCCCTCCTCAGGATCCAGGCCCTGCTCCAGTGGGTCCACGACTCGTCCCGTGTGGCGGCCCACAGACTGAGCTCCCCTCTGGGCTTCAGCTCCTCCATCTCAGCCTCGTCTCTGGAGTACGGCCTGCTCATGCCCTCTCCGTCTCACCTTCACTGTGTGGCAGCCATTCTGTGGCACAGCTACGAGCTCCCAGTGGACTACGACCTGCCGGCTCTGCTCAACAGGGAGCTCTTCGAGTACGTTTCAGCTTTTATTTCTACTTTCAGACGAGAAAGAAGTTATGTTTGACCAAGAAATCAAGAGATACAGCCCTTTAAAAATGTACACTCAGCGCCTTTAGTAACAAAAGTGTCATTAAAATATTATATATATTTTTTCTAAGTTGAATGACTCAGTCCTTCAGTTCAGTTCTTATAAAAACTATTATATTTTAATAATGTAAAAAATATATTTTTTACCCTTTAAGTGCATTTTGCTACTAGAAAAAAACTGAGAAAATGAAAAAACATATTATTATGGTCTTGGACATGCCATTGATTGACACCAATACTGACTTTGATGGATTCTTATTTTTTGGACAGGGCCCTTTTTTTGGGGGGGGGTTGAAAAATGCGACACTTGTTGCCTTTAGTACCAAAAGTGTTCACTCCCTTAAAAGTATATTACTGATATTTATTCCACTTTTAATCACTCAGATATTTTAGTAAACATGGGTTCTTATAACAATTACATTTTTAACATTTCATACGAGTTTGTGTGCGGGCCTCTGAAAGTGTGCAAGTCTGATTTTGAGGCAAGGACTCTAGAGAGAGCTGTAGGAGACAGGGAGAGTGAGACAGGGGACAACTGAGGACAGTTTTTGTTTGTTGTTCCTTCGTACCCTCCCACCTCCTCTTCCTCTCAGCCCAAAACACAGACACCCACATACTCCCACACCCAACTCCATTCTTATTGAGACAAGAGAAGCCAACATCTCTGAAACGGTCTGTAATAGACCCCTCAGTCATTTTTAGGCTCTTATGAAAAATCATGAAAAAATGTCAATTCCAAACCAGAAGCTTCTCTTGAAATGGTCATCACCTGTAAAGTAGAATTTTATTTTGGCTGTACAATTCAATAAAAAAATTTAGTTTTAATGAAAGTCAATTCGACCAAAATTGTTCTAAAGACCATGATTCTAGCTATTGTGTCTACACACTGTAATATAGACCTAATCTGACAAATGAGACTAACATTTTAAACTTCAAATAAAAACAGTAACCCTTGACCAAATTTAGTAAACTATATTTAGAGTTATATTTACCATAAAATGAACGCAGACAAAATTTATTCAACATTTTCTATGACAAAGTACCAAAAAGCTACCAAAGACAGCTTCAGGGTTAAGAAGGATTTGCTGATAAGGTGTAAAAAGTTGTAAATTATTCGTCTAATCTTTTGTGTCTTCAGACTGCTGTACAACTGGTCCATGTCTCTGCCCTGTAACATCGTCCTGAAGAAGGCCGTGGACAGTCTGCTCTGCTCCATGTGCCACATCCACCCCAGTTACTTCTCTCTGCTCATGTCCTGGATGGGAATAGTCCCAGTCCTGAGCTCCAGCCACTCCCAGGCCTCTCACCGCCGCCTCGCCATGACCGACGACGGCAAAAAGCAACAGATCGAGCTCACGGAAGACTCCTCCAAACACCTCAAACCTCCCATCGACCTCAGCGAGTCGCAGCTCACCACGTTAGCCGCCGCGTCCCAGTCTCCCGGAGCCATAGACCAGCTCTTGGACTCCGGTTTGCCGTTGTTCTTGGTTCGTAGCTTGGCTCAGTTCTGCGTTAGCTTGTTAGCGAGCAACGATCTGCCTTTACCGGCTGCTCAAGTGGAAAGGAGGCCCCATCACCACCACCATTTTAACTCCTCAACTTCTGCCTCAACGTCGTCACAAAGTCGACCAATGCTCGCCGCAGAGTTAGCCGCCCCCGTGCTCAGATTCCTGACCGAAGTCGGGAATAGCCACGCGATGAAAGACTGGCTGGGAGGACCTGAAGTCAACCCGCTGTGGACCGCTTTGCTGTTTTTACTTTGCCATTCGAACGCTAGCTGTCAGACGCTAGGTTCCACTCTATCATCAGCTGCTTCTTCTTCTGCTGCTGCTGCTGCTGCTGCTCCCCTCCAGCCGCAGCCACACACCTCCAACACCGGCTCCAGGTTCTCTCTGGCGTCTTCAGGACAAAATGGTGGCCTGACGACGCAGCAGAGGACGGCGCTGGAGAACGCAACCGTGGCCTTCTTCCTTCAGTGCATCTCCTGTCACCCCAACAACCAGAGGCTCATGGCTCAGGTTTGTAGCTGCAACACATTTATCTGAATGCCCTGTTACTACTTTTTCCAAAACAAACTGAGTCCTAAACATTTGTAAATAGGGGTAACGATACAGTAACTATATCGATTTATCGGTTTTTATTCGGTCGGATCATTGTGAAAGCTTATTACACCCCTATTAAAATGTAAAGCAGGCATTAATTTTAGAGACAGTTTTCACAGAACCAAGCCACAATGGGTCAGAATGGCTCTGTAGTCTTTGTGCCAGTCCCAAGCCTGGATAAATGGAGTTGCATCAGGAACGGCGTCCAGCATTAAAACACATTCCAAATAACTCTGCAAATCACTGCGCACTAGGAGTTGGATGATTTGCTTTGGCGAAGGGAAAAGCCATAATTTTCCAGATGTTTTGTCATCTGAGGTGCTCAAGAGCATCCACCTCTGATGAACACCAAGTACTAATATTGGTATTTTTGGACAATTTGTAATGTAAATCTGAATATTTCACTCTCCACTGGCCCCTGGTTCAGTTATGAATTCAGTTTAAACTTTTGTTCTTAGTGCAATTAACAGCCTTGTACCTGCTTATTTATGTGAGATTCTAAGCTTTTGTCAGCTCCTCGTAGAGCCCTGTGCTCTGCTGGAAAACATCTGCACAAGTCCCACGCTCCAGGTGTAAACAGACAGGTGATCACTCTTTTGCATTGGCAGGTCCTAAACTCTGGACCACTCTGCCCATCACAGACCTGCCCCCATTCAAGGCCAAACTTAAAACCTTTTTATACAGACTGGCCTCCGACATGTAGAACAGTGACACTTTGTGTATTTATCATAACTTATCCACTGTTCTTGTGTCGCATTCATGGACTTTTTACTGTTTTTAACATTGAAGCGCTTTGATCAACTTTGGTTGTTGTAAAGCGCTATAGAAATTAAAGTTGATTGATTGAAATATCGCTGCGGGGACAACAAAGTCTAGCTTAACCTACCTAAAAAACAAAACAACCAGAAAATCCTTCTGATAGACTCTGTCCTCTCAGGTCTTCTGCTGTCTTCAGACCATGTTTTTGACCTTGTCCACTCCTCTCTGTCCCCTCCAGGTCCTGTGTGAGCTGTTCCAGTCGGCTCCGCAGAGAGGAAATGTCCCCGTCTCTGGGAACATCTCAGGATTCATCCGACGCCTCTTCCTCCAGCTCATGTTGGAGGACGAGAAGGTCACCGTCTTCCTGCAGTCCCCCTGTCCGGTACGAGACGCCGCACACTTCACCTTTCACACATTACACAGAGGAGTATTTCCTAACAGCGGTCTCTCATTGGGCCAAAGTGAGCATGTTTTTCCACCACTAGGGGGCAGCTCAGCCTTGTCTCCAGAGCTCTGTGCGTCTGTGTCCAGGGGCAGTTATTGGAAAGACAGTTTTAATTATCCAAAGCGGGTCTTTACAACACTGACACCATCTCATTGTTCTGTGGATAATGGCAGCTCGGACAGTTCGCCCCCTGTGGGAAGGTCGACCTGAACCAGACAGGGGTCCAGCCAGACATTAGGATGATTTATACACAACTCTACAATAATGAGAAGAGAGAACCAACAAAAAAAACTGGAAAACCTGCTTTTTTAAGTCTAGAAATATCCCCTTTATTGTTAAGTGGTACCTGCATCTCTTTGTTTTTTAGATGTGATTGATTTGAGTTGTTTTTTTTTCTTCTCTTCCAGTTGTACAAAGGACGCATCAACGCCACCAGTCACATGATCCAGCACCCCATGTACGGAGCAGGCCACAAATACAGGACTCTGCACCTCCCCATCTCCACCACTCTGGCTGAGGTCCTCGACAGAGTCTCTGGTGAGGTTTAAAAAGCTTTAAAAAACATCTAAATTAATCAACAACAAACAAGGAAACGGGAAAACTCTGCATACACCAGTTTCCATTTATTGTATGCTTCAAGGGGCACCACCCAAACATTATACCTTATACCAGCCACTAAAGCTGGGGGCACGTTACCAGTTTTATGCCAGATTTTACCCAGGATTCACAGTTGGGTAGAGTCTGCTGCAGTCAGCTCTGGTTGGGGACAGTCAGTGTGGCTTCTTGCCCCAGAGATGTTAGTTTGTGAAGGGTAAAGAATGGAATCTGCTGTGTGTGTAGAGGGAACAGACCTCAGTCGGAGTCAAATATGTTTGAATTTTAAAGCCAACTCTCTACAAAGTCATGTATTGATGTGTACTGTGTACTGATTACTGACCAACCAAGAGTTTAAGTTGTTTTGAGAAATCCTGCAGTGTGTGATCTACATCAGGTGCTGTCGTTAAGTGTGTGATCCACAGTTATTTGTCATAAAAGAAATCTGCTGTAACCAGTCTGTTAAGAGACTTAAGACCGGGACGCACCGGGGCGATCATCGTCCTTTGGGCGCTGTCGGATGGTTTGACGCAGTCGGTGATGTGAGTCTGTTTGGTGAGTTCCGCACCATCAGACGTACTGGGAGACAGTTGGACACAGTTCTGAGTGAACTGTGGAATCTGCGTCAGGCCGTCATGCTCAGCTCTGATTGGCTGTGTCCCGGTCACAATTTGTCAAACAGCTCGAGTTTAACATCAAAATATAAGGAACTTTCTGTTCTGCTACTACTTCATTATGTTTCCCAAATCTGTGACAGTAATGTGCTGCAGTTAACTTAGCTTAGCTCTAGCCTCGTGCAGATAAAAATATAATCCTCCTCTGAGACAAACAGCTGCAGTAATCCAGTCCCTTTTATTCATTACTGTGATAAATACTTGAGGTAAACACGTGTGTGTTGCAGTTTTATTTACTAGAGTTTAAATAATCGCAGAGTTTAGTGACTAGCGCCGCCTGCTGTTGTAAATAGTTATTACATTTTGCACATGCGCACTGCTCGGTCGTGGGTCGCTCCGGTGTCTGCGGCGACAGAGGAGACAGCAGTCGCCTCTGCTGACAGCGGTCAGGCGTTGGGTTGGTGTGTCCCAGGCTTTACTTAAAGGTTTTTCAAAATCTGTAACAACTCTGAACGTTGTGTAGGGTGCAGCTTAATTCAGTGCTGACATGTTTTATTGAGTAATATCTTATATAAGACATGTCCTCCTCCAGTCCAGGTTTAGTAACTGTTTAGCACAAGTTCAAGTACCTTGATAAAAAAGGTTCATGATACTGAAAACCCAGAGTCAACCCCGAAGTTACCTCTAACCCCGAATTCAGCCTCAAAATACAAGGCCCTGATCTAATGTTGCTTAAATACATTAATACTGGGAGCTTGTCTGGGACTAGGTCTTAAAATTCATAAAATATAAATAAAATTCTACTTATTTCTCAAAATCTCACATCCATTTATCCAAAAACTGCCACATAAAGAATGAGAGCACTGAGCTGATTTAGTCTGTGACCCTCCTGTGCTCGTGTCTGGGTTTTTCTCAGTGGGCTGTGCCTCCTGTCCTTGTGCACTGGTCCTACAGAGGTCATAAAACACTGAGATCTGCAGATTTACCGTCAGACTGCGCAGAGACAGATGGCTGAGCTCCAGACCTTGAGCAGCTGATAGGAACCGGACACTGGCTCATACTAACACCTGAATATATGCTTTATATAAGATACTGAGCACAGTTCTTCCACTGTCAGCTCTGTATTCAACTTCTCTGAGCGAATAATACAGAATTACATGTTAATATACTTCAAAATACTAGCATCCATCTTAGAAGTTTTAGTTAGTGTTTTTAGCAGATGTCGTTGATGTCAGTATCTGATTTATCCCAAACACGTTCTGTACATCAAACTAGCCACTGACAACAAACCTAACCTACTGAGCTAACACAGCCAGCATAATTAAAATAGGGCTTAAATAATACTCCCATTTCCTCCGCAGACACTCCGAGCATCACGGCCAAGCTGATAAACGAACAGAAGGAGGACAAAGAGAAGAAGAACCACGAGGAGAAGGAGAAGATGAAGGCAGACAATGGTTTTCAGGACAACTACAGCGTCGTCGTCGCTTCAGGTTCACAAAGAGCTTATTATAAAATGCATGCTCCTGTTCAGTCTCTAGGACACAGATATGCTTAATGCTCTCAGATTCTGCAAGTTTTTGAATTCATTTTAAATGAGCTATAATAACTTTCAGTCATGTAGACACCGGCTGGGACTGTGAGGTAAAAGTCAAGCTGAATGAATCGAGACAACGAGCATTTAGTCCTGAAAGTTTGGTGCTGGTTTAGTCCTGGTATTGTTATGGTTTTAGTTCTGGATTATTCTGACCTTACATTAAGTTTAACCCTCACTTTGTATTGAGTGTAATCTTGGTCTGCTTCTGGTTTTTGTCCATGCTTAGTCCTTTATTAGGTCCTTCCATAGTCCCAGTTTACTTTAATCCAGTTATAATAAACATTGACTTGCTTATCCTTTGACGCTTGTGTCCCGTTTTACTTCAGGTCTGAAGTCTCAGTCGAAGCGCGCCCTCTCCACTCCGCCCAGACCTCCCTCCAGACGAGGCCGAGTCCTGAGCGACAAACTCAGCTCCGCCTCCGGAGTCGACCCCTCGTCCAAGACCATCAGCGTCCCGGTCTTCCACCTGTACCACAAACTGCTGCCAGGTACTGCAGTACTACTCTGTATACTGTAAATACTGTTCCACCTGTATCATAGTACTCCCAGGAAGCACAGTACTACACTACTACTCCCAGGTACACTCACTTTTAGGGCTGTGTATTGGCAAGAATCTGGTGATACGATATTTATCACGGACAAAGATGATATACTGTGATTTTTATTATTTTTTTTGTACCTCACCTGCTACTTGCACAAAAAGTCATGAAATACATTTTATTTAAATACAAGTCACCTTTATCCCAATAATCAGTGTCTAATCCTATTTATTTTTACTTTCAATAGAAGAAAATCCCAAAACGTACAGTCTTTTTTGATATTGATACGTCGCTAAATCAGATGTTTTCTTCCCTATTCACTTTCATAACAAGTTACTGTTGCTTCATTAATACAGTAATTCACTTTATTGTCTTTTCTTCCTAATATTGTGTTGTTATCTCTTGTTTTCTGGTTTTGTCTGAGTGAAAGTTTAAAAGCTAAATGTATCTCAGCTATCTCTCTCAGCAGACGTTAAATCTAATGTTCCCTACTCACTCAGTGTTTGCAATGATTTCCGTTTGACCCGTGTCCCGGTCTCTCGTCCCCAGGTCAGCCGCTGCCTCCGGAGATGACCCTGGCCCAGCTCCTCACGCTGCTCTACGACAGGAAGCTCCCTCAGGGCTATCAGTCCATCAACCTGACCGTCAAACTGGGCTCAAAGGTCATCTCAGACCCGGGGTTATCCAAGACCGACTCGTTCAAGAGGCTACGCACCGAGAAAGGTAACCGCACCGCTAGAGATCTGCTGATGTAACGGGACGATTTTTGCCATTTTTAGATCGGCCATCGGTCAGTTTTTGCTGATTTTTGGTCAGGCTCATGTCCGGGCTCCATGCGACTGAAGGACCCATCTTGTAGCAGTTTGGGCATGTAGTGGTAGACTCACAAAAGCAACTCGAGCGACTGAAGCGACCGGCATTCATGTTGTATGTACGCTCGTGCGGAGGGATCAAGCGACTGGAATGAGGGTTTGAGTCAACTTTATGCAAATAAAAGCAACATCACCAAAGCAACCGCCAATCACAAAACAAGATTTGAGAGACACTCGAGAGGAACTGGTCCAAGCACTAAAGTCGTGTTGAAACCTCCCGCCCCTCGTCAGCGACCTGAGAAGAGAGAACTGAGCTTAGGAGCGGTTTTTGTTGCTTTTGGTGTGAGTCTACCATAACACTGCAGTTCATAGGAAACATCCAAAATCTCTTTATCTCAGCCTGAAAAGTTCAAAACAATAAAATGAGTTTGTTAAAAATTCAAATGTATTTTGCAGCTCTCCCCAAGCTCCACCTGTACAGAGTCTGACTGAGATGGTCTTAATGGTTTTCTCAAAAACTCATCTTTAACAACTTTTCTCACTGTCACATTCTAACACATCTGTTTCTATTTTATCAGCATTACTAAAACAAATGGCTATATTATATTTCTTTCATAAAATTAAGAAAATCTGCCACATATTGGTCCAGAAAAGCGGCAGTGTTGTGAATTTTAAAAATTGGTAACAGCACTGGCCTTTAGATTCTGGTTTAAGTCCAGGTCTTTCCTCTGAGTGCTGCAGTTTTCTCCTCACCCTGAAACATGCTGGCCTCAGATCTGGAGAAGGGTTCAGCGAGGTACTCCTGACCAGGATCCTGGCCCACAATAACCCCAAGAAACACTGGAAGGATGGCTCAAATGCAGAGAATATCTTTGACTCTGGACCTTCCTCTACATTTCAGAGTTGACGGGGTTGGTTCCAGTTAACTCCTGAGTGACCCCTCGCTCAGCTTTACTCTCCTTTTCTCCTCCTCGTGTCTGTACAGAGTTTTTTCTGCCATTTGACTGCTCTGCCATGGTGGAAATCCAGAAATAAATCCATCTCTAGCTTGTTTGGCTCTAACAGCGATGTGCTGCTTTCTTGCAAAACTTCAGACTTCCGTGACTTGCACAAGTTGTTTTCAGCCCAGAGACAGCAGGGGGCGCTGCAGAATGCTTTATTCACCCCACAACAACTCATTTAACATCACGCGGACTCTGGTCCGCTCTGCACCAGGTGAACCTCCAGATCCCCAGGTTTTCTGAGTCCGGCAAAGTTTGTTCTCAGACATAAAAACTTTAAAAGCCTTCACCTTTTCCATCTAATGGATTCTGTACCTGTTCCTTACCTTTTAAAAGCTCCTGAAGTGATTTTATTTTTTACCTCCAGCCTGCTCTGTCCTTTTGGGAATTAAACTTATTTCATCCTCAGCTCTCGTCCAAACTCCTCTTGACTTTTGGATAAAAATAGCGGTGCGTTGTCATCGTCGTTTGTGCTTTTAGTTCTAATGGGTTTAGCGGACGTCCTGTTGCAGAATGGGATGGTGTTGTGTTACGATTAAATTTGAATCTGCAGACTCCGGCGGGACAAGGTCAGTCTGGTCCTGTCTCAGTGCTGTCTGTCCTCTACTCAGTGGTTCTCTTGCATCGTAAATCTATCAACTGAGGATGGGATAGAGGCCTTCGTTTGGTCTGTTTGGTCGAGACTCTTGACATTTTATAATCTGCATGTTTCCTCTCTGTCCCCAGTGGAGGAGGTGCTGTCCCCCTGTCCCGAGGAGGAACCCATGTCCCTCTCAGACGACCTGGACCCTAATGATGACTCCCTGCTGGACACCAGCCCGGTCCAGTCCCCTCTGCAGGTGTTTGCGGGGATGGGAGGGTTGGCTCTGATCGCAGAGAGGCTGCCCATGCTCTACCCAGACGTCATCCAGCAGGTCAGACTCATGACAAACACTCACTAACGCTCCTGTCATACCCGAACCTGCTGCTTTAACACGTCGTTACATTCTAGGCCCGGCCCCAAGCCCAAATAAATGTGTGATTGCAGAAGGACATTCAGAGTAAAATATATACCATATTTTCTGGACTATAAGTCGCACTCGCCAAGAAATGCATAATGAAGAAAAAAAAACGTATATAAGTCGCAATTTTTGGGAGATATTTATTTTACAAAACCCATCACCAAGAACAGACATTTCATGTTGAAAGGCAAGTTATAGTAATAATAGAATAGAGAACAACAGCTGAATAGGTGTGCGCTATGCTAACGTAACACATTGATGGTTATTCAGCTACATGAAGCATAAACAACGAACTGAATAGGTGTCTCGTATGTTAATGTAATATATTAACAGTTATTCACATAACTATAGCATAAAGAACATAATATAACAAGTTCACCAAACTCACCATCTCACTCCTAATCGCTAAATCCTTTAAATTCTTCATCCTCGGTGTCGCTTCTGAACAACTCCGCCAACTCCGGAGGTAGACGAAGCGCCGCTTCCTCCTCTGCGTGGCTGTCGTCAGACTCAGCATCAGTTCCATTTCACATTATTCCGCTCTTTCTCAGTTGTCTTTATAGCCTAAGTTGTTAGTGGTAATGTTTACATTTTAAATTGTCAGTGGTACAGGTGCAGCAGATGCTGGTACACAAGCCTAGAGCGCCCTCTAACCAACACCTGAAATATTTTAATATATAAGTCACACCTGAGTATACGTCACACCCCGAGCCAGACGATGGAAAAATTGTGACTTATAGTCCACAAAATGCAGTACCCATGTTGAAAGAAGAGCGGTCTCACCTTTGAGTGGCTCTTCTCTACATTTTTTTTTTTTTTTTGCATAAAAAAAAGTTTCGACACCTGTTGTAATATTTTCTAATGCTTGAAATTTCTTAAAGTATTACTGAGCTTGTTTGAAGTCATTACAACTCACTTTGTTAATGGAAGGTTCTGCAAGTTTATACCTTCCCATTTCAAATTTGCCAGTGGAAGTTCATATGATTTAATTTTAGTACAAGGGTGTTATAATTATTTGTCTAACCAGTACCATTGTCCCAGGTTTGTGAAATGGCAGAATCAGACATGAAACTAGTTGCTTATCTTGTATAATGTCTCCCATTTTAATTATTATTGTATCAAGCAGTTAATCTGATCTCCCCTGTGTCCTGTGTGTCCCAGGTGAGCGCCCCGGTGGTGTCCTCGTCCTCTCAGGAGAAGCCCAAAGACAGCGACCAGTTCGAGTGGGTGACCATCGAGCAGTCTGGAGAGCTGGTGTACGAGGCTCCGGAGTCCATCTCCTCCGAGCCCCCTCCCATTAACAAGCAGCAGTCCCAGTCCTCTTCGTCCTCGTCCTCGTCGTCCTCGGTCCAGACCATGTCCCCGATCCCGGCCCACTCCCTCGCCGCCTTCGGTCTGTTCCTGAGACTGCCGGGATACGCCTGAGGTGCTGCTGAAGGAGAGGAAGCACGCCCAGTGTCTGCTCAGGCTGGTGCTGGGGGTCACCGACGACGGAGAGGGCAGTGAGTACATCCACAAGAGTCTCAATCCACCCAACGTTAAAGACAAAACAAACAAATAAGCAACAATTAAAGCACTTTGAATGCCACTAAGGGATTACAGTTACTCCTGTCCTTGGTTCTTTACTGAAAGTTTGATGAAAATCTATCTAACAAAGACACCGAGTTATGATGCTAACTGTTAAAATTGGCTCAAACCTGCAAAATTTACTGAAATGGAAAGTACTTTTTTGCATCTCCACAGCAAACACTACTACAACTATTACTAGTACCATTGTTATACTATATTTATACTACTTTTACTAATTTTGCTTCCACTGCCAGGGTAAAAAAAATTTTTTTTACTTGACACCTAAAGTTTTCTTATTAATAAAAAAACTGTGAAGCTCCCTATACCTCTCTCTGTCCTGTTCCTGTCTTTAACCCTGCTTCTAATGTGGTCCTCCTCAAAAACAGACCTGCAGTCGTATTCTATTTGAGTAATCCTGTACGCTGAGGCGCTGCCCTTCTCCAGAGCTGAAAACGCTCAGTCTCACGGCTCTACGTAGACACGTGAAACCAGGAAGTGCTCCTGTGTGTTTCTGACCCCCAGTTTACACCAAAGCAGCAGCATCGCGTCAGCTGCGTGTGAACTGCTTTCTGTTTTATTCAGTGACCGTTCACAGCGGGGACGACATACGCGCGTCATACGAACGGCTCACCGCGACGCTATGCTCAAATTAGGTTAGAGTTCTATTTATCGAGCGTTTACTGCAGCAATCTGCAGAGCTACAGCTGGGAAACACAGGAAACAGGCTTCGAGTGTCAAAATAAACTTACCCTCACAGAAAACAGCGATAATGTAAACACTGTGCACCGAGAAGGTATTTCTTGAGAGGAAGAAATGTAATTTGCAACACAAAGCAGCCATTTTACAGACAACATGCAGAAATAGAAGGTACAGGACTCAGTAAAGATAACTTCAAACAGTGAGTCGTCTGTGAAACACAGAGGGGAGATCCACATTATTGGTGTGAATTTGGGGTAAAGCCCATACCCCATCACCGGACTCGTTCTGGTCATTTCAGCCTTAAACCTTCATCACTACGAAGCAGTCAGCTCATTTACCTATCTGTTAGCCTCATGTTGCTAACAGCTGTGCTAAATAGCCATTTTATGCTCTGTCCTGTCCCCAGTGTTGCCAGCAGGGGGCGACAGACTCCTAATCCAAAGCACAAAGTCACAGTAACAGCTCCCAACAGAAGAGGTTTCCCACAGATAGATTATTTTAATATAAAACCTGAAATACTAATGCAGAGGAGTTCAACACTGTTTCAGAAAAACGATGGAGCTTTAATAATATTCCTACCACTCCTATTACTGCTGTCAAAAAATAGCTTTGCTTATTTAGAGATTATAAAAATTCTCTTTAACTGTGTTCTAACCAAATAAAAAGCTTCAAAGTCATGGTTTAGGCCTTAGTTTAGACATTTTTTAGTCCTGATTCTGCCCTAAATTGAGTTTTGGTTTAGTATTTGTTTGTTCTAACCCTGTCCCGTGTGTGTCCCAGGTCACATCCTCCAGTCCCCCTCGGCGAACGTCCTGCCCACTCTGCCCTTCCACGTCCTCAGAGCCCTGTTCAGCAGCACGCCCCTCACCACCGACGACGGGGTCCTGCTCCGGAGGATGGCTCTGGAGATCGGGGCCATCCACCTGATCCTGGCCTGTCTGTCCGCACTGAGCCACCACGCCCCCAGGAACCCCAACGCCCCCTCCAGCGTCTCTGAGGTACTGCACCAGCTGTGTCTGCAAGAGTGGGGTCTGTGGAAGAAACCAGGACTAAAGCAGGGCTACAGTGGGACTAAACCTGGACTAAACCTGGACTAAACCTGGACTAAACCTGGACTAAAGCAGGGCTACAGTGGAACTAAACCTGGACTAAAGCAGGGCTACAGCAGGACTAAACCTGGACTAAAGCAGGGCTACAGCAGGACTAAACCTGGACTAAAGCAGGGCTACAGCAGGACTAAACCTGGACTAAAGCAGGGCTACAGCAGGACTAAACCTGGACTAAAGCAGGGCTACAGCAGGACTAAACCTGGACTAAAGCAGGGCTACAGCAGGACTAAACCTGGACTAAAGCAGGGCTACAGCAGGACTAAACCTGGACTAAACCTGGACTAAATCAGGGCTAAACTATGAGTGAAGCAGGAGTAAAGCAGGAGTAAAGCAGGAGTAAAGCAGGAGTAAAGCAGGAGTAAAGCAGGAGTAAAGCAGGAGTAAAGCAGGAGTAAAGCAGGAGTAAAGCAGGAGTAAAGCAGGAGTAAAGCAGGAGTAAAGCAGGAGTAAAGCAGGGCTAAACCAGGGCTAAGGCAGGACTAAGGCAGGAGTAAATCAGGAGTGAAGCAGGACTACTCAGGAGTAAATAAGGGCTAAACCAGGACTAAAGCAGGAGTAAATCAGGAGTAAATCAGGAGTGAAGCAGGACTAAGGCAGGAGTAAATCTGGGCTAAACCAGGACTAAAGCAGGACTATACCAACCCCAGGACTTAGTTGTAGTAGCTGAGATGATTTGGACATGAATATATGGTTACAGAGGAGGTTTTTGGATGTAGAGACAGAGGACATGAAGTGGGGCTGAACGATTAATCTAAATCGAATCTAAATTGCGTTTTGAATTGATGTGATTAGCAAACCGCAAAGGCTGCGATTATTTAGGTTTTATAACGTCCTCATCTTGGCGATGTGTTCATGTCCCTGTGCTGTGTAACAGACAGTAATGCTTACCAGTCAGAAGCAATGTAAAGTGTTTTTTGAGATTCAGAACATTCATGATGATTTTGGGAGCAGCACAAACGCTTTACAACAGGGATCTGTGTTAAAGTGCACATTTGTGTTTACAAAATTTACAAATGAGCCATGTGACGACTTGAGTTGCACTTTTATGAGCGCTGCAGCCTCAAGACTGCGAGAGGAGGAGGAATAAACGCTTTTTACGGCAAAAATAAGACTATGAAAGTATGAATGAGAGAAGAGATGAAGACTGTGATGTTTAGGAGTTGTTTGAGGCCACACGGACTCAACAGTGGACTGTATCGATGGACACAGCTGAAGGGACCCGCTTTCTAAACACGCGAAGAAGTCTGGCTAAAGAAAATGCTAAACAACTCAATAAGCCCAAACGTGTTACAGATGGCCTATATTTTAATGTTGTGCCAGATAAAACGCGCTATGGCATCCTTCCATGTGCTTTGCCTTTAAGTCATGCACATGACTCAGTTAAAGCAAGAATGAAGAGGACCACCTTTCTTCTGCATTTTCTTTTTTTTTTCTCCGCTCCAGTTACACAGCAAGTTACACTTTACAGGCACTAAACACACCAGTAGTTGTTTACATATCCTCTTGTCATTGCAATGATGTGAATACAAATACCTACAATCTGCACAGAGAACAAATTATCCCGTCTCTGCAGGAATGTAATCTGCATAAAATGTATGTGATTCCTTATATTAATGTTTGTGTTCTCTCAAGTGTTAATGCTCCATCAAATGCTTTAAATACATACTATAAACTGGATTTTGATTAAAAAAAAAAAAAACAAACTAAAATTGCAAATTGAATCGCCAGAAAAATCGCAATTAGATATTTTTTCAAACTCTTTCAGCCCTAAGATGAAGTTAGTCTGTGTGAGAGAGGAGGATGCAGAGGAGAGGGTCAGGTGGTGCAGAGGATTCTTGTTTGTGGAGTGGTTTTATTGACGTCAGAGCGCCGCCGTTGTGAGGCTCGTGTTTGAACTGGAGCCAGCTGCTGGCGCTTCGTGCTCGGTTTGTCCTTGAGCGACTCCATAAATCCACCTGCTGCTGCGCGGCTCGCTCCAGGAGAGGGGAGTGACGCAAACTCCGTCAGAATACAACACTGAGCCCAGAATGTAGTTTTAAAAACAGAATGATCTATACATTTAGTTCATGAACAATTTAATTTCCTTTGGGATAAATAAAGTATATCTATCTATCTATCTATGCTGTTTTTGGGCTACATATTTGTCGTTTTATACTTTTTTTTGCATGTTTTTGTCAAATTCTTGAAAATGTCTTCCTCTGTTTTTGGCACCAACACCAAGACCTTAACTGTGTCCTTTATTGGAGTGTTCCAGCTTATTAAAATTAATACGAAAGAAGCCAGTTTGACGTCTAAAGGGCAGTTTTTATCACAGAAGATTTGGTTCTTAAGCTGTGGTACTGGTCCCACTGGTGGTACTCAGGAGTGTTTTGCAGTTCAAGTCCTGATTTAGTTTAATTTATATGTTTTTTATTCCTGTTTTAGACTGGCTTTAGTTCGAGGCAGTCCTGTGTTAGTCCTGGTTTATACCTAGTTTTTATTTTTATTTTATTTTTTATTTTTTTTATTGGTTTCATCCTGTTTTAGTCCTGGTTTAGACCTGGTTTAGTCCTGTTTTAGTCCTGGTTTAGTCCTGTTTTAGTCCTGGTTTTGTCCTGGTTTTGTCCTAGTTTAGACCTGGTTCAGTCCTGGTTTATTCGTGGTTTTGTCCTGGTTTAGACCTGGTTTAGACCTGTTTTAGTCCTGGTTTAGACCTGGTTTTGTCCTGTTTTAGTCCTGGTTTAGACCTGTTTTAGTCCTGGTTTAGACCTGGTTTTGTCCTGTTTTAGTCCTGGTTTAGACCTGTTTTAGTCCTGGTTTAGACCTGGTTTTGTCCTGTTTTAGTCCTGGTTTAGACCTGTATTAGTCCTGGTTTAGACCTGTTTTAGTCCTGGTTTAGACCTGTTTTAGTCCTGGTTTAGACCTGTTTTAGTCCTGGTTTAGATCTGGTTTAGTCCTGTTTTAGTCCTAGTTTTGTCCTAGTTTAGACCTGGTTCAGTCCTGGTTTAGTCCTGGGTTAGTCCTGGTTTAGTCCTGGTTTAGTCCTGGGTTAGTCCTGGTTTAGTCCTGTTTTAGTCCTGGTTTAGATCTGGTTTAGTCCTGTTTTAGACCTGGTTCAGTCCTGGTTTAGTCCTGGTTTTGTCCTGGTTTTGTCCTGTTTTAGTCCTGGTTTAGACCTGTTCTGTTCTGTTTTTATCCTGGATTTTGCTTTAACGTTTGTGTTTGTGGCTCTGTGTCAGCCTCAGATGTCGAGCTGTCACGGCGGAGGCACCACTGAGGAGCAGCAGCTGTACTGGGCCAAGGGGACCGGGTTTGGGACCGGGTCTACGGCGTCTGGGTGGGACGTGGAGCAGGCCCTGACCAAACAGAGGCTGGAGGAGGAGCACGTCACCTGTCTGCTGCAGGTACACACACTAATGTTTGAACATAATGTCTTATATACAGGAAGTGACGTGAATAACAGATTATCTCTTCATCACGGCTCCTGTGGGTGAGATTTATCAGGCGGCAGAGGAACGATTAGAGCTCAGAGTCAATGTGTCAGGATCTGCAGGGTTCGTACCGGTGCTTAAATTTTTGGAAAATTGCTTGAAATTGTAACCATAGTCTTCAGAGTACCAGCACTTCTGATATTTCAACTTAAGTGTACTAGCACTTCTTGGACAGCCCGGCATGTTCAGGTGTTGTGATTGGGTTAGAACATTTCACAGACTGTGGGAGAGACCGAGGGGCACTGGTTGATGATGTGGAGGGTGCTCAGTTGTAATTTTAAAGAGCAGTTTTGTCCACTTGTGAGGTGCTGGAAGAAAAAAAAAACTGAAAGTGCTTGAATTTGATCTTTAAAAACTTGAAAAACGAACTCTGGATCTGTCAGAAGCGGTCCAAGGAAGAAACTGGAGACAGGCGATGCAGGCGGGGAGTGAAGGCTGAGGCCCAGGACAAGCTGCAGGAGTTAGAGCTGGTTCTGACAGAGAGGAGTGTGTGGGGCTGTGTATAATGTAACGTCTGAGTGTTTTAAAGCACTCGTGTTCTTCTCCAGGTGTTGGCGAGTTACATTAACCCCGCGGGCTCCAGCGGCGCTCACAGCTCAGACTCTGAGAGCAGAGCCAACACCGCAGCTCTGCCGTCGGTGCTACAGGAGCTGCTCAGTCAGTCCTGCCTCATCCCCGCCATGTCCTCGTACCTGCGCAACGACTCAGGTAGGACACAAAAAACACTACAGCAACACACGAGCTTCACACCCCTGCTGTGTCCTGGTACCTGATTCTACAACACACTGGGCAGCAGTAGGTTATTAGTTAGAGCAGGTCGTCCACTAACCAAAAGGTTGGTGGTTTGATCCCTGCCACCCTCAGTTCATGCTGTCATTGTGTCCCTGGGCAAGACACTTCCTCCCCCTCACCTCCAGTGCCTGTCCATCCAGGCTAATCACAACACAAGGTTTAATTCCTTAATGCCTGAATTTATTTTGAGCATGTAGACAGACAAACTTATGCATGGAACAGACGGAAGCAGTTGTTGTGTTTGTTTAAGCTCAGGTGAACATTGCACTTTTCACATTTGAACAGACATCAGAGGAAAACGCACATTATTTCTGCAGCAGTCTTGGATTAAATGGTACATTGTGAATTAGAGACATACGACGTGAAGGAGTTAAAAGATGTCATCCTGACTGTGGATGTGTGAGTGTGCGTGGGTGAATAGTCCCTTGATGTAAAATGCTTTATGTGCCAGGAACCACATGAGTTACTTTATATCCCTTACATTTCCAGTCATGTTTTTCTGTCCACGCAGGGTAGGACAGAATACTACAGCTCTACAAAACCTTCACGGGACAGTGGCAGAGTGGGTTCAGTTCCCTCTCTGTGTGGAGTTTGAATGTTCTTCCTGTGTCTGCGTAGGTTTCTTCTGGGTGCTCCGGTTTCCCCGAACACTAAAAACATGTACAATAGGTCCCCCCTGGGGCCAAGACTCCTCTGTAAAAGAGATTTGTCAGTGGGACTTTTCCTGGTCAATTTATTCATTTTCTTCCACATATTCCCGTTAGGGGTTGCAGGTGACTGGAGCCTATCCCAGAGACTTTGGGCCATAGGCGGGGTGCATCCTGGACAGGAGTCAAATAAAGGTCAAAAGTTACAAAAAAAAACCAAACTCCTGTAAAAGTGTTTATTGCCGCTGTGTCTGCTTACACAGAAAAAACAGCACTAAAACAAACAGAGACGAGGGATTCTAAGAAGCAGAAACAGAATTTCACACAAGGCAGAGATCTGAGCAGCTTGACCACTTCACCTGGAGCACAGTGGCAGAGTGGTTAGTGCTCTCGCCTCCTGTCTGACACACAGTCTCTCTCCAAAAACCTGGTGGGTGGTGGAAGTGTGCGGACCTTCACTGTGTTTTCTCACTGTCAGTGTTGTATTCTGCTCCTCTGTCGTCCGTTGGTCCTAACCTGGGTTCAGTTCCGTGACAGGAGGAGGAAACAATGAGCACAGATACACACCTCACTCTGCTTTAATCAGGCTTTATTAAATTATGAGTGCGGCCTGTATTAGTGCGCAGCATTAGGATGCAGCGGCGCTAACCCTGACAGGAGCAGGGGGAGGGAGGTGAGTCTGGGCGGGAGATAACACACAAACACGTTTCTGTGGATCACTGAGTGGAACGGTTCAGGACAAAACAAACACAGATGATTGCACTGAACCAGAGTCAGAAACAACAGCACAAACACAAGAGGTTCTACACTGGATACAAGGGATTTTAGATGGGTTTTCACCATTTAACATCACTATTTACACTTGTTGGGTAATAAAGGCTATGCCAGGACTAAACCAGGACTAAACCAGGACTAAACCAGGAAAAACCAGGACTAAACCAGGACTAAACCAGGACTAAACCAGGACTAAACCAGGACTAAACCAGGACTAAACCAGGACTAAACCAGGACTAAACCAGGACTAAACCAGGACTAAACCAGGACTAAACCAGGACTAAACCAGCACTAAACCAGGACTAAACCAGGACTATTGCTAGGTATAATCCAGATCTAAATCTGATCTAAACCAGGGCTAAACCAAGACTAAAGCCAGGACTTGGCCAGATCTAAATCAGAAAACAGGACTAAAGCAGGTCTGAAACCCAGGACTAAACATGGACTAAATCAGGAATTAAACAAGAACTAAACCCAGTCTAAACCTGGACTAGACCAGGACTAAACCAGGTCTAAACCCAGACATCAGAGACTTGGCCTTGTGTTTAATATTCAGATGTTTATTGCACAGTACACAGACGTTATTCAAATATATTTATAAAAGCCTTTAAACAGTCCAGTAGCTGCTCACATTTAAACCAACACCAATAAATTAATTAAATGTCACTCTTCACTGTTAACAGAAAAGGCAGAAAAAAGCAAAGCCAGTCTTTGTCAGCGCTGTGTGAAGACTGTGACTGATTAAAAATATCCTGTGTCTTGTGTGTTACGGAATAATTCTCACTTTTCCTCTGCACGGTCCTGGCCTCTCTGAGTCTGCTACTAAATGCAGCAAATTTCTGCTCCTAAAAAGGCTTTAACATGAACACCGTGGAGTTTAAAATGTGTTTTATTTGTTAGTAAGTGGGCAAAATGATGAGTCTGTAGCTGCTCTCTGTCCCCGGCTGCAGCTCGAGCCTCTGCCTCGGTGTTTACAGCTCTCTGTGTCACTCAGCAGAGGACGCTCTTTATTTACTGCAGACGTACGGGGAGCATGTGTTGTTTTGTTTACACGCCTGGTGTCAGGGTTCCCATAGAAAATAATGGGGGCATATTTTTTTCTACACGTTAGCTTGTCTGCTGTTTGTCGTCCTTAAAACATTTGATAGGATTAAGCCTTTTATTGAAGAAGGGGGCAGTTTCTGTACCTGAGCAAATGTTCAAATCTTTCAGATAAATCAATTATTTAACCTTCAGCATGTATCGAGGACAGCAACTAATGATTATTTTTAACATCAATTAATCTATCAAAAATGATTTCCATTAATAATCAGATAGTGAAGTGAATGTGTGTTTTTTACGATGAAGCTAAAAGAGTGCCACTTTTGAATAGAGAATATATACAGACAGAATTTTTTTCATCAAAAATGCAGAATTTACATTCTCTTTTACACTTTTGTTGATTATTTTAATAATTGGTTAATTTGATTAGTTGTTACAGCCCTACATGCGACAGGTTTCTCACCAGTTCAGTTTAGTTTGGGTTAAGTCACAGTTTCACAGTGTGAGCTTGAAACTATTTTTTGCTTTTAATGTGTCAGTGTCAGTAGTTAGACAGGAAGAGAGACAGAATAACATGGATCAAACTGGACTCAGGCCGGGACGGGACTCAGGCCGGGACGGGACTCAGGCCGGGACGGGACGGACTCAGGCCGGGACGGGACTCAGGCCGGGACGGGACTCAGGCCGGGACGGGACTCAGGCCGGGACGGGACTCAGGCCGGCTCTGGACTCAGGGACTGGACTCAGGCCGGGACTGGACTCAGGCCGGCTCTGGACTCAGGCTCTGGACTCAGGCCGGGACTGGACTCAGGCCGGGACTGGACTCAGGCCGGGACTGGACTCAGGCCGGGACTGGACTCAGGCCGGCTCTGGACTCAGGCCGGGACTGGACTCAGGCCGGGACGGGACTCAGGCCGGGACGGGACGGACTCAGGCCGGGACGGGACTCAGGCCGGGACGGGACTCAGGCCGGGACGGGACTCAGGCCGGGACGGGACTCAGGCCGGGACGGGACTCAGGCCGGGACGGGACGGACTCAGGCCGGGACGGGACTCAGGCCGGCTCTGGACTCAGGGACTGGACTCAGGCCGGGACTGGACTCAGGCCGGCTCTGGACTCAGGCTCTGGACTCAGGCCGGGACTGGACTCAGGCCGGGACTGGACTCAGGCCGGGACTGGACTCAGGCCGGGACTGGACTCAGGCCGGCTCTGGACTCAGGCCGGGACTGGACTCAGGCCGGGACTGGACTCAGGCCGGGACTGGACTCAGGCCGGCTCTGGACTCAGGCTCTGGACTCAGGCCGGGACTGGACTCAGGCCGGGACTGGACTCAGGCCGGGACTGGACTCAGGCCGGGACTGGACTCAGGCCGGCTCTGGACTCAGGCCGGGACTGGACTCAGGCCGGGACTGGACTCAGGCCGGGACTGGACTCAGGCCGGGACTGGACTCAGGCCGGCTCTGGACTCAGACTCTGGACTCAGGCCGGGACTGGACTCGGGCCGGCTCTGGACTCAGACTCTGGACTCAGGCCGGGACTGGACTCAGGCCGGGACTGGACTCAGGCCGGCTCTGGACTCAGGCCGGGACTGGACTCAGGCCGGGACTGGACTCAGGCCGGGACTGGACTCAGGCCGGGACTGGACTCAGGCCGGGACTGGACTCAGGCCGGCTCTGGACTCAGGCCGGGACTGGACTCAGGCCGGGACTGGACTCAGGCCGGGACTGGACTCAGGCCGGGACTGGACTCAGGCCGGGACTGGACTCAGGCCGGCTCTGGACTCGGGCCGGCTCTGGACTCGGGCCGGGACTGGACTCAGGCCGGGACTGGACTCAGGCCGGGACTGGACTCAGGCCGGGACTGGACTCAGGCCGGGACTGGACTCAGGCTGGGACTGGACTCAGATTGCTCCAGTGCAGTTGAGCACAGGTTAGTCCCAGCCAGGATTTAACTATTACTGTTTCCCATTTTAAAGCATGTAAGTGTTTGCTAAGCCCTTTTTGTAAAAACAACTTTCAGAGTTGGAGAATCCGTGGAAACGATCATTAGATTTAACCTGGTTGGAAACTGTTCATTACCTTGACTCATATCATTAACTTAACCCTTTTCTGTTACCATCCTGACCCAACAGTGGACATAACTGTGATAAGTCAGGACCTTGCAGTGGAAAAAATGACATTTTGGCTTTTAACACTGACTCTGATGCATTTAAGCTTGGAAAATAAAAGCGGTTTATTATCCATGGTTAGTAAATGGACAAACACAGTTGATGTTACTGAGAACAACTCCACGTTTTAAAACCACCTTCACACAAAATCATGACTGATAAATAAACACACAATGTCCACGTTTATGATGAACAAGTCCCTGCTTCAGTCTGTGTTATCTCCCAGGGTCGTGGCTGCGACGAATGGCTTCTCCTTCAAAATAAAAGGCTGCTTCTCCTTCAAAATAAAAGCCCATCTCCATTTTACAAAGGCCAGAGCAGTTCATGGCCAAAATCAGCTCCAAATTCTGCTTCGATAATGATCCAACTGCAGTTTTCTGGTTGTCTTTTTACAAAATAGTCCTCACAAGGCCGTTGTTAGTGCCAGGGCTTCACTTTGTCAGCTTTTTAAATATTTGCAAACATCTCAAGACCTACAGTACTTACAATGTTCACTTTTTTATTTTGGCTCATACATTTTTAAATAGGTTTCTCATAACTATTTTAGATGCTTTTGCTTAGAAGTATTTGCCATTAGTGTTGCCTGATTCGACTGTAAGCATGTAGAACAATCCTTGCTTTTTGATTTAATATAGAATAATTGTTTTTTAAAATACACAGTTTTTACATTTTTTTATATACAGTACAGTTGTCACAGAATTTCCTTGACCATTTAAACTTTTTTAACTTTTCCATCAAAAGTGTTCATATTTTTATACTTTTTCACAATATCTGTGTTTAATTTTCATGACATATAACTATTTCTTTACGATTCAGATAAACAATTCTTTTAAACAATCCCTTCTTGTTTTGGCATTACAAAAACAGCGTTTTACTGTCCTTTACTTAATACAGACCTCCCTCATAATTTTAGCAGTAGATTCTTATTAAAAGAGCCCTCTACTACTTTTTAAATTAAGACAGAAAATTCCCCGTATTTATTAAAAAAACAAAAAGTTTCTTGGAATGTACAAGTCCACTCTTATTTTTTGTTGGATTAAAACTTGTCAGGGACTTATCAGGTCTGTGTTCACTCTTGTAGACATAGCATTAATTCCGCTTGTCTTTCCTTTCTCCGTTGAGGAGTTCAGAAGTAAATTGTGGTTAAAATGCTCAGGTTGTGGTCAGAGAGTGGTGTAGATGTAGACGAACACGATGACGAACAGGTTCAGGAAGGTCCCGATGATTCCCAACATGGCCAAGATGGACTCCTCCTGCTCCTCCTTCCCTTCCAGATCTCTGACGTCCTCAAGAGTCAGCACGGTCCGGCCCATGGTCCTCAAGTCTCAGCCCAGAGCCACATCGAGCTGAAAGAACAAAAACAGTTCAAATATATAAATCTGAACGGTGAAAAAACACAAAACGGTTAAAATATATAAATCTGAATGGGTAAAAAACAAAAAACTGTTAAAATATATAAATCTGAACAGAGAAAAACATTTAAAAAAAGCTCAGATCCACATGGAGCTGAAGGAGTAACACCAGTGGAGTGGGTAAAGGTGTATTTAGTTATTTGACCTTCACAATATGGCGACCAAAAGCAACAGCAATCGGATTTGTTTATTTTACAAACGTATGTGCTGAAGCAGATTCCTGTTTGTCGCTGACATGGTTGCAACAGAAAAGCTGAGTTGACCTTTAGTCTGAATTCATCTCCTTGCCTTAAAACTAACCCTCGGGTGTTTCCTGCCTCAGGCCTGTAGTTGCTGCTTCAGAACCTCAGCAGGAGAAAATGAACTGGGAATGCAGCCGATTTTGTTTCTGTGGTGGGAGCAGATTTTTTTTGTGACATTGCTGCTCTGATTGCTGTACTAAATATATCCTAAATATAGAAAAGATCTGAAGAACCTGGGGCCACTGAACTTTAATATCTCACATTATACAAAAGTCAAATGGACCGCTAGACGACCAGAGAGGAGGATGCAGAGGAGAGGGTTATCCAGGCTTGGGGCATACACAATGATTCCCCTGGCTTGTATTAGGTCATATTTACAAATGTGAACCTTTATTTGTCCATTGACATTTTAGCCAAACAGACGGTTAGCTCCAGATGTGTTTGTCTTCTGGTCTACAGCATTAATTGATTACCTTTATTGTTAATTCATTGTCTTCCGATAAATGCAAAGATGTTTGTTGAACAGTAATTAAACATGGCTCAACTGGATACACATGCAACCTGTCACAGAAAGTAACCACCCCATTTGTTTTGTAAGAGAAGAGTGTAAATGGCTATGAAGGGAAGGTGTTCCAGAGCAATGCTTTGTTCACACACTTAGTGGTTTTGCTGCTTGTTGTGTAAAAATATAAAGCTGTTTGTTATTATTGATAATACGCTGGACCAGATCGTATTGCTCTCATGTAAAAATGGAAATGTTGTGGTTAAGACATGTCCTAAATTCATATTATATCCATACATACAGTATTCTGCAAAATGGAAAATACAAAGTCGTTTTGTGCAAGAAAAACTGCTTGTACTTCCATTCTGCTCTGCTGCTTTTAAATGAGCATTTTATCATGTTATGTGTGATATGAGTGGCAGAAGTGCGTCCAGCATTACAATAGGGAGGTTATTTATCGTACCCTCAGTCTGAGCTGCTCTAAGTCTTCTCCCTGTGGATGTTTCTCCGTTGGGGGGAGGAGAAGGAGGAGGAGGATTCTGTGTTGGAGTGTATTCCCTGTGGCCCCGGAACAGGTTAACGCTGAGTGGAGGTGTGAAGAGGTGAGTTGTTTGTTAATGGCAGCGTTAAATCTTCGTTATTCTGACACCAGCCCGGGTTTAACCGCTTCACCGCCTGGTTACTAAAGCTTCACGATCACACGCAAACAGATGGAACAAGGAGAAAGGACTTTGTCATCGCTTAAAACTGCTGGCTGGTTTTATTTCTCTGCTGGAAGACTTAATTAATGGCTGCCAATAAAACAGAGAAAGTGTCTGCTCCATCTCTGCCTTTGTCTGTTTCTCACACAGAGAGACAAACAGAGACAGAGAGAAGGAAAGCACAGAGAACGCAGCAGAAATATTGGAGATGCATTCAGGAGATGGAGAGAAAACCCAGAGATACAAGTCTAAGATCAGCTCTAAACACTCAGGGAACATGGACTAGAGCAGGATGCTGTGGTGGAGAATTCGTTCAGTTTTTTACCAGCAGGTCTCTGTGTTGGAAGGGATTTTTTGGGGGGACATGCAGCCTTAAGCAGACAGGTATTATTATTATTATTATTATTATTATTATTATTATTATTATTATTAAGAGAAATTGTTCTGCCTTCACCAAACTTTAGGAAGCCCTCATCAGTTTAGACATGGACTGGATGTCACACTTGTTTCCTGGGATGTCTCAAACATGGACCTAGATCAGGACCTGAACCATGTTTGTCTTTGTTCTTGTAGCATTGACTACTACGCCCTTTGTCACTGTGCATAGTGTTTAAATATGTGTTCCTCATGCTGCAACTTAATGCAGCTCTGCTTTTGTTTTTGTCTTTTAATTTCTCTTGCACAAAACAAAGTGTGTGAAGACAACAATACGGCTTACCCTAAAGACATTATCCAGCATTCTCTCTTAGTGCATCTTCTTCAGTTTTAGCCCTTTACTCTCAAAAACAAGCCACAGCTCTACGTTACAATCCTCATTCGATCCATCTCCAAACATCTTAATCCCAGCTTTGACCAGAGAAAATTCTCCTTTTGGCTCCAGTTGCTTCTCAGAATCCCTTCACTGTCCTCCATACATCCATTCTCCAACTCTCAGGCTCCAGTCCTTGATTTTTCTTGCAGAATTTCCTTCAAAACTACTTGTTTTTCCAAATGCAGTCGCCTCTGTCCTGTTATTATTCAAGAATATGCAATTTCCTGCTTGCCATCTTCATTTTTTGCAGGATTTTTCCATCTCAAATCCCGCTTTGCCCAAAACGCTCCTCTGTCCTTTTGTCACAGTCCCCTTTTCGTCACAGTGACAACACTCTCACTCCTCCTTTCTCCAAAAACACCAGCTTTTTGGAGACCGATCAGCCAGTTCTCTAGTGCTCGTCCTTGCGAGATCTTGAAGCTTGTTTCGAGGATGCAGTGCCTTTCGAAAAACAAGTGCCAGTCACAGTTTTGCCTTCGAATAAGTGTCCAGCACCTTTTTGTTGAGTCTAGCCCTCTATTGTGTCACTTCTTCAACACATAATCCATGTTTTAATAAGATTTCTGTTACGTTTTTCAGCTCATCTCAAACAGTGACATGTAGATTTTGGATTGAAGTCTGTCCAAATGCAAAAAATAACAATGACTTATGGTTATGGCCACTTAAATTTTGCATAAAAACCCATGGACAGTGCCTTAAACTTCAATTCTAACCTTGCTTATGCATACTTTTTACCCATATATTAAGCCTATTCACCTTAATGCCTTCTGTATTTTGCATTCAATTCATCCATCAGCCTCCTCCTTTGATATCGTTTTGCATTCAAACCAAGAGAGCTTCTTCTAGTCTTGTATTTTTCAAGATACTATTTTTTTTTGCTTGGCGCTATTAATCTATTTCGGAGCAGTGCCACCTATGTTTTGCATCAACCTATAGACAGCCCTTTCAGTTAAACTGTAGCCCAGTTTTTGGAAGATACTCTGCCTTTTATCCCTAATTTTAATGCTTATCGAACTACTGCCAACCTATGATATGCCTTCAGACCACAAGACAGCTCCTCAGAAAACAGCCAACAAGATCTTTTTACAAGTGTTATTACCAACGTTTTGCATTCAGACAAACAAGAGCTGCTTCAGAGCTATTCTAGCCTTGTTTTCTGCCTTTCTACAAGCATATAAAGTCAACCTATACCGATACTTAGCCTGTGTAAGTTCCTAAAGATGAGTTCTTGCTTCACCCCTACTCTAAAGATCCAGAAAAACAATGGCTTTTGTACAGTAGTGCCGCCTATCTGGTTGCAACGTGCTAAAATCCAGTTGTTGCCCTATAACTCGCTGCCACTTTGAAATAATCCACCTTTTTGCCCCCGATTCCACCTTAAACAAGCCGTTTTTCTGCACAAATGCAAATTTTTTAATCAGTTTATGGCCATATCACGGAGAATACAAGACTTCTGCCTGATTTTGCTTCGAAACGAGCTCCTTCAGGTCTCTCTTTTCCTCTCAATATTCCTGCTTCTTGGAAATGCTTTGAGATTCCTTGTTTGGGAATTGTTGTCATCCACGTCTTGGGTTCAGCACATCCTTAGACATAGATTTTTTGTAAGTTCCCTTTTGCTCCTTTGAGATTAGAGACTTTTTTTATTTTTTTTAGGCGGATATTATGCTGCCTAGAAGCTCCACGTTTAGCCAAAGACGTCTGTCCAAGTCTGTCCTGGTTAAATTGAGGCAAGTGCTTAAAAAATAATGACTGTACTGGTTGTATCCGAGAGAAAAATGAGGAGAAAAAGGCAGAAAATCCTGTTAGTTTTGTGAAGAAATGTGAGCAGACGGTGGGGTTGTTTTGTAGGTAGCAGGTCTGTCTTATGGAGGAATGGCAAGAGGAAGATTTCAGTCGGTGGAAGCAGACGTGGGAGGACCGTGCATTGCATAACGGAGCGGAAAAGCCATCGCGAAACAAGACACGGCGCTGAGAAATGAAAGGAGAGAGAGTCAGAGGACAGAATAGAGAGAGAGAGAGGGGCTGGGGCTGCTTTGTGCTGTTTCTGTTGGTATAACGTATGTGTGTGTGTCAAATGTCTGTGTGTGTGTGGAATAGAGAGGTGTGGGGGTGGTGTCACAGACAGACCTACAACACAGACTCTAATGGAGACAGATGCAGGAGAATTAGTGTGGAAACATCAACGGTTTCGGGCTGGAATTTAAGGAAGCCACCTACGTCTCGCATACAGACGAACGGGCAGAGTCTGAAATACAACATCAGACTTGGTTTCATGGGATTCAGCTTCATGTTTTTGCCAAGATGTGAATCCATGTCAAATGAATGTCATGTTTGTTTTGCATTCAAATCAATGGACAGTGCTTAAAATGAAACTCCTGCCTTGTTTAGGGGCTTCAGTGTAGATACTAACAGAGACAGATGCAAGAAATGGTCAATTTTAGAGATGTGTCATTCTGGTAAAACACATGACAGGAGCTCAATACAGTGTCCAAACGGTTTAATCCTGGTTCAGGTCTATGTTGTGTGTATCCAGATGACTCTGTGGGGGTGGAGTTACAGACAGCACTGACAACATAGACACTAATGGAGACAGATGCTCTGGAATTTACAAAATATTCAATTTATGCCAATATTTTCACATAAAACAGCTTTTAGCAGTTTTTGTATAGAGCCTTTCACTGCTGCTTTTTCCCATTAAATTGATGCCATGTTTCTTTAGATTTATAGCCGTTACTGTGATTTAAAAAAAAATCTAATCTGATTAATCTATTTTAGTCAGGAGAGATGTTTGCCTAATAACTAGGAGGTTGGAGGTTCAATCCCCGCTACCGGTAAACTGCTGTTATATGCCTATTCCTTACCTGTGTGAGTGCAGTTGTGTGTTTGGTGGTCAAAGAAGCCGCAGTGTGACTGAGAACTGAAAGAATAATGCAATGGTAAAGTGAGTTTGAGTGTCTAGAAAAGCGCTGCATAAGACCGATGCATTATTATATTCATTTTAATCAACTGGTATAATAATTAGGGCTGCACGATATGGAGAAAGCATGCGATTTTTGATAACTATGTTGAAAATTGCGATAAAGATATTATTGTGATATTTGAAAATAGAGCCTACTTTTAGAACATAGTAAGTTCCCTACATTTCACAAAAATGTAAGTTCCTGTATTTACAAGTCAAAACAGCCACAAAATCAAAACTTAACACAGACTAAACCAGGAATAAAACAAGGCTAAGCTGTGACTAAATTAATTAAATTACCACTAAAACTGGACGTTTTAAACATTTTTATTTAGTCACAACACATGTTCTTTTAAGGCTCTGGTGGAAAATGATTCTTCAGTGTAAATCTCTGTCAGATGGAAGACCATACGATAATTTTGCGATATATTGTGCAGCCCTAAAAATAATCATCAGCTTATTAAATAATTGCTATCTGGGGTATTCATAGACTCTGAGACAATGTCTGAGAGAAGAGGTTTTATGACCAAGACAGCAGAAAAAACACAAACCAGTTAAAGACAAACCTATCTATAAAGCCTAAAAAATGACTGAAAATTTTCTCTAACAAAAAACTTGGCTTTGCTTTGTTAGAATTTTGTAAACATCCAGCCCAGCAGGTCATCGCACATTTACTCACACTTTACCATCTAATGCTTAAACAATTATTATTCATCTTTAGGAGCCATTATCTTCTTAAATAGAGCATCCTGAGTTATTCCTGTATTAAAAGGATTTTATTCTGGATTCTAGATTAGACCTGTTAGCCCTTGCATTGACCTTTTATTTTTATTTTATACTTGGTTTTGTTGAAATCCTATTTGATTTCATTAAATTTCATCCTAATTCTGGGTTAGTCTTCCTTTTGTCTGGTTTATTCTCCTATTTTAACTTTGGGGATAAACCTGTAATAAAGCCAGTGTAGTGATAACTTCAGTAGACCAAGTAAAAACACTATTGCCTTCCACCACAAACCACTCCTCGTGCCGTCTTTAGGGTTAAATTCTCCAGTGCTTACCCTCTCTCAGCTCCTTTAGTCCAGTTTCTCTTATGTGTTTTTACCATTGAGTGGGCGGCTGCTGCTGTGAGTCAGGGTTTTGTGAGCACCTCAGGCCACAGAAAACTCCGAGAGCTGAGGTAATGGGCTTCAGAGCGACGCTAACCCTGGCACTAGGACCAGCAGAGAGAGTGTGGCCCGGAGCTCAGAGGTAGAGCTGAAGGAGAAACTGCAGCGAGAGTGTGGCCCGGAGCTGAAGGAGAGACTGCTTTTCTGAGCACAAAGAGCCTTTTAAAACCAAGACATGAGGAGAGTTAGAGCGGAGATTCTCTGAGGAAACATGACATTACAGGGTAGAGTCAGAGAAATGAGATCAGTGGAAACATGGGTCTGAGTGCAAGGAAACAAATACACCTGAGGCCTCCATCTAACCCTATCCTAAACCAGGACTGAACTATATCTAAATCAGGTCTAAATTAGGTCTAAACCAGGTCTAAACCAGGACTAAACCATGTATAAACCAGGACTAAACCAGGTCTAAACCAGGACTAAACCAGGACTAAACCATGTATAAACCAGGACTAAACCAGGACTAAACCAGGACTAAACCAGGACTAAACCAGGACTAAACCAGGTCTAAACTAGGACTAAACCAGGACTAAACCAGGACTAAACCAGGACTAAACCATGTCTAAACCATGTCTAAACCATGTCTAAACCAGGACTAAACCATGTCTAAACCAGGTCTAAACCAGGACTAAACCATGTCTAAACCAGGTCTAAACCAGGACTAAACCATGTCTAAACCAGGTCTAAACCAGGGACAAGATCAGGTTCAAACTTTGAACTAAAACATTTCTAACCCAGGACAAATCCAGGACTAAATCAGCTGAACTTTAAACTTTAGTGCCAACCAGAGCAGGACTTAAAACAAAAACAAAAGAATCCTGCGTACCACCAGTGGGACCCATACCACAGCTTGAGAACCACTCTGGTCGTCTTCTGCTGTCTTGTACACAGCCGTACCTCTCTCTCTGCATCTTAACTCCAGTCCTGTCTGAACATGGAAGTCCCTCTGACCCCGGTGAAATACCAGGTGCCAGTCCTGTGGTGATAATTACATGAACCTGCTCTGAGTCCACCGAGACCCAGGAGTCCCGGACCTGAACCGGACCTGAACCGGACCAGAGGAGCAGTGTTGGGCTGACAGTGGTGTTGAGGTTAATTAGAGTTCATTCATCTGACATTTACACACAGCATGGCCCTGCCCTCGTGTGTGATCAGTGGTATTTCCAGGCTCGTCTGGATTCAAGGGGATTTAAATATGTGTACGAGATAAGATACTAACTCCAGCCATAAGGGGGCAGTAAAGGAACACATTAGTTTCATAGTAGTGTCTCTACGCTGGTGAGATATAAGTGGTTTGTGATTCTCAAACTGTGGTACGTGGGCTACCTCTGGTGCTGCTCAGTAGTCTTCTATAGTTTAAATTCTGATTGTTTCATTTAAAGATCATTTTGTTCTTGGTTTTAGTCTTAGTTTTGTCCAGATTTGGTCCTGGTTTATTCTATGTTTAGTTCTGGTTCAGACCTAGTTTATTCCTGGTTTATTCTTGGTTTATTCCAGATTTTGGCTTGGTTCAGTTTAGTCCTTTAAAGACGGTACTTGGAAAGCCCAATATTTTCTGAGATGGAACTTGATGTGATAAATTTGAGAACTTTTGGTTTGATCCCAGTTTAGACCTAGTTTATTCCTGTTTTAGATGTGGTTCAGTACTAGTTTAGTTCTGGATTAGTCCTGGTTTTTGTTCTTCTTAATTCCTAGTTTGGTCTTGGTTTAGTCCAGATTTTGTTCTGGTTTAGTCTTGTTTTTGTCCCCTATGCAATTTTCTGTTCATCCCTGTATTATCCCTTGGTTTAGACCTGGTTTTGTCCTGGTTTAGGTTCAGTTTAGTCTTTTTAAAGATGGTACTTTGAAAGCACAATATTTTCTGAGGTGGTAGTTTGAGAAAAGGAGCATTTACCCCTGAGCTAGAAGATCCCACGTCTGTGCTCTGTGTATCTCTTCCACTGTGAGCTGCTGCAGTTAAAGCTGTTTTTGTGATACCGTGATGAACTTCTGATTCCCTTTATAATTTACTGGCCCCATCTCCAGCCGCTCCTGTCCTCGGTCTCTCTCTGGGGGACACTTCTGGACTGTGAACAGCTGTCCCAGAAGTCAAGGCCTTAGTCCCAGAGCCGCGGACAGCGCAGGTCTTAAAACCGGACATCCATCAAAGATACAACCGCCTTGTCCCTTCGCAGTGGCACCTCCTCTCTCCCTCTGTGATTTAGAGTCTTTGGGGGGACGTCCTCCTGCGCAGCACTGAACCCAGAGACCGCGTGTCCCAGGACGGGCTGATTGATCGGGAACGAGGGGACCGGGACTCGGCGCTGGTGCGAGGTCTGCGTGGATGTAAAGAGCCTGATGTCTCCCTGTTTGGCCATGCAGCAGCGTTCTGTCAGATCATCTGTCCACAGACGAAACGGTGTCAGAGAGTCGCAGGTCGTGAATCGCAGAGCACAGCTGGAGCCGGAGCAGAGGATGATGTGGAGAAAGAGGACTCCTATTGTTTTTTAAAGGAGAACTATGCAACGTTTTACCTTAATAAAACAGAGTCAGTGAGAGTAAAGAAGTTGTTACAGGGTGAATAAAGCCCCCTGGTCTATTTGTGGGGGAAAAAAGATGAAGAATGGGAGAACTGACCCGGTGTTCCTGAAATCTATGGTCTGGTCCTGGTTCAGCCACAACAAAAACAAACCAGAGATGGGTTTATTTCTTAGATGTTGGTCACAAAAGGCAGAGGAGATCTTTGTATGGAAACAAGGAGGAGTTAAAGATAAAGTTAGGAGATGGAGGCAGATGAACTATGTCTCTGAGGCGATATCCACTCTGGCCAGTAAGTCGTAGGGCTGACACTGTAACACATCTGGGCCAAATGTACAGTAACATACAATACACATCTGGGCCTGAAACCAAAGAGAATGACTGGCCAATTCTGTCCCAAGTGTAGGACGCAGTGACTCGCCCATAACAAAGCCAGAGCTCAGCCAGGACTAGACCAGATGTAAACTCAACATCCAGTTCCGAACCATATGTGGCCCAAAGCTTTCTCCTGATATCTGGGCCAAGGCTCTCATTTCCAGAAGTGGCCCAAAACACTGCTTCCTTCCAATTTTGAAGGTCTTGCAAACCTGTGGACGCTTTAGAGACGCTCCTCACCTGTACAGGTGTGTCTGGGGACGTTTAGAGACGCTCCTCACCTGTACACGTGTGTCTGAGGACGTTCAGAGACGCTCCTCACCTGTACACGTGTGTCTGAGGACTTTTAGAGATGCTCCTCACCTGTACAGGTGTGTCTGAGGACGTTTAGAGACGCTCCTCACCTGTACACGTGTGTCTGAGGACGTTCAGAGACGCTCCTCACCTGTACACGTGTGTCTGAGGACTTTTAGAGATGCTCCTCACCTGTACAGGTGTGTCTGAGGACGTTTAGAGACGCTCCTCACCTGTACACGTGTGTCTGAGGACGTTCAGAGACGCTTCTCACCTGTACACGTGTGTCTGAGGACGTTCAGAGACGCTTCTCACCTGTACACGTGTGTCTGAGGACGTTCAGAGACGCTTCTCACCTGTACACGTGTGTCTGAGGACATTTAGAGACGCTCCTCACCTGTACAGGTGTGTCTGAGGACGTTCAGAGACGCTCCTCACCTGTACAGGTGTGTCTGAGGACGTTCAGAGACGCTCCTCACCTGTACAGGTGTGTCTGAGGACGTTCAGAGACGCTCCTCACCTGTACAGGTGTGTCTGAGGACGTTCAGAGACGCTCCTCACCTGTACAGGTGTGTCTGAGGACGTTCAGAGACGCTCCTCACCTGTACAGGTGTGTCTGAGGACGTTCAGAGACGCTCCTCACCTGTACAGGTGTGTCTGAGGACGTTCAGAGACGCTCCTCACCTGTACAGGTGTGTCTTGATAGCCCTGTCTTATCCTGTATCTAAGTGACTCTAAATACAGCAGTAGCAGCAGCGGGGAACAGCAGTGTCTCTGTGTTCAGTTTGTTAAATCAGCAGAGGTCCCAGAGAACCATCTGTTTTCCAGTGACTCACCTCCAGCACATTTATCTAAATACACTTAGAGCCTGGACCCTCGCCAAACACAGGAAACTACGGCAGGGGAGGAGGGACAAATGTGTGGCAGTACTGAGAGCTATGGACCATATTCTGTGGAAAACATGAGATGGACAGACAGAGATACTTTGGTCTTAATCATGTAGTTTTTATAAAATGTTAAATCCTCCTTCCTCCTCCTTGTCTTCCTTCAGTTTCCGTGTTTGCAGTGATTAAGTTAAGGAAAAAAAAACACTCCCTTAAACTTTTGTCTGATGCCATTTTCCTCCAAAGTTAAAATGTCTGTGAGGAATCAGTGGAAACAGAGCTGTACACCATGTTTTGGGTAAATGACTGAGAGCAGGATGTAGAGAGCTTGTTGGTGCTTCCTGGAGTGGGACCAAGCGTTCTGAGGCCTCAGAAACTCTGTGCCAGAGAATACAGGATTACTCAAACAGAACACAGCTCCAGGTCTGTTTCTGATGATGGAGCAACATTAGAACCTGGGAAAAAGAGAGGAGAAGGTTTTTTAGTAGAATATAGAGCCTTTAACTTAGATGGCTTCAGCAGTCCAAATGTATTCTGGTCAGCGACACCAAAGACCCATTTTTCTTTTTCTAATTCTGTAAAACGTCCTACATTTGAGCTCCTGTTTGCGGCCCATTCCTCTCCGTCTCTGTCTCTGTTTGTCATGTTCTCCCTGCTGTGACTTTGACACACGAGGAAGGAGGAAGGAAAGGAAAAGAAGGAGGGTAGGAAAGGAAGGAGGAGGAATTCAGATGAGCCCTCTCTCCGTGTAATTACAGCATTGGATTCTGAAGGAGATTGGGTTTCCACGCGGCTCGCTCCGGTCCTCGCGGCGGCGGCGGCGGTTACAGGATTCAGGAGCAGATTAAATCCTTGGGAGGTCAGAGCGGAGGACAGTGGGGAGCAGAGAATTTCAATATAAATGTTAAACAGGCCCTGGTCACAACAACAGCAGGCGTTTGTGGCTCTCACCGGAGGCAGAGGCTGTGAAGTGGACAGAAGCTCCGTTCAGGGCCCATTGTCGGGACGTCGGGAGTTTTTTTGACGCTCACTTCACGCGTTCGATGGACTCTCGTGTTTTTGATTGGCTTCTGCACAAGAGACACTCAAATGTGTTTACAAAGACGGGCCCAGAGAGCGTCTTAGACAGGAACCAGGCAAGGAAATGAAAAGGCTGCTACCTGCTACTACAAACACATGACGAACAAAATAGTTTGTCCATTCTCTTTTATTGTGAAGTGGGTCTGAACCCCTCTCATTCAAACCTCTCCTTTATAGTAGCACAATTTCTATAGCCACTGAAGGTAAAAGGCAACAAAAACACCAGGTCAATGTCTGTATTTTTAAGACTTTGATAAGGAAGTTTATAAATTCAGTAATAAAGAGAATGTTTGTATATATATGTTTTAATAGAATATATTTCATTTTGGGAAGCAAATATATTTCAAATGATCCCAGCTTTTCCGCGAGTCTGCCACGTCTGAATCTTGGCCGCCACGGTAAAAAGCCTCCCTTTACGTTCACCTGCCTCTGTGGAGTTGCACATGCTTTTCACATCAGTAAGAAGGCTGAGAATCAGCCAATGTGGACGAATAGACGCGTTTCGTGATGTGTTTTCTTATATAAGATTTACTTTGTGATTATTGCAGAGTTCAGAGTATCGCATGTTGTGCTGGGTCTCCTCTCACCACTGTCAGCATAAAAACCTAAGCACACAAAGCCACGTGGACTAAGGAGGAGTCAGAGCTGAGATTAAAAAAATATTTGCATCTTGTTTTGTTGTTGTTAGCGTTGAGCTAAAGCAAAGCTAAAGAGCTAACTACAGCCACACACTGTCAGAGTTCACGGCCCCTTCCTCGTAAAGAAGCTTTTTTATTTTCATTTTCATTCAATTTTAATTTAATCTATAGTTCAAGACAGAAATTAGGTCATTTAAAAAGGCCTCAAAAGTCACATTTTATGGTAACTTCCACTGAATTTTCCCCAAATGTAGTACTACATTTGGCTGATTTAAAACATGAACAAAAACCCTTTTACCTCCATTTAATCTGCAGGTATTACCACAGCAACTGAAGGTGACACTTTTTACCAACAATTTTCAGGCCAAAATCCCATTTATCAAACATTCAGGCGAGAAATTTGTTAGTTCCAAACATAATAATTTTTTTGTCTGTAGAAACTGATCTCTCTCTTTTTAAAATACCTTAAATATCTTTGTAGAACCACCCGCTGAATATACTTATATAATTTTTTATTTTTTTAATCTTTACCTGCATATAGTTTCTCTGTATCCTAACCCCCTCTGTCTCTGTCTCTGTCTCTGTCTCTGTCTCCAGTCCTGGACATGGCCCGGCACGTGCCTCTGTACCGCGCCCTCCTGGAGCTGCTCCGAGCCATCTCCTCCTGCACCGCCCTGGTCCCACTGCTGCTGCCTCTGTCCGGAGACCCCCAGGACGAAGAGGAGGAGGAGGACGAGCAGGAGGGCCAGACCTCCGTGGGCATGCTGCTGGCCAAGATGAAGACCTGCGTGGACACCTACACCAACCGGCTCAGGTACAGAGCGAAACAACCAGGCGAATATAACAAATATACTGCGTTTAATAAGGTACGGACCAAAACAACCAGCAGAATATAACAAATATACTGTGTTTAATAAGGTACGGACCAAAACAACCAGCCGAATATAACAAATATACTGCGTTTAATAAGGTACGGACCAAAACAACCAGCCGAATATAACAAATATACTGCGTTTAATAAGGTACAGAGCGAAACAACCAGCCGAATATAACAAATATACTGTGTTTAATAAGGTACGGACCAAAACAACCAGCAGAATATAACAAATATACTGTGTTTAATAAGGTACGGACCAAAACAACCAGCCGAATATAACAAATATACTGTGTTTAATAAGGTACGGACCAAAACAACCAGCAGAATATAACAAATATACTGCGTTTAATAAGGTACGGACCAAAACAACCAGCCGAATATAATAAATATACTGCGTTTAATAAGGTACGGACCAAAACAACCAGCCGAATATAACAAATATACTGCGTTTAATAAGGTACGGACCAAAACAACCAGCCGAATATAACAAATATACTGCGTTTAATAAGGTACGGACCAAAACAACCAGCCGAATATAACAAATATACTGCGTTTAATAAGGTACGGACCAAAACAACCAGCCGAATATAACAAATATACTGCGTTTAATAAGGTACGGACCAAAACAACCAGCCGAATATAACAAATATACTGTGTTTAATAAGGTACGGACCAAAACAACCAGCCGAATATAACAAATATACTGCGTTTAATAAGGTACGGACCAAAACAACCAGCCGAATATAACAAATATACTGCGTTTAATAAGGTACGGACCAAAACAACCAGCCGAATATAACAAATATACTGCGTTTAATAAGGTACGGACCAAAACAACCAGCCGAATATAACAAATATACTGCGTTTAATAAGGTACGGACCAAAACAACCAGCCGAATATAACAAATATACTGCGTTTAATAAGGTACGGACCAAAACAACCAGCCGAATATAACAAATATACTGCGTTTAATAAGGTACGGACCAAAACAACCAGCAGAATATAACAAATATACTGCGTTTAATAAGGAACAGGTCAGTAATAACAGTAAGTCTTTAAAATAAGTCACACTATAAAATATTAAGGATTAGTGACTGCTTAATGTATTATTTACTAAGCATTACTTCTACATTAATAACATCACTTGTAGCTATAAACATCATTCATTTAAATTATTAATATTCCATGTTTATTAATTTTTATTAATGTAGAGTTATTCTATAAAGTTATCAAAATAACTTGGACTAAACCTTGACTAAACCTTGACTAAACCAGGACTAAACCAGGACTAAACCTTGACTAAACCTTGACTAAACCTTGACAAACCAGGACTAAACCAGGACTAAACCTTGACTAAACCTTGACTAAACCTTGACTAAACCAGGACTAAACCAGGACTAAACCAGGTCTAAACCAGGACTAAACCAGGACTAAACCAGGACTAAACCTTGACTAAACCTTGACTAAACCTTGACTAAACCAGGACTAAACCAGGACTAAACCAGGACTAAACCAGGTCTAAACCAGGTCTAAACCAGGACTAAACCAGGACTAAACCTTGACTAAACCTTGACTAAACCTTGACTAAACCAGGACTAAACCAGGTCTAAACCAGGTCTAAACCAGGACTAAACCAGGACTAAACCAGGACTAAACCTTGACTAAACCTTGACTAAACCTTGACTAAACCAGGACTAAACCAGGACTAAACCAGGTCTAAACCAGGTCTAAACCAGGACTAAACCAGGACTAAACCTTGACTAAACCTTGACTAAACCTTGACTAAACCAGGACTAAACCAGGTCTAAACCAGGACTAAACCTTGACTAAACCTTGACTAAACCAGGTCTAAACCAGGTCTAAACCAGGTCTAAACCAGGTCTAAACCAGGACTAAACCAGGACTAAACCAGGACTAAACCTTGACTAAACCTTGACTAAACCAGGACTAAACCAGGTCTAAACCAGGTCTAAACCAAGACTAAACCTTGACTAAACCTTGACTAAACCAGGTCTAAACCAGGTCTAAACCTTGACTAAACCAGGACTAAACCTTGACTAAACCTTGACTAAACCAGGACTAAACCTTGACTAAACCTTGACTAAACCTTGACTAAACCAGGACTAAACCAGGTCTAAACCAGGTCTAAACCAGGACTAAACCTTGACTAAACCTTGACTAAACCTTGACTAAACCAGGACTAAACCAGGTCTAAACCAGGTCTAAACCAGGACTAAACCTTGACTAAACCTTGACTAAACCAGGACTAAACCAGGACTAAACCAGGACTAAACCAGGTCTAAACCAGGACTAAACCAGGACTAAACCTTGACTAAACCTTGACTAAACCAGGACTAAACCAGGACTAAACCAGGACTAAACCTTGACTAAACCTTGACTAAACCTTGACAAACCAGGACTAAACCTTGACTAAACCTTGACTAAACCTTGACTAAACCTTGACTAAACCTTGACTAAACCTTGACTAAATCTTGACTAAACCAGGACTAAACCTTGACTAAACCTTGACTAAACCTTGACTAAACCTTGACTAAACCAGGACTAAACCAGGACTAAACCAGGACTAAACCAGGACTAAACCAGGACTAAACCAGTTTATAACCTTCAAATTCAACCCCAACCAGAGCAGGACTAAAATCGGAATAAAATTGCCTCTAAATTAAACCAAATTAGAATTTAAAAGGCTCCTCCTGTGTACCACCGCAGGTCCCTGTACCACTGTTTGAGAACCACTGGCCTATATAATGTACAGAGCTCTGGTTTTTTTTCCACACAGATGATTTCTAACAGGATATACTTAAAGAAGATTAAACTGTCTCAGAAACATCCTTTCACAGTTCCTTACTCCTTCTGTAAATTGCTAAGAAAACTGTTCAGTGCTGGAGTCGTTGGTCCATTATAGATTTTAATATTTGATCCTGGGCCGCGCTCCGTGTGAAGTGTGCGGGGCCCTGTCCCATCGCGGTTATGGCAGAGCACAGCCGTGATTTTGCTGAAGCAGGAAAACCGCTCGCTCTTCTCTTCACTTAAACTCCAGTTGTGTTTGATGGGAACGCGGCCCCAGAGACGCACAGAGAGGAGGCATTAGCAGCTTTTAGAGCCGTCCCGGGACGAGTTTGAGTATATGAGAGCAGAGGTATGAGGATAGGGTTATTAAGGGGCGGAGATAGAGAGCCTGTCTTTTAAAGCTGAGAGTGCCCTGATTTCTGCAGCCTGTCACTAAATTACTGCTGAAATGGATGTGTGGCTTTCTCCAAGTCTTAATTTGTTTTTCTCATTCAGTGTTTTTGGTTTGGTTGTTGTTGGTCTGTGACAAGTTAAAGCAAAACTCAGTGGTCAGTTTTTGAAAATGTTTAGATGAAAAGTCAGACATGGGCCAAGGAAGAAATTATATGTTTAGGTGTATGCACTTAAAAGGTAATAAGCGATAGTTGCTGTTTTTAGTCAATCGACAGTTGGGCGATTCTTGCACTTTTATGATGATTTTTGGTAGGGATGCACCGATACCACTTTTTTTCAAACCAGTACGAGTACTTCCATTTGAGTATTCGCCGATACCGAGTACCGATACGGGTACTTATATAGGGGTTACTATAGGGGTCACACTGCTGTATCTCATTCATCCCATACCGTGTCGTCTATCCCCGCTCTGCGATGCTAAGTTATTTTTACAACAGAGTGGTTTGAATACAACTAACCATGGCTAAAAATTGCTGAATATTTTAGTGAATGAGGTATAATATATACCTCATTCACTAAAATAATTTTAAAGACAGATTGAGCATCTGCGCATCACCAGCGGGGATGCCATTACATACAGGAGCTAACACAATTAGCAACGGTACTTCTTATGTTTTATCACACAACTGCTTCAGACTCCGCGCTTATATAATTTTCGGGACAACTAGGACAACAAAAGGACAACTGCTTAAGTTTCAGGACTCACGTATGATTTGGGATAAGTCTGGCTGAGCAGAATGTAGAGCCAGCTTTGCTTTTATCTCCATACAGTTCACTTTGAAATCCTTCCACTCGGTTCTCACTGCTCAGCTGAGAGGTGAAGGTCACGTGACAGCGCTGTAACGTGGTATCGGTTGTTGGTATCGGGCCACATTTATGAATACGAGTACGAGTACTTGGACATGGTATCGGCACCGATACTGGTATCAGTGCATCCCTAATTTTTGGACCTTTTTTGTCCGGGCCCCATGAGACTGAAGGGCCCCATCTTGTCTCAGTTTGGGCCCTTACTCTGCAGTTCATAGGAAACATCCAAAATCTCTTTATCTCAGCCTGAATAAAAAGATTGTTGTCATTTCTCTGGAACAGAAGCTCGGAGAACAAACTCTGCCCAAGCTCTCCCTGCACAGAGTCTGACTGAGACTGAACTCATCTTTAACTCTTCTCTGTCACAGTCTGACTCTTTGGTTTGGATTAATAAGCTTTACTAAAACAAATGACTATATTAATTTCTTTCATAAAATTAAGAATATCGGCCCCACATATCAGTTAAAAAAATAAATTGCTGCTCTGAATTTTGAAAATTGGTATCACCCGCAGAAAAAAAACATCTGCGGACCTCTACTCCTCATCTGTCTCTAAACTGTACATCACCACTTCCTTGTACGCTTTTCCAGCTGTTGGAGGAAATGCATAATAAATAGAGTATATGTTATAATCAGCCGTATGTGATGTTCCTCTGCAGCGGGGGATAAAGCTGAGGTCCAGGTCCAAACCTGGGCTGGAGCCTAACGGGACCTGCCCCTCTGCTCCAGGGCTTATTATAAATGTAGGAGTGTATTTATAGACAACAGCAGTCATTAATGTTACACCAGAGGAACTGAGGCAGAGCGGTTTATATCAGGCTTCTGTTTTAGCGCAGGGGTTCTCAATCTGTGGTACTAGTCCCACTGGTGGTACACGGCCTGGATTTTGTCTCAGTTAAGGTCTGGTTTAGGCACTGTTTAGTTCTGGATTTAGTCCTGATATAGGCCTGGTTTAGTCCTGGATTTAGACCTCGGTTTAGACCTGGTTTAGGCACAGTTTTGTCCTTGATTTAGACTTCAGTTTACACCTGGTTTAGGCACAGTTAATCCTGGATTTAGTCTCAGTTTAGATCTAGTTTAATCATAGTTTGGTATTGGTTTAGTCTTATTTTAGTCTTGGATTTAGTCGTCTTGTAGGCACAGTTTGGTCCTGGTTCAGGCCCAGCTCTAGTCCTGGTCTTAGTGGTGAAACAGGCCTGGTTTTGTCCTTACTGATAAATACATTTTTCTGGACTTGTTGCCCTTTTGTTCTTCGATTTAGGCCTGGATTGGTCCAGAGTCAGGCTTGTTTCATTAAACATGGTCTTTGGAAAGCCCAATATTCTCTGAGCTGGTACTTGGCTGGACTTCCCTCCGACTTATTCTGACCCCTACTGGACTGGAGGGTTAAGTGTTGCCCTGTGTCTAACACTGTGGTCTTTTATTGTGTTGTGGTCCAGGTCTAAGAAGGATAAGGCCAAAGGCGTGGTGAAGGCCGACAGTTCTGACCCAGAGCCTGAGGGACTGACTCTGTTGGTGCCTGACATTCAGAGAACAGCTGAGATCGTGTACGCAGCCACCACCAGCCTCCGACAGGCCAACCAAGGTACTGCTACACAAACACACTACAGGCTAACCGAGGTACTGCTACACAAACACACTACAGGCCAACCAAGGTACTGCTACAAAAAACACACTACAGGCTAACCGAGGTACAGCTACACAAACACGCTACAGGCTAACCGAGGTACCGCTACACAAACACGCTACAGGCTAACCGAGGTACCGCTACACAAACACGCTACAGGCTAACCGAGGTACCGCTACACAAACACGCTACAGGCTAACCGAGGTACCGCTACACAAACACGCTACAGGCTAACCGAGGTACTGCTACACAAACACGCTACAGGCTAACCGAGGTACTGCTACACAAACACACTACAGGCTAACCGAGGTACTGCTACAGAAACACGCTACAGGCTAACCGAGGTACCGCTACACAAACACACTACAGGCTAACCGAGGTACCGCTACACAAACACACTACAGGCTAACCGAGGTACCGCTACACAAACACACTACAGGCTAACCGAGGTACTGCTACACAAACACACTACAGGCTAACCAAGGTACCGCTACACAAACACACTACAGGCTAACCGAGGTACTGCTACACAAACACACTACAGGCTAACCGAGGTACTGCTACACAAACACACTACAGGCTAACCGAGGTACTGCTACACAAACACTACAGGCAATAGGCCAATCTTCTAGGTTGGAGAACGTGCTCTTACATCCTTATGAGACACAGATAAACACTGTTTTTACTCAAAACAATAGACAGAGTCAGATTGTAGCTTTGTTTCCTTTGCTACTTGAAAGAAAACACAAAGGGCCAGATTTATCAAAGGTTTGCGTGCACGCTAACTGAATAAGATGCGCTAAAATTGGAGCAAACCCAGACGCAGTTGAGATTTGCGTGTCTTACAGGAGCAGAGCAGATTTTGCTCCTATGACCTAATGAATCTGTAAACTGAGGCGTTCTTCCCAGAGTGCGCAAAATGGAAGGCGGAGAAAATGCAAATTCATTCATTTACCGCCCGCAATATTATTTATCAAGGCTCACCATGACTTTGCGTGCGAAAATAGCGTATAAATGTAGCAGAAGGACGTGCTAATCTTTTGCACAGATACGGCTGCTGTGATTCATGTGAGACGAAGGAGAAGAAATGAACAAATACGTAGGGTTAGAGTTTGCCACGCGTGCAGATCTATTTGCCATGACGGATGAAAAAATTATTCACCAGCACTTTCAGCTCTTCTTGGTTAAATTTTTGCTTCCGTTTGTGTTCCACTTCCGCACCTTCCGTGACACAAAACAATACACGCAATGATGCCGTTTAAATAGTTCCGCCCCCTCTGTTTGCACCTGTCACTGGCCACGCAGTTTGTCTTAGTAATTCACACGCAACACGAACATTAATAGCGGCCACATATTTTCTCACTGCACTCGCAGTTTAGCACCCGTCTTAGTAAATATGCCCCAAAGTCTTGACCTGGGAGCTGTGAATATCGTGTGGGTCACTCAGAAACACACCAACAACAGAAGAGAACAAACGGGGCATGTGCAGAAGAATGGTGCGATGTAAACAGAAGAATGTGTGAATATGAATGAGTGACCTACAGAGGAAACATAAGTCTGTAGAGAGAGGAGCAGAAAATTCTGCTGTAAAAGTATAAAAAGCTCAGTACACAGCACCCTAAGATGCCGGTGTTGTTGTTATTGTTGTTGTTGGAGTTTAGTTCATGTGTGGCTACAGTGTCATCGTTTCAGAAAAGATGTGCAGTGGTAGTAAAGACAGAAACATGTTTACGGCGTTTTGAAATCTTTCCATTCTGGAACCCGGTTTCAAAAATGTTTGTATTCTGGCTCAGATTCCTGCGGACGAAATACCTTTACGATAAAAACCCTTTCCGGATACACCTAAGCCCGTCACCATGTGGACGAGGTCTTAGATGCTCAAAGACGTATTACCATTGCTGATACGAAAGCTCAGATCTTTAATTACCAAGACCTAAATGTTTTGCGCTACTCACTGTCGCAAAAGGTCCCCATTAAACAGCGCAGCAGTGTTTAGAACTGCCTTTATGTAAGCTACACTTACAATGGTCTAAAAAAGAAAGTCTTAAATTCAGCTTGTACCCTGCAGAAACGCTGTACAAACTGTCCAGGTGCTTTCCTCTTGAGCTTTACTTGATGGAATGTTTAAAACTCATACTTCTCAATGAAAACCATCCCTTCCTGTCCTGAGTAAAACCTGTTGTTGGCTGAACTCCTCTGTATTCTGAATTCTCCTCCTGCTCCGAGCCGTCTCCATATTTCTGCTCGTCCTTTGGTGTTGTCTGCGTCCCTCTTTTCTTCGACACAAGGACAGAAGAAAATGGGGGCTCTAAGTTTAGCAAACCAAAAAAACACGCTGAAGTCCCTGAGCTGTGATCGACTGCGGCTCTCGGTTTAATCTTCATCAGGAATCGTCCTGGTTCTGAAGGAGAGACCAAGGTTTTTATCAAGGTCTGGCGTGGAGCAGGGCAAAACTCAACAAGAACCAGGACTGTGCACTGTTTCAGGGCTGGTGATGTTACAGTCTTTGGATATTTACAAGGTCGGGTCATTCTTCTTCTTCTGCTTATTCGAGTTAGGGCTCACGAGGGGTCCCTTTTCCTTCTATGGTCAGTATGGATTTAAAATATTTGTAATAATCAGAAACAGTACTTAACTCAGTTGCAGAACAAAGATTTATAACATAAATTTATCCTGCTAAATTTGTGCTCTTAAAACATATTGATTGAATGTGTCTTTAAAAACATTTTTTTTTCAAGATAAAAACACAGAATACTTATAATTATAAATAGTTCACAAAATTGCCTCTAACAATTATTAAGCAACTGTTTTTTTCCTACACCAGACTCCCTTAAAACAGCTATCAGCAAGTATCTATAAATTATAAGCTTAATAGATGAACCTGAAGTACTGAATCTGCATAAGAACTTATGGGGCCCCTAAAGTTCTTATGCACTGGGGCCCCTCAGTACCAAGTTGCGCCACTGTCTGGGGCTGTATAAATGAGAAACTAAATAAAAATCAGTCATATGTCAAATTAAATGACAATCTTTTCTATGGCTCACACACTTGCAGTAAGAGGAGTTTTGGAGGTTTAAGTGAGTATGTAGTCCTAGATCCTACTGACATCCTTCGGACTTCATCCTGCTGCAGGATCAGGATCTTCTTCTCTACAACTAACGACCAGCCCTCCAGACCATCTCAGGATGGTCTGGAGGGCTGGTCGTTAGTTGTAGAGAATAAGTCATCATCACGAAGGACCTCAGAGACTCACTTTTACTAAATACTGGTGATAAATCTGAACTCCAGTAGACATTACTCTACTGGCTTCCTCTCATATTGAAACCTCTTTCCTCATTCTATCGACATGCCCTGCTCTCGTCCAATCAGAAGTCTCATTTCTGTAATTAACTGATGATGTGTGTGTCAGAGGCGGCCGTTGCAGTGACGTGTGGCTCCCTGGGCTTTAATCACACAGTTTTCTTAGATCGAACGTGACTCCACATTGATCCTGACTCTTTCTCTCGTGCGGTTCTCGGCTGGACGGATATCTGTCAGAGAAACGTGTGTAAAAAGTCACTGGTGATTAATTCTGTGTGCGAAGGTAATGGGGGAGGTGGAGCCGGAGCGATATCGATGCTTTCTTTACAACAGTGACAGATGGAGACAGCCCTGCCACTCAACAGATTTATGTGAGAGACTGAAAGGACGAGATGTGGAGTTCCACTTTCTGGTACTGAGGATTATGTTTAGGGCCAGTTTTATTCCTGTTTTAGTCCTGCTCTGGTTGGGGCTTAAAAAAATTATTCTAAGACCTGGATTAGGTAGTTTGGCATTAGTTTAGTCCTGGTTTAGTCTCAGTATAGTCTAAGTTTAGTCCCGGTGTTGCCCGATCTAGATTCGTTCTCCTTTAGTCCAGGTTTAGTCCCAATATAGTCATGGTTTCATCCGAGTAGTCCTAGGTTGATTCCTTGTCGAGTCCTGGATTAGTCGTGGTTTAGTTCGCTTCAGTCCAGGTTCAATCCAAATTTAGTCCTGGTTAATCCTGGTTTAGTCTTTATTTAACAGTGCATTTTTCTGTGTTACTCTCCATTTTATCCCTTGGTTTATAACTGGGTTGGTCGGATTTAAGCTCGGTTTAGTCTTTTGAAGATGGTTCTTGGAAAGCCCAGTATTTTCTGAGATGACAAAAGTTTGAGAACCTCTGTTGTAGAACCAGATTTAGGCTGTGTAAGTAAAAAAAACTAAATGTGTGATGTGGAAACCCAATAATCTCACTCAGAGCAGCAGTGCATCTGATCGAACAGAGGAAGTCAATACGACAGGAAGAATGGAAGGAAATTATGAGTTTTATACAAGATACAACTCCAGAAATGATTGATTTTCTGTTTAAAGAGAACATTTAGTTTCACCAAGCAGTTTAAAATGGAGCTTTCCCAGAAACTCATCTAAAACTCGATAATTATAAGTACAGTGAAATGAGCTGAACTGAATTTCACCTTTAAGAAATAATGTGCAAAGTGGTGTCAGTGGTGTCTAAAATGTGAATTTATTTTTCAGAGAGGAAGTTGGTGGAGTCGTGCAGGAAGGCATCCAGTCGACCCAAACCTCTGTCCATCCTCAGATCTCTGGAGGAGAAATATGTGGCCGCCATGAAGAAGCTGCAGTTCGGTGAGTCACTGCATCAGAGACATCGCCTTGGGTTTTCAGCATCATGTTCATATACTTTTTTTATTCCCAGCTCCTAAATAAGTCTGCTGTAATTACAAATATTGCAGTACATATGCCATCAGCCTTTGATGTTACATTTTGTGATTTTTAGAAAAGGGTGAAACAGCAGGGCTTCAGTGTGCGAGCAATGTTGTCAAACGTACGCTCAAAAATGAAATGGCTGAGACTAAATACTTCCCTGGTAGTGGTGCACCAGTCAGATCCTCGGCACAGGCCTCTGCTGAGCCGCTGTCTCTGTTTGAGGTCTGATCACAGAGAGGAGTGTGACAAGATCAAAATGTCACAAGATTCTTGTGATCTCAGGTTCAGGTTCTGTTTGCACTTTTTACAGTGGAGAGGTGAGTCAGTTGAGTTTGTTGCTAATCATTTAGCAGCTATTGCATATAATAATCTCACTGTCACAGTCTCATGTCTTGTCTCGTGGGATTCGTGTCTTGTCGCTCCCCTGATCACGGAGGACGTGCACAGCAGCAGCACGAAACTTACCTCAAGTATTTTAAGTTTTGAGTTTATCAAAAGGTGCTCGCTTTCCTCTCTCGCTGTTGCACAGACCGCTCTGAGTCAGGTTTGAGGGGCTGAACATTAACGAGTGGACTCTGCGCTCTTCGTGCACAGAGCTCACTGCTCAGACTCAGACATGAACCTCATGAAAGATGCTGTGGGGAGAAAAGAGTGAGCAGGAATGTGTTGGCTAGGAGTGTTTGTGGTTAATCGATTAATCTGCATTATGGCCATAATCGAATGAAAGAAATCCTAACAGTTAATGGTCCTGCTGTACAGTAAAGGTAAAGCACTACTGGAGAGTTGGAGCAAATTAAACATAAAATTAAGCAACTGTTTCCTAAAATATATAGCCTATAACTTGTCTTTAATTTAAAAAATACTCCTTTTTTTTATTGTTATGCTTCATGACTTTGAATTTAATAAAGAGCTGTTTTTTGTTAGACTTAATGATAGGTGATGTCAGGCCGGTGGTTAACGGTTTAAGACAATTAATCAATTAAAGAAAATTAACAGAATGAGCACAGTGTTGGCGCAGTGGCTACATTTCACAGTGTTGTTTTATAACGTGAGCATGACCAACACTAAATAGGCTTGTGGTGCACCTACATGAAGAAAAATTGGGCACAGCACGGTCCAACCAAACCAAATAGTTATTGAGGAGGAAAAACCTTTTACGATGACTCCAACCTCGAATAGTTTCACTTTGAGGGCTTTTCATTTGTAAGGCTCACAGTGACAACTGGGAACAGAACATTATGTCCTGTGGCATTGAACAAACACTAATCACTAATAAATGTTGGTGCATGGACAGCACTCTGCGTCTCTAAGCTATTCATTATAGTCATCATATAGTCATTATTAAGACTGAACTAGAACTAAACCTCAGTCTGAAATCGGTCTAAAACATGGAGCCAAGCCTGGACTAAAACCAGGACTAACCCAAGACTAAACGAAAGCTAAAACGAAGTGAGGTGTTACAGAAAATGAGGTTGCAAGTTTAGTTTAGCAACACAACCTAAACAAGAAATGCATCTAGATATTGGCTAAAACTTTGAAACCTGCCTTTTTAAATGTTTACCAAAGCTGTGTAGCAGATAGATTTAAAAGTCTCCCGTCCCTTTAAGCCCCTGTCCATCTCTCTGTCTCTTTGTTCTAATGTCTCTAAACCCTGAGTCCATCACTGTCCACTGTCTCTGTCAGGATTAATCTGTCCGCGTCGAATCAGAGCGATCACAGTCGCTCAGTCCTGACGAGGAGTGACGCCGAACAAACAAAAGAAACTCTACACAGAACCACACAAAAGGAGCGCACTTTGATTTTATAAATGTAAACTCAATTAGAGCTTCTGGCTAATGGATTAAGGCAGGAGGGTCTTAGAAAACATGTCACGGATTCAGCCTTTAGGTCCTTGGTTTTACAGCAAAAAGTATTTTAATGCCTTTTGCTTTTGCTGAGGTAAAAATCTTTAAATCTTTTTTTTTATTTTTTTATGAGCAGTGGCCATAGTCAAAGGAACAAGTTTGTATTGGAAAGTTTCTTTATGCGAAGTCAAAATGTCAGCCCAACACGTGATAAAGGATGTGGTCTCTCACAAACCTAACCTTCTGAGCTAACACATCTACATAAGTCACCTGTAGTGTTTTTTGAATTTTTGAGTTTCTACCATAGTCTTAGTGATAGCATTAGTATGTCTTCTCTAAAGCAGCAGAGTGTGGTTCCTCGTCTCCAGTGGACTCTGGATCCCGACCTCTCTGCCGTTTCTCTGCAGCTCTGCGTCTCACAGAAGCAGAAGATAATCTCCTCTCAGAAATAACCAAGATGGCTGTGGCTTATACAGAACAAATGTAATAACTTGTCTCTGATTAACGGTGTTTAGGTCTTTCCTTCGTCTCCTGTTGGTTCTGCTGAAGTCCTCGTTGTTGTTCAGTCCTCTGTGGGATTTTTATCTTCGTCCCGTTTCCATTTTAACAACAGTAAAGTCCCTCTGACGTCCCACGTAACCACCACATTCAAACAAACCCACTTTTTCCACAAGTCTTTGTACAACTGGCTTCTGCTGCTGAGAAAAGGGGCAGGATACCACGAAATGGACTCTGTGTTTGCCGTAGCTTTTCTTTAACCTATATTTTCCTGTGTTTTTCCCCCAGACACGTTTGAGATGGTGTGTGAGGACGAGGACGGGAAGCTGATGTTCAAAGTGAACTACCATTATATGTCTCAGGTGAAGAACGCAAGTGACTCCAACAGTGCGGCTCGATCCCGGCGCCTGGCTCAGGAGGCGGTGACCCTGTCCACCTCTCTGCCCCTGTCCTCCTCCTCCAGCGTGTTCGTGCGCTGCGACGAGGAGCGGCTCGACATCATGAAGGTACACACACATTTCAAATCCAACAGTGATGGAGTATTTCTATTAATCTGTGTAGGTTCATGGTTACACGTCCAGGTTGACAAATGCACAACAAAATTTCTCTAAATCTACTGGACATCAAGCTTGTTTTTCCTCAAAGACGTTTCAGTGTTCATCCAAACACCATCAGGAAACAGGAAGTCACTGGCTTTAAATACACAGCCAAAGGTCACTTGATCAATCAGTGTGTGACATGCCATGCCAAAATGGAGTATTGCTATGTTTTGTTAAAATGGGTGGTCCCTCACGGTTGGGCCATCCAGTCACCTCCAACTATTTATCTGAAGAACAAACCTGACTTCTGCAAATGGCTTTCTATGGAGCCTTCAAGATTAGGGATGTAACGAATCTTTGTAAATCGGCTAAAAATTGATGCTAAAGAGAAAAATTCTGAATCGGTGTGGGGGAAAAAAGAATCACGATGTCCCTTTAAAACAGCACACAGGCCACCAGGGTATAATGGTGGTAATCTGGCTCACATGCTTGGCGCTAGACATCATTACATGGCCATTTTACTGAAGAGAAACATTCATTTATATCAAGTTTTAGTTTACAGGACTCGTAAAATCATGAGCCCGACGTGCTGGAAACGTGAAAAGCCTGTACAAGAGCTTCATTACTCAGAGTGGCTCGGAAGAGCGCTCCCTCACCTCTGTCACTCACAGACGGTGGAGCGCACACAGCGCCCTCATTCACAAGAAAACAACAACAACAACAAGTCCAGGGCAGACGGCAGGAGAGACATCTGAAGGTTTTATTTAGGCTGCACCTGTTTGCTCCGTTTACCATCGCTCAGAAAGTAGCTTGTTGTTAGCAGCGAGCTAAAGGAAAGCTAAGTGGCTAACAACAGCTAAAGTTTATCTGAAGTTTCAGTGGCCCCTCCCCCGGAGCGTTTCCATGGAGATCAGAGTCTTTACTGAGGATGAGTCTTTCCTCAGTGATATTTTTATAAGACTTGACTTTTATCAGACCCATTATATCTGACTGAGGAGAGGATTCATGATGAGCTGCTTCTCTCTGCATTGCTTGCTGCTGTAGTGTCTCTGTTTTTGGAGGAGAGTAGAAAGATGATATTAAAAGTCACTAACAAATGATTTTATATATTTTGTTATTTTGATTCTTTAATCCTAATATTTTGTTTTAATATCTACTTTTTTATTCAATTTGTCTTAATAAGAAATGTACAACAATTTAAGTTTAATAAGGAGACACAAACTATGTAAAAAAATCATAATATAATTATACAGCAACTAAGTGTGCAGATAAAATCATAAAAAATCGTAATCGTGAACATAAAATTGTGAATCGAATTGTGACTTCAGTGCATCGTTACATCCCTATTCAAGATGTATTTCTGTATACGTCTGTATAGTCTCTTAACCGGACTGAAACAACTGGATAATGCAGTTCATTGTGGGAGTACTGCTCCATGTATACAGCATACTACATTAAACTGGAGAGGAGTGCAACTGCACTGCTAAACAGGCAGAGCAACTTTAGTTCCTCTGCTGCTCGTCTTTAATTGTTATGGGCTTTGAGAGGCATTTACCGTGTGAGGAATACATTTTTGTATTGTGTTACTGTTTATATTTATTGGTAAAATTGTGATTACTGTATAAATTGGCTTTGTTTAATCAAAATTGTTAAAATTAGCCAAGTTTCAGTGCTGCTAGTAAGTCTCCAGCCCACTTGAATGTCTCACAACGCAGTGGATTCAGTAGTTTAACTCTCTGGTCTGCACGTAGTCTAAGAAAAAAGTGGTTTGATCAGTTCTCAATAGAAATGGAACTGAAGACGAAAATGTATGACTGAAACAATATGCAACTAAATACAGCATTGACTAAGGACCAAAAAAAGGGTAAAGAACTTCACCCAGATTCAGTATAAGGACTAAATCAAGACGAAAACAGGACTAACTGTGCTATAACCCTGAAGTTCAAGCTAAGCCATAACAAAGCTAAGACTAAAACTGACTCTAAACTGTGATAAACCGGACAAACGGACAGCAAACAAACATTCACAAAACCATATCGGCAAGCCTTAACCAGCAATAGTTCTAACCCAGGACAAAACGTGGGCCTAAAACAGGATTAAAGCCTCTGTGTCTGACCATTTCTGCCTCTGAGTGTCCAGTGGATTTCACAGCAGTGGTGTGTTTTTGTGAGATGTTTGTGGTGTAAGTGTATCTGGTGTAAGTGTATCTGGTGTAAGTGTATCTGGTGTAAGTGTATCTGGTGTAAGTGTATCTGTAGTTGGCCAGCGGTGAGTCGGTTCGTCAGTGACATTTAATGAACAGCTCTCACCTCGCTCTGATTAATGACCTGCTGCTGCTGCAAATGTCACAGAATCAGCACAGCAGCATCCGGACAGAGAGAGAAAACATGGGAGATACACAGAGAACATGGACTCAGGACTAGACCAGGGCTGAAACAGGTTTAATCCAGGACTAAACCAGGACTAGACCAGTGTTTAAAGAGCACACGGACTTGTGACGTCTTGTAGCTTCAATAAAAAGTAATTGGAGATAGAAGATAATATGCTGAAAAATGGAAAGGACATTTAAAGTGTATTTAGCTCCAGTGTAAGTCCTGACCTGATTCTGCGTTCCCTGTACTGATGTGAACCCTGGTCTCTCTCCTGACTGGACACATCTGGCTGGTTATGGGTCGTTTTGGGACTGAACGCTCACGGCTCAGAGCAGAACCTCAGCAGTATCACAGTATCCTGACCCGGCGCGGTCCCCGTAAGACTCCGGTCTGGACTCTTCCACGTAAACGAGTCCAAACCTGTGAACTGACTCCGGGCTGAAGCAGCGCCGCTGGAGTGTGAAGTGTGTTTGGACAGGAGCAGTCAGCGGAAACACTCTGGCCTCTAAACACTCACACACCAGACGCTTTTACACCTCGGCTCTGAGGAGAAGGAAGGATGAAGACATGTCCTGGTTTAGTCCTGGTTTAGTCCTGGTTTAGTCCTGGTTTAGTCCTGGTTTAGACCTGGTTTAGTCCTGGTTTAGACCTGGTTTAGTCCTGGTTTCGTCCTGGTTTAGTCCTGGTTTAGTCCTGCTTTCATCCTGGTTTGGTCCTGGTTTGGTCCTGGTTTAGACCTGGTTTAGTCCTGGTTTAGTCCTGGTTTAGCCCTGGTTTGGTCCTGGTTTGGTCCTGGTTTGGTCCTGGTTTAGTCCTGGTTTAGTCCTGGTTTAGCCCTTGTGAGGTCCTGGTTTAGACCTGGTTTAGTCCTGGTTTAGCCCTGGTTTGGTCCTGGTTTAGTCCTGGTTTAGTCCTGGTTTATTCCTGGTTTAGCCCTTGTGAGGTCCTGGTTTAGTCCTGGTTTAGCCCTTGTGAGGTCCTGGTTTAGACCTGGTTTAGTCCTGGTTTAGTCCTGGTTTGGTCCTGGTTTAGTCCTGGTTTGGTCCTGGTTTAGTCCTGGTTTAGTCCTGGTTTGGTCCTGGTTTAGTCCTGGTTTAGCCCTTGTGAGGTCCTGGTTTAGACCTTGTTTAGTCCTGGTTTGGTCCTGGTTTAGTCCTAGTTTAGTCCTGGTTTAGATCTAGTTTAGTCCTGGTTTAGTCCTGGTTTAGTCCTAGTTTAGTCCTGGTTTAGATCTAGTTTAGTCCTGGTTTAGACCTGGTTTAGACCTGGTTTAGTCCTGGTTTAGTCCTGGTTTAGTCCTGGTTTAGCCCTGGTTTAGTCCTGGTTTAGTCCTGGTTTAGATCTAGTTTAGTCCTGGTTTAGCCCTGGTTTAGCCCTGGTTTAGCCCTGGTTTAGCCCTGGTTTAGACCTGGTTTAGACCTGGTTTAGTCCTGGTTTAGTCCTGGTTTAGGCCTGGTTTAGTCCTGGTTTAGACCTGGTTTAGCCCTGGTTTAGTCCTGGTTTAGTCCTGGTTTAGATCTGGTTTAGTCCTGGTTTAGATCTAGTTTAGTCCTGGTTTAGACCTGGTTTAGCCCTGGTTTAGCCCTGGTTTAGCCCTGGTTTAGACCTGGTTTAGTCCTGGTTTAGCCCTGGTTTAGTCCTGGTTTAGTCCTGGTTTAGCCCTGGTTTAGTCCTGGTTTAGTCCTGGTTTAGATCTAGTTTAGTCCTGGTTTAGCCCTGGTTTAGCCCTGGTTTAGTCCTGGTTTAGTCCTGGTTTAGTCCTGGTTTAGCCCTGGTTTAGCCCTGGTTTAGACCTGGTTTAGACCTGGTTTAGACCTGGTTTAGTCCTGGTTTGGTCCTGGTTTAGTCCTGGTTTAGACCTGGTTTAGACCTGGTTTAGCCCTGGTTTAGACCTGGTTTAGCCCTGGTTTAGACCTGGTTTAGACCTGGTTTAGTCCTGGTTTAGGCCTGGTTTAGTCCTGGTTTAGACCTGGTTTAGCCCTGGTTTAGTCCTGGTTTAGATCTGGTTTAGTCCTGTTTTAGATCTAGTTTAGTCCTGGTTTAGACCTGGTTTAGCCCTGGTTTAGCCCTGGTTTAGACCTGGTTTAGTCCTGGTTTAGCCCTGGTTTAGTCCTGGTTTAGTCCTGGTTTAGCCCTGGTTTAGTCCTGGTTTGGTCCTGGTTTAGTCCTGGTTTAGCCCTGGTTTAGTCCTGGTTTAGCCCTGGTTTAGTCCTGGTTTAGTCCTGGTTTAGTCCTGGTTTAGTCCTGGTTTAGCCCTGGTTTAGCCCTGGTTTAGCCCTGGTTTAGCCCTGGTTTAGTCCTGGTTTAGTCCTGGTTTAGTCCTGTGTATAAAGTATATTTCCATTCTCATTTATCCAAACAGAATTGTTCTTAATGACTCCAAACTTTATGTAAATTCCTTTAGCCTTTATTTGACCCCAGGAGCTAAAGGCAACCAATATTTTAATACAAATCCTCTTTTTTTCCTTCAGCGCTGGTCTTTGTGCTTCTTGTTGGTGATGAATTATCCTTGTTCTGGTGTAACCCTCTTCTCTCAGTCTCTCTCACCCTTTGGCCTCATTTAATCACTGTTTGTTTTGTATTTTTGTTCTTAGTTTAATTATTTTTCACTGTTATCAGCTCCTGCTAATTTACTCCTTTCACCAAATGATTAATGAACCACTACGCCTATGTCCTACTATACTACTACTACTTCTACAACTACTACTACACTACAACTACTACACTACAACTACTACAACTACTACTACTATACTACAACTACTACTACTATACTACAACTACTACTACTATACTACAACTACTACTACACTACAACTACTACTACTACACTACAACTACTACAACTATACTACAACTACTACTATACTACAACTACTTCTACTACTACACTACAACTACTTCTGCAACTACTACTACTACACTACAACTACTACAACTACTACTACTACACTACAACTACTTCTACAACTACTACTACACTACAACTACTTCTGCAACTACTACTACTACACTACAACTACAACTACTACTACTACACTACAACTACAACTACTACTACTACACTACAACTACTTCTGCAACTACTAGTACTGCTACTACTACTATATTTTCTGGACTATAAGTGGCTCCGGAGTATAAGTGGCACTCGCCAAAAAATGCATAATGAAGAAGAAGAAAACATATATAAGTCGCATTTTTGGGGGGAAATTTATTTTACAAAATCCGACATCAAGAACAGACATTTGATGTTGAAAGGCAAGTTATAGTAATAATAGAATAGAGAACAACAGCTGAATAGGTGTGCGCTATGCTAACGTAACACATTGATGGTTATTCAGCTACATGAAGCATAAACAACGAACTGAATAGGTGTCTCGTATGTTAACGTAATATATTAACAGTTATTCACATAACTATAGCATAAAGAACATAATATAACAAGTTCACCAAACTCACCATCTCACTCCTAATCGCTAAATCCTTTAAATTCTTCATCCTCGGTGTCGCTTCTGAACAACTCCGCCAACTCCGGAGGTAGACGAAGCGCCGCTTCCTCCTCTGCGTGGCTGTCGTCAGACTCAGCATCAGTTCCATTTCCAATTATTCCGCTCTTTCTCAGTTGTCTTTATAGCCTAAGTTGTTAGTGGTAATGTTTACATTTTAAATTGTCAGTGGTACAGGTGCAGCAGATGCTGGTACACAAGCCTAGAGCGCCCTCTAACCAACACCTGAGGTATTTTAATATATAAGTCACACCTGAGTATACGTCACACCTGAGCCAGACGATGGAAAAAGTGTGACTTATAGTCCAGAAAATACAGTACTACTACTACTGCTGCTACTTAGATTTTCATGTGTGTTTCCCGGGTTCCAGTTTGGCATAATCTACATGATGAACTCCTTGACTTTTTTGAGACTTGTTCCTCAGACTTGGACTGGGACTCGTTTTCAGATGATAATGACTTGAATGTTTCTTTTGGTGACTTGGACTTGACTCTTGACTGCTACCACACTGAGGCGCTGTCCTGTACCAAGCTAAGTTCTGGTGTTGTATAAATGAAGAACTGAATAAAAATCAGTCCTGTATCTGAGTAAAAGTCTGTAAATCCCTTCTGTGGAGCTCAGTTTGAACTTGTCCGTGTGGGTTTGCCCAGGTCCTGATCACGGGTCCGGCCGACACTCCGTACGCCAACGGCTGTTTCGAGTTCGACGTGTACTTCCCGCAGGATTATCCAAACTCTCCTCCTTTGGTGAATCTGGAGACGACCGGAGGGCACAGCGTCAGGTTCAACCCCAACCTCTACAACGACGGCAAAGTGAGTGGGGAAACTTCACATTTTAACCATTTTTTTAGTCAAGTTTCTTTGTCTTTCAGGTGTTTATTTACTTACACCTCATGTTTTTTGTTGCCCAGGTTTGTTTGAGTATCCTCAACACGTGGCACGGTCGACCGGAGGAGAAGTGGAACCCACAGACCTCCAGCTTTTTACAGGTCAGCTACGCTTCTGCTCCACACGCAGAGGGTTAACTCGAAGCACTGCTGCATTTACCCTCGACTCTGGCAAACCTCAAGCTTCTGGCCTTTTTTACTTTTGGTTCAGGAAAGAAAGTTGAATTTGAAGAGAAAGTAAATCAATTTGAGACAGACTTTTTTAGTTTTAAGTGGTTTTAATTGAGGTTGAATGCCATTAAATTGAAAATAAAAATGATGGCTTAGTACTTATTATACAGAGCTTGGTCAATGTTTAGTTATTCCTTAGAATTTATTTATTTTGTCTAACCTTTCTTTAACCAGGACTGTCTCATTGAGATTCACAGATCTCTTTTTCAAGGCCAAGAGGCGTCAACAGCACAACCCACATTTCATACAAACACAATAAAACAAAAAGAAGTTAAAAGAGTTCAAGTCAAATCCATAAACTTTCTCAAAAGACATCAATCATGCACTTAAAGCCCAGAGAAATCCTCCAGGAGCCGAGTCCATCACTGAGGAGCAGATCTATCAGTCCTAGATCTATCTGAGCGTATCTATGTCTCATATATCTGCGCTGTCATTAAAGTGCCTCAGGTCTGACTCTGATTGGGCCGAGACGAGACAGATCCTCCTCCGTTACAGAGCGGGTTCGAGCCTGAGGTTAAAGGCTCACACAGACTGGGATCTAAAGATAAATTATTACTTTTATATTAAACTTATTTTAATTTAAAGAGAAGTAATCACCAAACTCTATTCATTTACAGTTATTACAGTTATGGAAGTCTTATCTCATGAAGTGAAGACAGCTCTTACTGAGTTTCACTGTTGCTTTAAATGTGTTAGAGCAGTGCTTCTCAACTGGTGGGTAGGGCCCCAAATTTGGGTCATGGGGAGGTTGAATATACCATTTGAGTGTTAATCAGAGTGTTAATTATTAAACCAGGTCTAAACCAGGTCTAAACCAGGTCTAAACCAGGTCTAAACCAGGACTAAACCAGGACTAAACCAGGACTAAACCAGGACTAAACCAGGTCTAAACCAGGACTAAACCAGGTCTAAACCAGGTCTAAACCAGGTCTAAACCAGGACTAAACCAGGTCTAAACCAGGTCTAAACCAGGACTAAACCAGGACTAAACCAGGTCTAAACCAGGTCTAAACCAGGTCTAAACCAGGACTAAACCAGGACTAAACCAGGTCTAAACCAGGACTAAACCAGGTCTAAACCAGGTCTAAACCAGGACTAAACCAGGACTAAACCAGGTCTAAACCAGGACTAAACCAGGGCTAAACCAGGACTAAACCAGGTCTAAACCAGGTCTAAACCAGGGCTAAACCAGGACTAAACCAGGTCTAAACCAGGACTAAACCAGGGCTAAACCAGGTCTAAACCAGGTCTAAACCAGGTCTAAACCAGGACTAAACCAGGGCTAAACCAGGACTAAACCAGGTCTAAACCAGGTCTAAACCAGGACTAAACCAGGGCTAAACCAGGACTAAACCAGGACTAAACCAGGACTAAACCAGGGCTAAACCAGGACTAAACCAGGTCTAAACCAGGTCTAAACCAGGTCTAAACCAGGGCTAAACCAGGACTAAACCAGGGCTAAACCAGGACTAAACCAGGACTAAACCAGGACTAAACCAGGACTAAACCAGGACTAAACCAGGTCTAAACCAGGTCTAAACCAGGTCTAAACCAGGTCTAAACCAGGACTAAACCAGGACTAAACCAGGACTAAACCAGGTCTAAACCAGGACTAAACCAGGTCTAAACCAGGTCTAAACCAGGTCTAAACCAGGACTAAACCAGGTCTAAACCAGGACTAAACCAGGACTAAACCAGGACTAAACCAGGACTAAAACCAGGTCTAAACCAGGACTAAACCAGGTCTAAACCAGGTCTAAACCAGGTCTAAACCAGGACTAAACCAGGTCTAAACCAGGTCTAAACCAGGACTAAACCAGGACTAAACCAGGTCTAAACCAGGTCTAAACCAGGTCTAAACCAGGACTAAACCAGGACTAAACCAGGTCTAAACCAGGACTAAACCAGGTCTAAACCAGGTCTAAACCAGGACTAAACCAGGACTAAACCAGGTCTAAACCAGGACTAAACCAGGGCTAAACCAGGACTAAACCAGGTCTAAACCAGGTCTAAACCAGGGCTAAACCAGGACTAAACCAGGTCTAAACCAGGACTAAACCAGGGCTAAACCAGGTCTAAACCAGGTCTAAACCAGGACTAAACCAGGGCTAAACCAGGACTAAACCAGGTCTAAACCAGGTCTAAACCAGGACTAAACCAGGGCTAAACCAGGACTAAACCAGGACTAAACCAGGACTAAACCAGGGCTAAACCAGGACTAAACCAGGTCTAAACCAGGTCTAAAACCAGGTCTAAACCAGGGCTAAACCAGGACTAAACCAGGGCTAAACCAGGACTAAACCAGGACTAAACCAGGACTAAACCAGGACTAAACCAGGTCTAAACCAGGTCTAAACCAGGACTAAACCAGGTCTAAACCAGGTCTAAACCAGGTCTAAACCAGGACTAAACCAGGTCTAAACCAGGGCTAAACCAGGACTAAACCAGGACTAAACCAGGGCTAAACCAGGACTAAACCAGGACTAAACCAGGTCTAAACCAGGTCTAAACCAGGTCTAAACCAGGACTAAACCAGGTCTAAACCAGGTCTAAACCAGGTCTAAACCAGGACTAAACCAGGTCTAAACCAGGTCTAAACCAGGACTAAACCAGGTCTAAACCAGGTCTAAACCAGGTCTAAACCAGGTGTAAACCAGGACTAAACCAGGACTAAACCAGATGATGTTTGTATATGTTACTGTATTTAGTTACTAACCTTGATCTCAGTACAGAACCTCTCTCCTCCTCTGTAACTCCTCTCTCCTCTGTAACTCCTCTCTCCTCCTCTGTAACTCCTCTCTCCTCCTCTGTAACTCCTCTCTCCTCCTCTGTAACTCCTCTCTCCTCCTCTGTAACTCCTCTGTAACTCCTCTCTCCTCTCTAACTCCTCTCTCCTCCTCTGTAACTCCTCTCTCCTCCTCTGTAACTCCTCTGTAACTCTTCTCTCCTCCTCTGTAACTCCTCTCTCCTCCTCTGTAACTCCTCTCTCCTCCTCTGTAACTCCTCTCTCCTCCTCTGTAACTCCTCTGTAACTCCTCTCTCCTCCTCTGTAACTCCTCTCTCCTCCTCTGTAACTGCTCTCTCCTCCTCTGTAACTGCTCTCTCCTCCTCTGTAACTGCTCCCTCCTCTCTAACTCCTCTCTCCTCTGTAACTCCTCTCTCCTCCTCTGTAACTCCTCTCTCCTCCTCTGTAACTCCTCTCTCCTCTGTAACTCCTCTCTCCTCCTCTGTAACTCCTCTCTCCTCCTCTGTAACTCCTCTCTCCTCCTCTCTAACTCCTCTCTCCTCTGTAACTCCTCTCTCCTCCTCTGTAACTCCTCTCTCCTCCTCTGTAACTCCTCTCTCCTCCTCTGTAACTGCTCTCCTCCTCCTCTGTAACTCCTCTCTCCTCCTCTGTAACTCCTCTCTCCTCTGTAACTCCTCTCTCCTCCTCTCTAACTCCTCTCTCCTCTGTAACTCCTCTCTCCTCCTCTGTAACTCCTCTCTCCTCTGTAACTCCTCTCTCCTCCTCTCTAACTCCTCTCTCCTCTGTAACTCCTCTCTCCTCCTCTGTAACTCCTCTCTCCTCCTCTGTAACTCCTCTCTCCTCCTCTCTAACTCCTCTCTCCTCTGTAACTCCTCTCTCCTCCTCTGTAACTCCTCTCTCCTCCTCTGTAACTCCTCTCTCCTCCTCTGTAACTCCTCTCTCCTCCTCTGTAACTCCTCTGTAACTCCTCTCTCCTCCTCTGTAACTCCTCTCTCCTCCTCTCTAACTCCTCTCTCCTCTGTAACTCCTCTCTCCTCCTCTGTAACTCCTCTCTCCTCCTCTGTAACTCCTCTCTCCTCCTCTGTAACTCCTCTGTAACTCCTCTCTCCTCCTCTGTAACTCCTCTCTCCTCCTCTCTAACTCCTCTCTCCTCTGTAACTCCTCTCTCCTCCTCTGTAACTCCTCTCTCCTCCTCTCTAACTCCTCTCTCCTCTGTAACTCCTCTCTCCTCCTCTGTAACTCCTCTCTCCTCTGTAACTCCTCTCTCCTCCTCTCTAACTCCTCTGTAACTCCTCTCTCCTCCTCTGTAACTCCTCTCTCCTCCTCTCTAACTCCTCTGTAACTCCTCTCCTCCTCTGTAACTCCTCTCTCCTCCTCTGTAACTCCTCTCTCCTCCTCTGTAACTCCTCTCTCCTCCTCTGTAACTCCTCTCTCCTCCTCTCTCCTCCTCTGTAACTCCTCTCTCCTCCTCTCTCCTCCTCTGTAACTCCTCTCTCCTCCTCTCTCCTCCTCTCTAACTCCTCTCTCCTCCTCTGTAACTCCTCTCTCCTCTGTAACTCCTCTCTCCTCCTCTCTAACTCCTCTGTAACTCCTCTCCTCCTCTGTAACTCCTCGGAGGGTCCTAACACAGTTTTAAATAAGTATTGATCTGGAAACGTGCTGCTGTTACTTATTTATCCTGCTCATAACTCGATCGCTGTCTGTGTTGTGAGCGGTGCGTGGAGCCGTCCCATTGATTATTCCAGTTACAGCCTGGGTCGATAATGGAAATGATGGGCGTAATGGGGGAAAAGAGGATATTTAACAAACTGGTCCCAGATCAGCTGCACACGCTCAAGGTCAGGGTTTGATATAGAAGAGGTTATTATACAGAAGAGACGAGGAGAGGGGATAAATGTGATTAAAAAGGGCTGAAAAACGCTCTAAGGTACTGTCCAGAGTGCGGAGGGGTCAGTCAGGGAGATTGGATGTGACCCTCAGCTTCCATCATAAAAGATATTGTTTTTGGCCCAAAAGTACTACATTTCAGTGGTTTTGTCTGACGTGTGTGTGTGTCTCTTCTGCTCTCACTCTGCTCTAACTGCACAGTAAATCAAAAATGTATTATTGCAAAAAATAAAAATAAAAAAACACACTGTCCATATCGCACGAAACTAACGCGTTTTGCCAAATCTGCAAAGGTTTGATTGTGGTTCGGCCTTTCGCTTATTCAAAGATGGAGTTTCCGTTTTCTGAATCCGTAATTTTTTGAAAACTCTGAGGAGTTTTGGTCTCACAACGAGAGCCGCTCGGTGTTACGTCAGGCGCTGCGAGGCTTTTCTGTCTTACGCTCATACTTTTTCTGATACTTATGGTGAGCTAATTCATCTTCTACAATCATAAAACACAATAATATTCAAGAAAAGACCCATTTTTTGAGCAAAACTTGTAACTGTGAGTTAAACCAGTAGTGTCTGATTTATTCTGTGTTTTGCATTTTATTCATTAAAAGGAACATTAAACGTCCTACTAGGGATTGAAACTTGGCATTGAATAAACTTATTTTTTCAATACCAGTGCTATTGTAACTTTTTTTTTTTTGATGCCACATAGGTATTGTTTAACAGTACCCAGCCCTAATCAGGACTCACTTTTATTTAGACTTTATGAGAATGGCTCCAGAAAACCACAAGATCTTAAATTTACTGGCTATGTCCGAATGTCCAGCTCTATACAGTGGACTATTGTGCACTCATTTTGTGAATGATTCAGACTCGCTCACTATTTTTCTCTCAGCGGTGATCATGTGACTCTGGCGTCTGTGTAAAGAAGTTCGGCAAAACTCCGCTGATAAAGTTCTTCTGTGATAAACCTGACCACACTCAGATGTTTTAGTATTTATAGATAAATAATAGTCATACATGTGATATTTAACATGAATTATGGCTGTAATGAATAAAACAGAGTGGATTATTGCAGCTCTGTGCCTTACGTGGGGAGGCTGAACGCTGGCTAAGCTAACGTTAGCAATTTTACACTGCAGCGGTTTATTTAAGAGCTTTTTATTTCTGATTACGACGTGACAGAAGTAAACACAGCTGGGTTTCTAACTGGGTTCATTCAGACGTGTTGTGTACAGTTTAAAGTCCTGTCGCGGTCCCGCTGTTCTCCTCCGAAACAAAGCATTCTGGTCTATACTGACCTCTAGTGACCATGGCTGTCCACTACTTTTCAAAATGCATTGTGGGAAATTTTGAGTGCATTTTTTTTATCCATTAGACATTCGGACACCACTACAAAATGGCGTGACCACTACAGTGCACTACAGAGGGATTAGGGAGGACGTTCGAACACAGCCATTGTTCATTTTCAAATGGAACTACTCTGCTGTTTACTCTCTGTGTGGTGTAGAACATTTGCAGGATCCACAGCGCCGTTTGCTGGACAAATATGTGTACTACAGTTTGATCACACTAACTGTCGTTCTCTTCACACCTCAGAGTTTTTGTGTAAATGCGACTTGCAGGCTGCAGCGCTGTTGCGTTTGCGTGGCCAGCGTGGTCCCTGGTTTAGCCCTGGTTTAGCCTTGGCAGCACAGCGACACTTTGCCTCACAGTAAGAAGGTCCTGGGTTCGATTCCTGGACAACACAGGTTCTTTCTGAGTGAAGTTAGCATGCTCTTGACCATGATCAGCAAAGAACAAATTTTTCTACGGGGCCAATAAAAACAAAACGTCAGGAGGAACTGTTGACGTTCATCTGTCCTTCTTTAGCCTGCCCTGTGTTGAAATGTATCTAAAACAGAAGTAGATTAGAACATATTGTCATTAAACCAGTGCAGCCCATGTTTAGTGAATGTTTTTACCGCTGGCCTGTGAGTAAATTCCCAGAGCGTCCCGACTGCTGACCCTCCTCTGGCTCCGCTCTGGAGTTGGCAGCGGTGGCAGCATTAAGCAGCACTGACGGAGGATTTTGGCTTCGTAAAGACGTCCCGTAATATTTCTTTATTAACGGCTCCATTAAAGGCTGCTGTGAAGGACAAACAGGACGTCCCGCTGTTTCCAAAGCTCTACATCAACAACATGAGCACACCGCTGGACCACAGCCACTGTCTGAGCGCCGGACGTCCGCTGAAATCAGAGGCCTCCATCTAGAGCCATGTTCTAGACTCTGTACATGTGTGTTTTTGGACATTTAGCGCCAACCCTGACCTCTCCCCTCTCTTCTCTCCTCTCTCTTGTCTGTTGCAGGTCCTGGTGTCGGTACAGTCTCTGATCCTCGTAGCTGAACCGTACTTTAACGAACCGGGATACGAGCGTTCTCGAGGCACTCCCAGCGGCACACAGAGCTCCAGAGAGTACGACGGGAACATCCGACAGGCCACGGTGAAGTGGGCGATGCTGGAGCAGATCAGGAACCCCTCGCCCTGCTTCAAAGAGGTACAACCAGCATTCATTTAACGCTTTTCTGTTTGTCTTAGCGACGGGAAACGCTGTGTTTTTTTAAAACTGCCTCAGGACTGAAAACTTTGATAACACGTTATGTCCCATCTTACTGTTAATCTTGCAGTAACAACAAAATTCACACTTCTGCAGTATTGTTGATAGATTCTGATGTTTTTGAAGGCGTCACACTAAAAACTAATCATTCCTTCTCTGACCCATTACCTTGCCTGAAAGTTCTACCAAAATCCAAACTTTATTTTTGAGTTGTCTTTCGTACAAATACACAAACAAACCAACGCTTTTTGAAGCTAACAGATTCTGGGTAACATGAATACACCATCATTATTGCAGCTGTGGTAAATTGGAAGCCATTGGGAGCCATTTGTAAGTTTTAATGTATTTTTTTCTGTGTGAAGAAAAAATGTTATAATGGCATAAAGCAGTTGTTGCACAGCCCAAATAAACAGAGATGAGATTTTTACACTACTGAAATATGTATATTACACAAATTAAAAATATAATTTATTCACCTGAAAATCATAAAATATTAAACTATTTAGATCCATTTTTAAATGAATCTTGTAATGACTGGGATTTACTTCTATTATTTCAATTATATGCAGTAGCAGAACATGCGTATATACTGCCAAATGTTTTGCCTCAAATTCAACTACCGTATTTTCTGGACTATAAGTGGCTCCGGAGTATAAGTCACAATAGCCAAAAAATGCATAATGAAGAAGGAAAAAAACATATACAAGCCGCACTGGACAATAAGTCACATTTTTGGGGGAAATTTATTTTACAGAATCCGACACCAAGAACAGACATTTCATGTTGAAAGGCAAGTTATAGTAATAATAGAATAGAGAACAACAGCTGAATAGGTGTGCGCTATGCTAACGTAACACATTGATGGTTATTCAGCTACATGAAGCATAAACAACGAACTGAATAGGTGTCTCGTATGTTAACGTAATATATTAACAGTTATTCACATAACTATAGCATAAAGAACATAATATAACAAGTTCACCAAACTCACCATCTCACTCCTAATCGCTAAATCCTTTAAATTCTTCATCCTCGGTGTCGCTTCTGAACAACTCCGCCAACTCCGGAGGTAGACGAAGCGCCGCTTCCTCCTCTGCGTGGCTGTCGTCAGACTCAGCATCAGTTCCATTTCCAATTATTCCGCTCTTTCTCAGTTGTCTTTATAGCCTAAGTTGTTAGTGGTAATGTTACATTTTAAATTGTCAGTGGTACAGGTGCAGCAGATGCTGGGACACAAGCCTAGAGCGCCCTCTAACCAACACCTGACATATTTTAATATATAAGTCACACCTGAGTATACGTCGCACCTCTAGCAGACGATGGAAAAAAGTGCAACTTATAGTCTGGAAAATATGGTACTCCCCTGTACTTGTGGGAAGAGCGCAGAACTCCAGTTAAACGGCCTGATCGAGCTCTGACTGCAGCCTGACTAAAAACTCTTTATGTGAACACACTGAGTGATTTTTGTAACCTTGAAAACAACACAGGCTTTTATCTTGAGTATTTTCTACCATTCCCTGTGTAGCATCCTTCTCCTTAAGCTGCGTCTGTCTCTCATAACTCCTCCACTTCCTCCTCTGACCTCCAGATATCACAGATCTCTGCCTCCACTTTTACAACCGCACCAATAAATAAATGAATGCATAGACGATCTGTGTGTTTGTTCAAGGTGAGTCCGCTGATGTGCTTTTTCTTCTCTCTCTGGGGAGAAGCGCCGTTATAAATCCTCGCCGTATTAATTCCTCTTCTGGAGATAGGACCGGTGTAAAGATATGTTGGTGTGAGAGATGGATAGCGCCGCGGAGGATAGTAATCTCGAAAAGACGTCAGAGGAAGAACAAATGAACAGGTTTAGAAATGGGAAAGGGAATGGCCCGGCGTGTGACAGGAGGAGGACAGAAGAGAGACGAGGGAATGGAACTGGAGTTTGGATTTTCACTTTTACAACAAGGGAGAAATTAAATTGGACATCAGAATATTCCCAATCCTTTTAGAATGTAAGCAACGTGAAGGGTGCCATGATCTAAACAGACCACAGAACATTTTCAATGGAGGAATTAGCATTAGCCACAGATCACACAACTTCTGCAGCAGTGGCTGAGTAGAGACACTCGCCCACGAACCTGTGGCAGCGGCAGCCACACCTCTGTCAGTCTGTCCCAGGGCAGCTGTGGTACAGAAGACGCTCACCACCACAGAGTGTGACTGAGCAGGGAAGCAAGAATGCACCTGACTGTGAAGAGACTTTGAGTGGAACATTAGCGAGTGTGTTGACGTTTAGCTGTTTTATTTATCATAGTAATTAGCATATATGCTAAAGGCTACGTAAGATAGGTTTATGATAGGTTTATGTTGGACGGTGGTTACAGAAATGTGTCGGACCACAACAGTTTGTCAGCGTTTGCTCAGGTTTATTATCATTCTCCACTAACCTTACTGTGTAATAAGTTCACTTTAAAAGGAACTGACTCAGATTAATTCAAAGTATTTTTAACATTTCAACAAGAATCATTCATTGTTGCCATCAAAAATGTCTTATCTGTAGGGATGTAACGATTCATGATTTTCTGTTCACGATTACGATTTTTTTTTCTATTTTTATTAGCAGACTTAGTTGCAGTATAATTATGACAAAATATTTTTTTTACAGAGCCTATCTGTGTCTCCTAATCAAACTTCAATTGTTGTACATTTCATAATTACTGAGATGTAATTAAAAAAGTAGATATTAAAACAATAACATCTAAAATTTACAAAAATATATAACATAATTTGTTAGTGACTTATATTAACATCTTTCTACTCTTCTTCAAAAACAAAAACACTTTAGTAGCAAGCAATGCACAGAGAAGCAGCTCATCATGAATCCACTCCTCAAGAAATATACAATGGGCCTAATATAAGGCAAGTCTTGTAAAAATATCAGTGAGGAAAGAAACATCCTTAGTTAAAAATCTGATCTCCATGGAAACGCTCCGGGGGAGGGGCCAATGAAACTTCAGATTAACATTTACCTGTTGTTAGCCACTTAGCTTTGCTTTAGCTCGCTGCTAACAACAAGCTACACTCCCGAGTCGTTCCGAGTAATTAGTAAAAAGTGCAGCCTTTTCACGTCGGGCTCGTGATTTTATGAGTTCTGTAAACTAAAACTTGATATAAATGCATGTTTCTTTGAAGTAAAATGGCCAGGTGATGATGTCTAGCTCCAAACACCTGAGCCAGATTACACCAGTGGCCTGCGCTGGATTAAAGGGACATTGCGATTCATTTTTTCCCACACCGATTCAAAATTTCTTTCTTTTGCATCAATTTTTAGCCGAGTTACGAAGAATCATTACATCCCTACTTCTATCTACTTATCTGATGTTTTTAGTTTGCCACTGGCTTGCTCGTGGCTTGTAGGTAACCCTTACAAGCAAAAACGTAGCTTAAATCCAGCTGTTAGGTTTATATTTTCCATGTAAAAATAGTTTTTGATAGAGTTTGTTGGAGCAGTAGGAGACAGAGCTTTGTCCAATCACAGGCCTGTGGTAAAGAGCTCTTCTCCCATTGGCTGTCGGCCTTTATTAGGACCGGTTTTGATTTGAGAGTATTGTAGTTTTTAGTCCAGGAGCAGAGCTGTCACACCACGTTCGGCTTTAAACATGATCTGAGAACGAAACGAGACTTGTTCCATTTAGCTCCAACACTGAGGGCTTTGTTAAGTGATGTGTGAGAGTTTGGTGCTGAGGAGGCTCTCCGTCACTCACTCACTGTTTTCTTAAAGAGACAGTGTCATCTCTCCGAGCACTTCCTGCCACTCCAGAATACTTTGACAACTCTGTCACGTCGATGAGGCCCGTGCTGACAGACGACTCTCCCACAGCTACTACGACTCCATCATGTGCTCCCAATAAATGTTGTCCTAGAGCTGTGAAGGACAGAATGGAGACTCTGGATTTCTCTGAGGAAGTTTATTTACTGTCAGTGCTAATATTTCCATCATAGGGAAATTGTAAAAGCTAAGATAAAGGCAGGTCAAAAGTTATCCACAAAGAGGACAGAAACTGGAGCTGTTCTTTTACAGCTGTTCTCTAACAACAGACTTTTTTCACACTTCCACATTTTCAAGTCGTGTCGTGAGACTTCCTGTAGCCGTTGTGCCATAACACAGCCAGGCCCAAAAATAAAAACGTTTTTGCTCTGACAACGACCAGCTCCTGGCCTATATTTGATCCTAAACAGATGCAGAGATAAAAGACACAGTTTATTACAGAATATTACTCAAAATGTTATTTGTATTTAGAGCATGAGCATGTTTTTATTTACAAAACATCAGCATGGCTCTCACTGTGAGTCAGACTCAGCTGTAAATAAATAAACTATAGCTCTGTGCTCTGTTTATCTGCTGAGCTAATGCTAATGTTGTCAGCATTTCAGCTTTCGCCTTTACTTTCCTGGATATTCGTGAATAAAATTCTTATAAGATTATGTGTAGCCTTTGTCCAGCTGTTGATTTTTCTGCCTCTGTAACCCTCTCTACGTCTGCAAACCTGAAATTTAGTGAGCTTATTTAAAACACTCGCTCCATTCTTCCTTAGACCAGCGCTGACCGGAAATGGGATAACACCACGAGTAACATCTTCCAGTTATTGTGAAAAAGTTAATTATCACTGTTGCCTCACAGCAGGGAGGTCCCAGGTTCGATTCCTGGACCAGACTGGGACTTTCTGTGGCGTTGGCATGTTCTCTCCTCTGATGGATTTCCTACTGCTCCAGCTCGCTTCTGCTGACCACGATCTGCTGTAGAGGATATTAATGACATAACGTTTTAGTGAAGTTACTCAGGATAATCTCCTCCTCTCTTCTCTGAACTGATCCGGTCTTCAGTGAGCTCCGTGTTTAACCTGAGTGTGATCGTAGCTGACGGCTGCTGCATTATTCAGACGTCAGCCTGTTTTCTGAGGCTAAAAATAACCCGGGCTTCTCCAGCACTCACCAAAATAACTCTGGATACAGACCGGAAATAATGAGTTTAAATAAAATACATTATACATCCTACACTAGACCTGCGGCAGAGTGGTTAGCCGGTCTCCTGCTGCCCTCCTCCCGGTCTTACACAGAGGTTTTATTTGTTCTCTGTGTGAATGGAGCTGTGGCCCAGAGGCAGCGGAGTCTGTGATGGAGCTCAGACAGAAAACCCTCAGGTCTGGATCAAAGAAATTTGATTTTTCTTTTGATTTATTTACGGTGTTTTTGTGTGATAGGTTATAACAGCTGTCAATCAAGGTTCAGTCCTGGTTTAGACCTGGTTCAGTCCTGGTTCAGACCTGGTTTAGACCTGGTTTAGACCTGGTTCAGACCTGGTTTAGACCTGGTTCAGACCTGGTTCAGTCCTGGTTCAGACCTGGTTCAGACCTGGTTCAGACCTGGTTCAGTCCTGGTTCAGACCTGGTTCAGTCCTGGTTCAGACCTGGTTTAGACCTGGTTTAGACCTGGTTCAGACCTGGTTCAGTCCTGGTTCAGACCTGGTTTAGACCTGGTTCAGACCTTGTTCAGTCCTGGTTCAGACCTGGTTTAGACCTGGTTCAGACCTGGTTCAGACCTGGTTCAGTCCTGTATCTCTGGTGAAGGTCTCCGTTTGACTTATTTCTTCATTTCCTGTTTGTCGTGGTGCGTTCAGGGTCAGTAACAGAGTCTGAATCCTTAAACGTCCTCAGATCTGGCCCCGCTCTGATGGACTGTGGCTCTGATGGACTGTGGCTCTGATGGACTGTGGCTCTGATGGACTGTGGCTCTGATGGACTGTGGCTCTGATGGACTGTGGCTCTGATGGACTGTGGCTCTGATGGACTGTGGCTCTGATGGACTGTGGCTCTGATGGACTGTGGCTCTGATGGACTGTGGCTCTGATGGACTGTGGCTCTGGCTCTGGCTCAGGCTCCGGCCTCAAAAACGACGACTGGTCCAAAGTCCATCTGCAGCTGGATCAGCATCAGCAGAGAGAGTGGGAAATACTGGGGTTTTAAACATGATGGGACTAAAAGAGAATGTTTTTAAGAAGAAACAGGAGAAGAGACCAGCAGAGGGCAGCAGAGTGTTATGGTCTTTTGGACATAATCAAAGAAAAAAGCTGTTCACTTCCTTAAACTTTGTGTCTGATCCATTTTCCTCCCAAAGTAAAAATGTGAGGAATCAGTGGAAACAGAGCTGTGCACCGTCTTTTGGATGAATGACTGAGAGCAGACTGGATGTAGAGGGCTGGTTGCTGAGCATTCTGAGGCCTCAGAAACTCAGTGCCAGAGAATACAGTAAGGAGGAAACAGAACACAGCTCCAGGTCTGTTTCTGAGGAGGAACGACATTAGAACATGGAGACAGAGGAGACTTTAATGTCAAACAACACATTCACCTTTGGTGGATTATATGTTGACAACATTTCTTGGTAATTTATTGTCTACTCTTGGAAATCTTGAATTATTTCTCTTTTAAAGGGGAACTATGCAACTTTTCTAGTTTCTTCTCTGTTTTGGTCGCATTTTTCTCTACAGAGCGTCTTTGACATTTGGGAATAAAGCACTAGGATAAAAACTGTAGCTTGTTGTTCTTACAAAGCTGTTTTTTTTTTCACCAAGATACACCAGGGGGCGCTGCAGGGGCCTTATTCACCCTGCAACAACTTCTTTGTCCATCACACCAACTCTGAAACTGTTTGGTAATGCTCTTTCTTTAAATGGTGCTACATTTGTAAGGAACGTGCGTTTGTGGGATGAGCTGCAGAGTCTGTGGGCGGAGCCAAATCTGACAGTGCTTTTTTCTGTGTCTTGTTTGGTGGATTGATTTACAGAAATCTGAAGAAACAATGCAATTTTTAACAAACTGTTGCGTGTGTAGGGCTGTGTTGTGGCTTATGCATGAACATGAGGCTGCTGTGTTTAAGGCCAGTGGTGTTAAATCGATCAGAGTGACACAGGATCAGAGACAAAGACACACGACCTTTAGAGAAAATACACCTTCTGCATATTCAAGACTGTTTTTTCTGAATAAGAAAGAAAAAATGAGATTGCGTACGAAATTACAAGCAAGACGTTTTAAGGGGCATTATCTGAGCGTTTATTTTGCCTTGTTTGGGTTACTTTTAGTTTACATTTCCCTGATATTGTCCTTGAAAACGTCCTGGAAATCGCTCTTTAAAAATCGCCTGTTACACCCTTGAGCTCATGCACGGAGTTGAAATAAATCCAGAGGAAGCCAAAGTACAATTCAATTTCCCTTGAGCCGCTCTGGAGGGAAACGGACCAATCACAGCTCAGCTCCGGAGGGAAACGGACCAATCACAGCTCAGCTCCGGAGGGAAACGGACCAATCACAGCTCAGCTCCGGAGGGAAACGGACCAATCATGTCCGTTTTAAAAAAAGAAGAAAAACAAAAACAAATCCACATCTGTCCGACCAACCACCACAGATGCTGCGCTGCATACTGATGCGGTCTCCATGGCGACGGTTACCAGGGGCGACGGGGGACCACAGTGACGGTTACCAAGGACAACCGGGGATGTCACTGTGGAGCTGCAGCTGGATTATTATTATTATTATTATTATTATTATTATTATTATTAATAATGAGCAGAGAAAACTCTCAGGCTGTTTTTGATAAAAGGTAGAAATAACTGTGGTGCAATGTAAATGGAAGTGGGAGCTGATATTTAAAGACTGGATACTGGAGGAGAACTGGTCCATCTACAGGAAATGTCCCACTGTGAATGAATGAATGAATGAATGAATGAATGAATGGATGGATGGAGGGATGGAGGGAGGGAGGGTTGACTGTCTCCGAGTGTTGGCCCCCATGGAAGGTCCATCTGAATCCAGGACTAAACTGTGTCAAAACTAGGACTAAAGCAGGTTTAAAGCAGGTCTAAACCAGGATAAATCTGGGTCTAAACCAGGATAAATCTGGGTCTAAACCAAAATTAGGACACATCCTAAACTGTGTCAAAACAAAGACAAACTAGGACTCAATCAGGTTTAAACCAGGTCTAAGCAAGGACTAAACCAGGATAAATCTAGGTCTAAACCAGGACTAAGCCAGAACAAAATTAGGACACATTCAGGACTAAACCAGAAGTAAACCAGGACCAGTCCAGGACTAAACCAGAGCTGAACCAGGGCTAAACTAAACTTTAAATGTATATCCCATCCACAGCAGGACTACAACAGGAATAAAAGTCTCTACATTAAACTAAAGCAGGACTTGGGCTGCAGAAGAATCCTGAGTACCACCTGTGGGACCCGTACCACAGTTTGAGAACCCCTGCTCTAAAACACTGTACTCTTGTATTTTTAAAAACATCTGCAGCTCACCTGGAGTCTGTCCCGCTGCCTCGCACAGACTCAGATTCTAACCTTTTGTTGTTTGTTTGTTTTCCAGGTGATCCATAAACACTTCTACCTGAAGAGGGGCAGAGATCATGTCCAGTGCGAGGAGTGGATCACCGACATCCAGCAGTACAGCACGGACAAACGGGGTCGGCCGCACCATGTCCCACCACGCGGCCGCGCTCAAGGTACGGGACGCTCATTCCTCAGTCGGGACGATACACGAGTTACATTCACGGTCGGTTTGTCTCATGGAAAATCAGAATCATTAACGAACGCACGCAAAAATGAGCAGAGTCTGATTTATGAGAGGATAAATATGGATCCATCCGCAGGAGAAAGTAGTCCCCAGCTCTGTGGAGGTTTGATGACATGAGGCAAAGAGTCAGAGTCCAGACTTGAACCTACAGCGCGGTGGCAGGCTGTAGTTGCCCTGTTTGTGTCACCACTCTACCAACTGAGAGCAGAATAAACATGTTAAGGTCTAAAACACAAACTGCGTACTATCTAGGACTAAGTGAGGACCTAACTAGGACCAGGCTCAGGACCCATCCAGCTTTATCTTGAGTTCACAAACTCTCAAAATTCATTCAGCTGATTCACTTGGACCAGTGGTGTGGTGTTATTGTCGTGAGTGGGCAGGTTTAGGTTTGTCGACAACTAGAACAACAAGATAAACACAAAATATCTTCTAACAATGTTTTTATATGTTGTTGAGCTAAAATATTCTAGTCCATCCTCTTTACAAACGTTTTCAACAGAAGAGAAGCAGTCTGGTGTAACTTGGAATGAACCAGGACACAGCACAGGGGACTAAACTATGTCTAAATGAAGTATTAAACCAGGGATATAAATCAATACAGTGTTGCCAACTTAGCGACTTATTTTCAAAAAAAGCGACAAATGTAGCGACTTTTTCTGGTGTTTGCTGCGACTTTGACGACTCATGAAAAACGTGAAAGCACTTCTCACTGCTACTCTCTCGTTAGCTCCTCCTCCTCCTGCGTCTCGCCGCCAGCAGCTGCTGTTGTGCTCTTAAACTCCGCCTCTTTCCCTCTGCCACTGACCAATCAGCACGCAGGTCTGTCAGCTGCAGGCAACTCAGAGCAGGAGCTTTTTTATTTACGTTTATTCAACAAATTTGTGCATACTAATATTTTACAGTACATTACAGCACTGTTCAATAGTACATAAAACATTTATAATGATAATAATAAAATATAAGTATTTTTGCCAGTTATGTCCCTAATTTGCATATAAATAATATGCAGTTTCCTGTTAGATGTATATGCAGATCTCTTGAAATATTTGGAGATATTTGGTGCCAGCAGCAGCCACGAGTCATCGGCCTCACTTTCATTTAGATCCATGTGACCAATTATGCAAATTAGGCGATGACGTCATCTGGCGACTTCTAGCGACTTTTAGGAGTTGGCAACACTGAATCGATAAATTCAGGTTTAAAGGTAAATTAAACAAGAACTAAAGGCGTACAGACTCCAGCATTAAAGCCTCCAATAACCCACGATGGGAGTGAAAGAGAAATGAAGTTAGTTGTGAGAGAAGAGGAAGCAGAGGATTCACCAAAGCCTGAACACTTTATCAAACAAAGAACTAAACTGAAACATGAATCTAAAACTAAAGCCGGACCTGAATCCGAGCTGAACCGAGTGCGTTGTTACTAACTCCTGCCTCTCTCCTCAGGCGTCACAGCGCCCAGCTCAGAGAGGAGCTGCTGAAGCTGCCGTGTCCCGAGGGCCTCGAACCCGACGCCGACGAATTCACCGAGAAGAGCTCCGCCCTCCTCAAAGATCTGACCAATCAGGACGCGGAGAAGCCCGGCGGCAGCCACGACGGCCTCCGAGGGCCAGCTATGAGAAATCAAAACGAAACAAACCGAACTTTCTGCTTTCCTCCCATTTACTAACGACTAAGACTGCGGCTCCGACGCGGCCGACACTTCCTTTTGTCCATATTTGTATGTAAAGATCGTCACTGCAGCGAGGGGAAACCAAAAAAACAAAATAATAATAAGGAGTCGTCCCCGGAAGAGTTTTATTTACCTGTACAAGAGTGTAACATTTGTGCTTTTTCCAATGTGAGATAACCACTGATGATGATGATGGTATGTTATTGTACGATAATGAGCAAATACAGAGTCTATAAGGGAACTGCCTTCAGGAGGAACCGCCTGTGTACTCAATGTTTTTTCTTTGTTTTTCTTTACGTTTGGACTCGGAGGAGGGTAATTTAAGTTTATAAGGTTTAGGTTGAAGGGAGACGGGGTTTTTCTGGGGCTGCAGTGTTGAGTTGGTCTTAAAATCTGCTTTTACTGAAGAAGAAAAAACTCGAGAAATAAACTGGTTTTAACTGATGCAGCGGTGACAAGGTTTAACTTCAACACACGCACAAAACGGAGGATGCTTCTCTGACGCTCTGACGGGTTTCTATAAAATAACACAACAAAGACTTTAAAAAGGTGGACTGGGACCAAACCATAGGCCGAACCTGAACTAAACCAGGTCTAAAGCAACTGCTGAAAACCGGCTTAAACTCCATCATTTATCCAGGAGTAAACCAGGACCAAACCAGATCGAACCTTGGACTAAACCAGGACTTAATTTAGATTAGGTACAAGAAACACGTTATTTAGACTTCCACAAGGGACCGGACACAGACACAGTAGCTCAGTTTTTAACAAAAACACTAGGAAAAGGTAAAATAGGTATAGAATAATAATAAACAACATACTGTCAATAAAATATAACAGATAAAAGAATACAAGCATCATTTACAAATCTACAAAAAATAAGAATACAAGTAAATGTGTAATAGGTAAAGATAGACTTTATACAAACAGGAGGGGTAAGGATATGGTTTCAGTAATAGAGCATTTACTCCTGAACTAGAAAATCCCTGGTTTGAGGTCCAGGTTTGCGCTCTTTATTTTTTTACCATTGTGGGATAGGGACAATGCCGTTACAGTGATTTAGCTGATGATGCACTTTTTAGATAAAATTATTTCAAACCTGCACACAACACACATCACATGAAAATGTTTAATAAAACACGTAACAAACAAATAACCAGGTGCATGTTTGGAAAATGGGACGGAGGAAGCAATGAAGAAATGGATAAAAAAAAAGCCTCTACTTTGACGATAAACAAAGTTGTTCGTTAGCGGCACAAGATTCTCAAAAATCCCCCGATCATGAACAGATAAAATGTTTTAAAAATATCAGCAATGGACAGAAAAACATCCTCCATTTTGTTAAAGCAAGTCAGTTTTATTCTTTTTCCACACTGAAGTTGAACAGGAAGGTTTGTTTTTTTTCATTGCAGTACCACAAGTTGCCACCAGGAAACTTCCTACACACCTTAAAGTTCAGTTTCTTATGCAAATCCCATTATAGATTTTTGAAAATATGTTTTACTTAATCATTTGAAGCCGGTGGTTATGCTTTTTTCAGACTGTTTTAAAAGCCAGATTTTACCCATAATTCTTAACATTTCAGACCGGGGATAACGTCGTCTTTTACCGAAAATTCGAGTCACAAATCAAGGTTATGGTTAGAATAAGTTCAGCTGCTGCTTCCGATCGTTCAGAAATATCAGCTCAGAATCTTTCTTTTGCCGTTTATCTTTGGACAAAATGGCCGCCTCGACATGACATTGTTTTTTTTTTTTTTTTTTTTTTTTGTAGCTCAACAAACTAAAAGAAAAAAAACTAAGAGAGATTTAAGATAAACTCTGCGCCGTGCCTTTGGTCCGCTCCATCCTCCACCAAAACAAACACATTTATATTTTCTTTTCTACAGATTCATAAACATTTGGGACAAGTTTTTTTTTTTTTATTGAGTTCAGTCCGATGCACTTTCTACCGGCCCCTCCTGTCCCGGGACACGATTAAACCCAGCTTGTTCAAAGAAAGTCGACTCAAGTTTTTTTGTATTTAGGGTTTTTAAAATGTGGATTTGCAAAAGTAAAATAAAACAAAGATGGCTGCTTTTCTAGAGCAGTGGGTCTCAAACTGTGGTGAAGGCCCCACTGGTGGCACGCACCTAAAGTTCTGATGTAGTCCGGCTTTAGTTGGGGCTAGTCCTGGTTTAGTCCTGGTTTAGTCCTGGTTTAGACCTGGTTTAGTCCTGGTTTAGTCTTGGTTTAGACCTGGTTTAGACCTGGTTTAGTCCTGGTTTAGACCTGGTTTAGACCTGGTTTAGTCCTGGTTTAGTCCTGGTTTAGACCTGGTTTAGACCTGGTTTAGTCCTGGTTTAGACCTGGTTTAGACCTGGTTTACTTCTGGTTTTGTCCTGCTTTAGACCTGGTTTAGACCTGGTTTAGTCCTGGTTTAGACCTGGTTTAGACCTGGTTTAGTCCTGGTTTAGTCCTGGTTTAGACCTGGTTTAGTCCTGGTTTAGTCCTGGTTTAGACCTGGTTTAGACCTGGTTTAGTCCTGGTTTAGTCCTGGTTTAGACCTGGTTTAGACCTGGTTTAGACCTGGTTTAGTCCTGGTTTAGACCTGGTTTAGACCTGGTTTAGTCCTGGTTTAGACCTGGTTTAGTCCTGGTTTAGTCCTGGTTTAGACCTGGTTTAGACCTGGTTTAGTCCTGGTTTAGTCCTGGTTTAGACCTGGTTTAGACCTGGTTTAGTCCTGGTTTAGACCTGGTTTAGACCTGGTTTACTTCTGGTTTTGTCCTGCTTTAGACCTGGTTTAGACCTGGTTTAGTCCTGGTTTAGACCTGGTTTAGACCTGGTTTAGTCCTGGTTTAGTCCTGGTTTAGACCTGGTTTAGTCCTGGTTTAGTCCTGGTTTAGACCTGGTTTAGACCTGGTTTAGTCCTGGTTTAGTCCTGGTTTAGACCTGGTTTAGACCTGGTTTAGACCTGGTTTAGTCCTGGTTTAGACCTGGTTTAGTCCTGGTTTAGTCCTGGTTTAGACCTGGTTTAGTCCTGGTTTAGTCCTGGTTTAGACCTGGTTTAGACCTGGTTCAGTCCTGGTTCAGACCTGGTTCAGTCCTGGTTTAGACCTGGTTTAGTCCTGGTTTAGACCTGGTTTAGTCCTGGTTTAGACCTGGTTTAGACCTGGTTTAGACCTGGTTTAGACCTGGTTTAGTCCTGGTTTAGTCCTGGTTTAGTCCTGGTTTAGACCTGGTTTAGACCTGGTTTAGTCCTGGTTTAGTCCTGGTTTAGACCTGGTTTAGACCTGGTTTAGTCCTGGTTTAGTCCTGGTTTAGACCTGGTTTAGACCTGGTTTAGTCCTGGTTTAGACCTGGTTTAGACCTGGTTTAGTCCTGGTTTAGACCTGGTTTAGACCTGGTTTAGACCTGGTTTAGTCCTGGTTTAGTCCTGGTTTAGTCCTGGTTTAGACCTGGTTTAGTCCTGGTTTAGTCCTGGTTTAGACCTGGTTTAGACCTGGTTTAGTCCTGGTTTAGACCTGGTTTAGACCTGGTTTACTTCTGGTTTTGTCCTGCTTTAGACCAGGTTTAGACCTGGTTTAGACCTGGTTTAGTCCTGGTTTAGACCTGGTTTAGACCTGGTTTAGTCCTGGTTTAGTCCTGGTTTAGACCTGGTTTAGTCCTGGTTTAGTCCTGGTTTAGACCTGGTTTAGACCTGGTTTAGTCCTGGTTTAGTCCTGGTTTAGACCTGGTTTAGACCTGGTTTAGACCTGGTTTAGTCCTGGTTTAGACCTGGTTTAGTCCTGGTTTAGTCCTGGTTTAGACCTGGTTTAGTCCTGGTTTAGACCTGGTTTAGTCCTGGTTTAGTCCTGGTTTAGACCTGGTTTAGACCTGGTTTAGTCCTGGTTTAGTCCTGGTTTAGACCTGGTTTAGTCCTGGTTTAGACCTGGTTTAGTCCTGGTTTAGACCTGGTTTAGACCTGGTTTAGACCTGGTTTAGTCCTGGTTTAGACCTGGTTTAGTCCTGGTTTAGACCTGGTTTAGTCCTGGTTTAGTCCTGGTTTAGTCCTGGTTTAGACCTGGTTTAGACCTGGTTTAGACCTGGTTTAGTCCTGGTTTAGTCCTGGTTTAGTCCTGGTTTAGACCTGGTTTAGACCTGGTTTAGTCCTGGTTTAGTCCTGGTTTAGACCTGGTTTAGACCTGGTTTAGACCTGGTTTAGTCCTGGTTTAGACCTGGTTTAGACCTGGTTTAGTCCTGGTTTAGACCTGGTTTAGACCTGGTTTAGTCCTGGTTTAGACCTGGTTTAGACCTGGTTTAGTCCTGGTTTAGTCCTGGTTTAGTCCTGGTTTAGACCTGGTTTAGTCCTGGTTTAGTCCTGGTTTAGACCTGGTTTAGACCTGGTTTAGTCCTGGTTTAGTCCTGGTTTAGTCCTGGTTTACACCTGGTTTACACCTGGTTTAGTCCTGGTTTAGACCTGGTTTAGTCCTGGTTTAGTCCTGGTTTAGACCTGGTTTAGTCCTGGTTTAGTCCTGGTTTAGACCTGGTTTAGTCCTGGTTTAGACCTGGTTTAGACCTGGTTTAGTGGCCCCTCATTACCAGTTGCGCCGACTGTCTGGTCTGTATAAATGGAGTAACTAAATAAAAATCAGTCTATGTCAAATTAAATGACAATCTTTTCTATGCTTCACGAACACTATGCAGTAAGAGGAGTTTTGGAGGTTTAATGAGTATGTAAAGTCCTATATCTACTGACATCCTTCGGACTTCATCCTGCTGCTAGGATCAGATCTTCTTCTCTAGCAACTAACGACCAGCCATCCCAGACCATCCAGGACTGTCTGGAGGGCTGGTCGTTAGTTGTAGAGAATAGTCTTCCCCATCACGAGGACCCATAGACTCACTTTACTAAATACTGGTGATAATCTGAACTCCAGTAACATTACTCTACTGGCTTCTCTCATATTGAAACCTCCTTTCCTCTATCTATCGACATGGCCCTGCTCTCGTCCAATCAGAAGCTCATTCTGTAATTACTGATGATGTTTGTGTGTCAGAGGCGGCCCGTTCGCGTGACGTGTGGCTCCCTGGCCTTTAGATCACCAGTTTCTAGATCAGAAAACGTGACTCCACAGTGATCCGACTCTTTCCTCCTCGTGGGTTCTCGGCTTGGACGATATGCTGTCAGAGAAACGTGTGTAAAAAGTCACTGGTGTTATTCTGTGTGCGAAGGTAATGGGGGAGTGGAGCCGGACGATATCGATGCTTTCTTTACAACCAGTGACAGATGGAGACCAGCCCTGCCACTCAACAGATTTATGTGAGTAGACTGAAAGGACGAGTGTGTGAGTTTCCACTTTCTGGTACTGAGATTATTGTGTTAGGGCCATTTTATTCCTGTTTTAGTCCTGCTCTGGTGGGGCTTAAAAAATTATTCTAAACCTGGTTAGGTAGTTTGAGCATTAGTTTAGTACCTGGTTTAGTCTCAGTATAGTCTAAGTTTAGTCACCGGTGTTGCCCGTCTAGATTCGTTCTCCTTTAGTCGCAGGTTTAGTCTCCCATATAGTCCATGGTTTTCATCCGAGTAGTCCTAGGTTGATTCCTTGTCGAGTCCTGGATTAGGTGTGGTTTAGTTCGGGCTTCATCCACGGTCAATCCAAAATTTAAGTCTGTTATCCTGTTTAGTCTTTATTTAACAGTGCATTTTTTCTGTGTTACTCTCCATTTTAATCCCTTGGTTTATAACTGGTTGGTCGGATTTAAGCGCGTGTTTAGTCTTTTGGAAGATGGTTCTTGGAAAGCCCCGTATTTTCTTCTGAGATGACAAAAGTTGTAGAACCTCTGTTTGAGAACAGATTAGGCTGTGTAAGTAAAAAAAACTAAATGTGTGATGTGGAAACCCAATATCTCACTCAGAGGCAGCAGTGCATCTGATCGAACAGAGTGAAGTAATACGACAGGAAGAATGGAAGGAATTATGATTTTTATTACAAGATACAACTCAGAATATTTGATTTCTGTTTTAAAGAGAACATTTAGTTTCAACCAAGCAGTTTGTAAAATGGAGTTTCCCAGAAACCTCATCTAAAACTCGATAAGTTAAGTAACAAGTGAAATGAGCTGAGCTGAATTTCACCTTAAGAAATAATGTGCAAAGTGGTGTCCAGTGGTGTCTAAAATGTGATATTTATTTTTCAGGAGGAAGTTGGTGGAGTCGTGCAGGAAGGCATCCAGTCGACCCAAACCTCTGTCCATCCTCAATCTCTGAGGAGAATATGTGGCCCCATGAGAACTGCAGTTTCGGTGAGTCACTGCATCAAGAGACATCGCCTTGGTGTTTCAGCATCATGTTCATATAACTTTTGTATTCCATCTCCTAAAATAAGTCTGCTGTAATTACAAATATTGCGTACATAGCCACAGTCCTTTGATGTTACATTATTGTGGATTTTTAGAAAAGGGTGACACAGCAGGCTTCAGTTGCGAGCAATGGTGTCAACGTACGCTCAAAAAAATGAAATGGGCTGACCTAAATACTTCCCTGGTATGGTTGCACCAGTCGATCCTCGGCACAGGGCTCTGCTGAGCCGCTGTCTCTGTTTTGATGTCTGATCACAGAGAGGATGTGACAGATCAAAATGTCACAAGCTTCTTGTGATCTCAGTTCAGGTTCTGTTTGCACTTTTTACAGTGGAGAGGTGAGTTCATTTGAGTTTGTGTTCTAATCATTTAGCATCTATTGCATATAATAATCTCACTGTCCACAGTCTCATGTCGTTGTCTCGTGGGATTCGTCTGTTCTGCCCCCTGATCACGGAGGACGTGCCAGCACAGCACGAAAATTACCTCAAGTATTTTTAAGTTTTGAGTTTATCAAAGGGTGCTCGCTTTCCTCTCTTCGCTGTTGCCAGAACCGCTCTGATCCAGGTTTTGAGGGCTGAACATTAACGAGTGGACTCTGCGCTCTTCGTGCACGAAGCTCACTGCTCAGACTCAGAAACATGACCTCATGAAGATGGCTGTGGGAGAAAGAGTGAGCAGGAATGTGTTGGCTTAGGAGTGTTTTGTGTTAATCGATTAATCTGCTTATTCCAATATGAATGAAGAAATCTACAGTTAATGGTCCCTGCTGTACAGTAAAGGTAAAGCACTACTGGAAGATTGTGCAAATTACACATAAATGATTAGCAACTGTTTCCTAAAATTATAGCCTATACTTGTCTTTAATTTAAAAAATCTCCTTTTTTTAATTGTTTGCTTCATGACTGTTGAACTTTAATAAGAGCTGTTTTTTGTTAGAACTGTAATGATAGGTGATGTCAGCTGCCGTTGGTTAACGGTTTAAGACAATTAATCATTAACGAAATTAACAGAATGAGCCAGTGTTGGCTCAGTGGCTAATTTCACAAGTGTTGTTTTATAACGTGGAGCATGACACACCTAATAGCTTGTGGTGCCCTACATGAGACAAAAATTGGGGCACAGCCCGGTCCAACCAACCAAAATAGTTTATTGAGAGGAAAAACCTTTTTCGATGACTTCCAACCTCGAATAGTTTCACATTTGAGGGCTCTTTCATTTGTAAGGCTCACAGTGACAACTGGGCACAGAACATTATGTCCTGTGGCATTGACAAACACTAAATCACTAATAATGTTGTGCATGGCACAGCAACTCTGCTTCTAAGCTATTCATTATAGTCATCATATAGTCTAGTATTAAACTGAACTAGAACTAAACCTCAGTCTGAAATCGTCTAAAAACATGGAGCCAAGCCTGGACAAACCAGGACTAACCCAAGACTAAACGCAGCTAAACGAAGTGAGGTTGTTACAGAAATGAGGTTGCAAGTTTAGTTTAGCAACACCAACCTCAACAAAATGCATCTAATATTGGCTAAAACTTTGAAACTGCTTTTTACAATGTTTTACCAAAGCCTGTGTAGCAGATAATTTAAAAGTCTCCCGTCCTTTAAGACCCTGTTCCAATCTCTCTGTCTCTTTGTTCTAATGTCTCTAAACCCTGAGTACATCCTGTCCAACTTCCTCTGTCATGATTAATCTTCCGCAGTCGTATCAGAGCATCACAGTCGCTCAGATCCTGACGGAGATGACGCCGAACAAACAAAAGAAACTCTACACAGAACCACACCAAAAGGAGCGCACTTTGATTTTATAAATGTAAACTCAATAGAGCTTCTGGCTAATGGATTAATGCAGGAGGGTCTTAGAAAACATGTACGATTCAGCTTTAGGTCCTTGTTTACAGCAAAAGTATTTTTAATGCCTTTTGCTTTTGCTGAGGTAAAAATCTTTAAATCTTTTTTTTAATTTTTTATGAGCATGCCATAGTCAAAGGAAACAGTTTGTATTGGAAAGTTTCTTTATGCGAAGTCAAAATGTCCAGCCAACACTGATAAAGGATGTGGTCTCTCACCAACCTAACCTTCCTTAGGCTAACACATCTACATAAGTCCCCTGTAGTGTTTTTTGAATTTTTGTAGTTTCTACCATAGTCTTAGTGGATAGCATTAGTTATGTCTTCTCTAAAGCAGCAAGTGTGGTTCCTCGTCTCCAGTGGACTCTGGATCCCGACCTCTCTGCGGTTTCTCTGCAGCTCTGCCGTTCTCACAAAGTCAGAATATAATCTCCTCTCAGAAATACCAAGATGGCTGTTGGCTTATACAAGAACAAATGTATAACTTGTCTCCTGATTACGGTGTTTAGGTCTTTTCCTTCGTCCCTGTTGGTTCTGCTGTAAAGTCCTCGTTGTTGTTCAGTCCTTCTGTGGGATTTTTATCTTCGTCCCTTTTCCATTTAACAACAGTAAGTCCCTCTGACGTCCCCACGTAACCACCACATTCAACAACCCCCCACTTTTTTTTTTCCACAATGTCTTGTACAACGGCTTCTCTGCTGTAGAGAAAGGGGCATGGATACACGAATGTGACTCGTGTGTTTGCAGTAGCTTTTCTTAACCTATATTTTCCTGTGTTTGTTTCCCTCCAGAACGTTTGAGATGGTGTTGAGGACGAGACGGAAGCTATGTTCAAGTGAACTACCTTATATGTATCAGTGAAGAAAACGCAAGTGACTCCAACACGCTGCCTCGATCCGGCGCCTGGTCTCAGGAGGCGTGCCCTGTCCACCTCTCGCCGCTTCCTCCTCCTCCAGCGTGGTTCGTGCGCTGCGACGAGGAGTCGGCTCGCAAGCATCTGAAGGTACACACACATTTCAAATCCCAATGATGGAGTATTTCTATTAATGCTGTGTAGGTTCAATGTTACAACGTCCCAGGTTGACAATGCCACAAAATTTCTCTAAATCTACTGGACATCAAGCTTGTTTTTTCCTCAAAGAACGTTTCAGTGTTCATCCAACACCTCATGTGAAACAGAAGTCACGGCTTTAATACAACAGCAAAGGTCACTTGATCAATCCAGTGTGTGCATGCCATGCCAAAATGGAGTATTGCTATGTTTGTTACAATGGGTGGTCCCTCACGGTTGGGCCATCCAGTCACCTACCAACTATTTATCTGCAAAGACAAACCTGACTTCTGCAATGCTTTCTATGGAGTCCTTCCAAGATTAGGGATGTAAACGAATCTTTGTAAATCGCTAAAAATTGATGCTAAAGATAGAAAATTCTGATCGGTGTGGGGGAAAAAAAGATCACTGATGTCCCTTTAAAACAGCACAGGCCACCAGGTATAATTGGTGGTAATCCTTGCTCACATTCTTGCCTAGACATCAGTACATTGCCATTTTACTGAAGAGAAACATTTCATTTAATCAATTTTTAGTTTATCAGCATCGTTAAAATCATGAGCCCGACGTGCTGGAACGTGAAAAGCCTGTCACAAGAGCTTCATTACTCAAGTGTGCTCCGTAGAGCGCTCCCTCACCTCTGTCACTCACAGACGGTGACGCACACAGCGCCCTCTTCACAAGAAAACAAACAACAACACACAGTCCCAGGGCTAGAACGCAGGAGAGACATATGAAAGGTTTTATTATAGGCTGGCACCTGTTTTGGCTCCTTTACCATCGCTAAGAAAGTAGCTTTGTTGTTAGCAGCGAGCAAAGAAAGCCGCTAAGTGGCTAACAACATGCTAAAGTTTTCTGAAGTTTCACGTGGCACCCTCCCCGGAGCGTTCCAATGGAGATCATGAGTCTTTACTGAGGAGAGTCCTTTCCTCATGATATTTTTATAAGACTTGACTTTACAGACCATTATATTCTGACATGAGGAGAGGGATTCATGAGTGAGTCTGCTTCTCTCTGCATTGCTTGCTGCTGTAGTGGTCTCTTGTTTTTTGGAGAGAGTAGTAAAGATGATATTAAAATTCACTAACAAATGATTTTATTATTTTTTGATATTTTGATTCTTTAATCCTAATTTTGTTTTAATATCTACTTTTTTTTATTCATTTGTCTTAACCTAGAACCAATATACAACAACAATTGAAGTTTAATAAGAGACACAACTATGTAAAAAATCATAATATAATTATACGCAACTAAGTGTGCAGATAAAATCATAAAAAAATCGTAATCTGAACATAAAATTGTGAATCGAATTGTGACTTCAGTGCATCGTTCAATCCCTAATTCAAGATGTATTTCTGTATAACGTCTGTATAGTCCTCTTAACCGGACTGAAACAACTGGATAATGCAGTTCATTGTGGGAGTACTGCTCCATGTATACAGCATACTACATTAAACTGGAGAGGAGTGCAACTGCAACTGCTAAACAGGCAGAGTCAACTTTTAAGTTCGCTCTGCTGCTCGTGCTTTAATTGTTATGGGCTTTGAGAGCATTTACCGTGTGTAGGAATACATTTTTTGTATTGTGTTACGTGTTTATCATTATTGGTAAAATTGTGATTACTGTATAAATTGGCTTGTTTATATCAAAATTGTTAAAATTAGCCAAGTTTCAGTGCTGCTATAAGTCTCTCAGCCCACTTGATGTCTCACCCAGTGATCAGTAGTTTTACTCTGCTGGTCTGCACTTAGTCTAAGAAAAAAGTGGTGTTGATCAGTTCTCAATAGAAATGGACCTAAGACGAAAATGTATGACTGAACAATATGCACTAAAATACAAGCATTGAACTAAGGATCCAAAAAAAAAGGGTAAAGAACTTCACCCAGATTCAGTATAGGACTAAATCAAACGAAAACAGGACTACTGTGCTATAACCCTGAAGTTCAAGCTAAGCCATAACAAGCTAAGACTAAAACTGACTCCCTAACTGTGATATAACCGAACAAGACTGACAGCAACAAACATTCAACAAACCATATCGGGCACAGCCTTACCCAGCAATAGTTTCTAACCCAGACAAACGTGGGCCTAAAACAGGATTAAAGCCTCTGTGCTGACCATTTCTGCCTCTGGTGTCCAGTGGATTTCACAGCTGTGTTGTGTTTTTGTGATGTTTGTGGTGTAGTGTATCTGGTGTAAGTGTATCTGGTGTAAGTGTATCTGGTGTAAAGTGTATCTGGTGGTAATGTGTATCTGTAGTTGGCCAGCGTGATCGGTTCGTCAGTGGCATTTATGAACATCTCTACCCTCGCCTGAGTAATGACCTGCTGCTGCTGCAAAATTCACCGAATCATCACGCCAGCATCCGGACAGAGAGAGAAAAATGGGAGATACGACAGGAGAACATGGACTCAGGACTAGACCAGTGCTGAAACAGGTTTATCAGGACTAACACCAGGACAGACCAGTTTTTAAACAGAGCACACGGACTTGTGACTTCTTGTAGCTTCAATAAAAAGTAATGGATATAGAAGATAATATGCTGAAAAATGGAAAGGCCCATTTAAAGTGTATTTAAGCTCCAGTGTAGTCTGACTGATTCTGCGTTCCCTGTACTGATGTGAACCCTGGTCTCTCTCCTGAACTGGACACATCTGGCTGGTTATAGGGTCGTTTTGGGACTGAACGCTCACGAGCGCCAGAGTAAAAGAGGAAACCCTCAGCAGTATCACTTATCCTGGACCCGCGCGCGGTCCCCGTAACTCCGTCTGACTCTTCACGTAACGATGTCAAACCTGTGAACGTGACTCCGGCTGATAAGCAGGGCCGTGCGAGTGTGGAAAAGTGTGTTTTTGGACATGAGCACTTCAGCGGAAACACTCTGGCCTCTAAACCATCACACACCGAGACGCTTTTTACACCTCGGCTCTGAGTAGAAGGAAGGATGAAACATGTCCTTGTTTAGTCCCTGGTTTAGTCCTGGTTTAGTCCTGGTTTATAGTCCTGTTTAGACCTGGTTTAGTCCTGTTTAGACTGTGTTAGTCCTGGTTGTCGTCCTGGTTTAGTCGCTGGTTTTGTCCTGCTTTCATCCTGGTTTGGTCTGGTTGGGGTCCTGGTTTAGACCTGGTTTAGAGTCCGGTTTAGTCCTGGTTTAGCCTGTTTGGTCCTGGTTTGGTCCTGGTTTGGTCCTGGTTTTAGTCCTGGTTTAGTTCTGGTTTAGCCTTGTAGGTCCTGTTTAGAACCTGGTTTTAGTCCTGGTTTAGCCCTCGCTTTGGTCTGGTTTGTCCTGTTTTTAGTCTGGTTTTATTCCTGGTTTAGCCTCTTGTGAGGTCCTGTTAGTCCTGGTTTAGCCTTGTGAGGTCCTGGTTTAGACCTGGTTTAGTCCTGGTTTTAGTCCTGTTTGGTCCTGGTTTATTCCTGGTTTGGGTCCTGGTTTTAGTCCTGGTTTAGTCCTGGTTCGTGGTCCTGGTTTAGTCCTGGTTAGCCCTTGTGAGGTCCTGTTTAGACCTTGTTTATCCTGGTTTGGTCCTGTTTAGTCCTATTTAGTCCTGGTTTAGTCTAGTTTGTCCTGGTTTAGTCACTGTTTAGTCCTAGTTTTAGTCCTGGTTTAGATCTAGTTGTCTGACCTGTACCTGGTTTTCCTGTTAGCCTGTTACCTGTTGCTTTTAGTCGTTTAGCCTTGACTATTTGTTCCTTTTAGCTGGTTCCGGTAGCTGTTAGCTGGCTTGCTGTAGTTGTTAGTATCGTTTTGCTGGTTTAGTCCTGGTTACTTTGAGCCTGTGTCCTTGTTGTTGTAGTCTGGTAGTCCTTGGTTAGATCTATGTTTAGTCCCTGGTTTAGACCTGGTTTAGCCTGTTTAGCCTTTAGCCCTGGTTTAGCCTTAGCTGTTTAGATCCTGGTTAGCCTGTTTAGTCCTGTTAGTCCTGGTTTCTGCCCTGTTTAGTCCTGGTTTGACCTGGTTTAGCTCTGTTTGTCTGGTTTAGACCTGTAGCCTGGTTTAGTCCTGGTTTGAGTCCTGTTTGATCGAGGTTAGGGGAGTTAGGAAGATTGAGTCTGGTAGTTTATGTAGTTGGGTTGTTCTATAGTAGGTATAGGTAGGGTCCTGTTTAAAGAGATAGAGACAATATGCTTAGGCGAGGGAAAGAAAAAATAGTAGTAAGAAGACGCTTATGACAGGCTTTCTCTAAAAAGGTAGAGAGTGATAACTGCAAACATTTAGAGAAAAGAAGGAATGTAGATAGGAAGCGAAAGTAAAAAAAAGTTGTAGAAATACATAGAAAGGTAGAAAGATAGAATTAGGGAGTAGGAACTCTTATCCTGGTTTTTAGATGGATAGTGATAGGAGACAATTATATAAGTGTAGAAGCAACTACAATCGGGCGCCGTTTGTTTAGAGAGGCCTGCAAAGCCCAAGTGGTTATGCTGCACTGAGGAGGCTAGCAGGCGCCGTCTGGTGGTTTAGAGGGGAGAGGGAGCTAGAGGCTAGAGAGAGCGTAGCAAGTAGTGTTAGAGCACCCCAAACGAGGCCCCACGGAGTACGGGCCCCGGTGGCACTAGAAATCAGCCGAGAGGCCTCGCGCGGCCTGGCCGGCCGTACCCGCATAAGAAAAGCACGTAGAGGAGCCGAGAGCCTGCCCACCTTGGAGAGCCCGGATTGAGGTTAGAGAGGGCCGAAAGGCCTAGGTAGAGAGGAGAGGGTAGGAAAGGGCGTAGAGCCCAACTAGCTGGGAGCTGAGAGGAGCAGGCTAGGCATAGTAGAAAAAAAAGAGCTAAGGTAGCGTCCTGTCAAGTTAGGAGCAAGCGCTAGCAGAGCCAGGAGAGTGGAAGCAGCGGCAGCAACACCACGATCCAAAAGGAGCAAAGAGAGAGGGAGGCGCTTTAGCGGTAGGCCACAGGAAGCCTCTTAGCTACCAGGTAGAGCCACAGGAGTTAGGAGGCCATGACTGGTTTTAGTAGTAGGGGGGCGCCGAGTAGAGTCCCGCTGGTTTTATGAGAAACATCGGACATGAGACGATCCACGTACCTCCAACAAAGGGGAAGAACGCCCTAGGGGGATGCTCTGCTTTAACGACTGGTTTAGAGAGGTTCCCCTCTAGGTAGAGTTTTTAAGGGAGTCGCTTGGTTTAAAAGAGGAGCAAGAACCCCGAGCCGCCCATGTGGTTTAGTCCTGGTTTAGTCCTGGTTTAGCCTGGTTTAGTAGGTCCTGTTTTAGTGGTCCTGGTTTAATCTGTTAGTCCTGGTTTAGCCCTGGTTTTTAGAGCCTGGTTTTAGTCCTGTTAGTCCTGGTTTAGTCCTGGTTTAGGCCCTGGTTTAGCCCTGGTTTAGACCTGGTTTAGACTGTTTTAGACCCTGGTTTAGAGTCCTGGTTTGGTCCTGGTTAGTCCCTGGTTTAGGACCTGGTTTCGACCTGGTTTTAGCCCTGGTTTTAGACCTGGTTTAGCCTGGTTTAGACCTGGTTTAGACCTGGTTAGTCCTGTTTATGCCTGGTTTAGTCCTGGTTTAGACCTGGTTTAGCCCTGGTTTAGTCCTGTTGAGATCTGGTTTAGTCCTGTTTTAGATCTGTTTATGTCCTGGTTAGACCTGGTTATAGCCCTGTTTAGAACTCTGTGTTAGTCCCTGGTTTAGCCCTTTTTTGTCCCTGGTTTTAGTCCTAGGTTTAGCCCTGGTTTGTCCTGGTTTGGTCTGGTTAGTCTGGTTTAGCCCGGGTTTAGTCCTGGTTTAGCCCTGGTTTAGTCTGTTTAGTCCCTAGGTTTAAGTCCTGGTTTAGTCCTGTTTAGCCCTGTTTATCCTGGTTTTAGCCCTGGTTAGCCCTGGTTTTGTCTGGTTTAGTCCCTGGTTTAGTCCTGTGTATAAGGATAAATTCCATTCTCATTTATCCAGACAGAATTGTTCGTATGACTCCACTTTATGTACGTTCCTTAGCCTTTATTTGAACCCCAGGAGCTAAAGCAACAATATTTTAAACAAATCCTCTTTTTTTCATTCAGCGCTGGTCTTTGTGCTTCTTGTTGGTGATGAATTATCCTTGTTCTGGTGTAAACCCTCTCTCTCCAGTCTCTCTCCACCCTTTTGGCCTCATTTAATCACTGGTTTGTTTTGTAGTTTGTTCTTAGTTTATTAATTTTCACTGTTTATCAGCTCCTGTATTTACTCCTTTTCACCAAATGATTAATGAACCACTACGCCTATGTCCTACGATACTACTACTCCTTCTACAACTACTACTACACTACAACTACTACACGACAACTACTACAACTACTACTACTATACTTACACCTAACTACTACTATACTACAACTACGACTAAATTTTAACTACTATACTACACTACTACTAACCTACAACTACTACTACTACACTAACAACTACTACCCTATACTACAACTACTACTATACTACAACTAATTCTACTACTACACCTAAACTACTTCTGCAACTACTACACTACACTACAACACTACAACACACTACTACACTACAACTCTTCTACCACTACTACTACACTACCACTACGTCTGCTAACTCTACTACTACACTACAACTACACCTACTACTACTACCTACAACTAGCAACTACTACTACTACACTAACAACTACTTCTGCGACTACTATACTGCTACTACTACTATTTTTCTGGACTATAAGATGCTCCCGGAGTATAAGGGCACTCGCCAAAAAATGCATAAGGAAATGAAGAAGAAAACGTTATAAGTCGCATTTTGGGGGGAAATTTATTTAACAAAATCCGACATCAGAACAGACATTTCATGTTTGAAAGGCGAGTTATAGTAATAATAGAAAGAGAACAACAGCTGAATAGGTGTGCGCTATTCTACTTCCCCCTTGATTTTTATTCAGTCTACATGAAGCATATAAACAACGAACGAATAGGGTGTCTCGTATGTTACGGTAATATATTAACAGTTATTCACATACTATAGGCATAAAGAACATAATATAACAATTTCACCACACTCACCATCTCACTCCCTAATCGCTAAAAATCCTTTAATTCTCATCCTCTGTGTCGCTTCTGAACACTCCCCAACTCCTGAGGTATACGAGCGCCGCTTCCTCCCTGCGTGGCTGTCTTCAGACTCAGCACAGTTCCATTTTCCATTATTCCGCTCTTTCCAGTTGTCTTTTATAGCCTAAGTTGTTAGTGGTAATGTTTACATTTTAAATTGTCAGTGGTACAGGTGCGCAGATGCTGGTACACAAGCCTAGAGCCCCTCATAACCAACACCTGAGGTATTTTTAATATATAGTCACACTGAGTATATACGTCACACCTGAGCCAGACGCTGGAAAAGTGTGACTTATAGTCCCAGAAAATACAGTACTACTACTACTGCTGCTACTTAGATTTTCATTGTGTGTTTCCCGGTTCCATTTGGCATAATCTACATGATGTAAACTCCTTGACTTTTTTGGGACTTGTTCCTCGAAAAAGGCAGCACACAAGTCCTCACACAAAAGTACTCACAAAGACTACAGTTTCATCTCACAGGGTCATGGTGATGGACTGGGACTCGTTTTCCCAGATGATATGAACTTGAATGTTTCTGGGGACTTGACTTGACTCTTGACTGCTACCACACTGAGGCGCTTTCCTGTACCAGCTAATTCTGGTGTTGTATAAATGAAGAACTGAATAAAATCAGTCCTGTATCTGAGTAAAGTCTTTATCATCCCTCTTTGGAGCTCAGTTTGAACTTGTCGTGTGGTTTGGCCCAGGTCCTGATCCGGTCCGCCGACACTCCGTACTCCAACGGCTGTTTTCGAGTTCGACGTGTACTCCCGCAGATTATCCAAATCTCTCCTTTGGTGATCTGGAGACGACCGGAGGGCACATCGTCAGTTCAACCCAACCTCTACAATGACGGCAAAGTGCGTGTGGAAACTTCACATTTTAACCATTTTTTAGTCAGTTTTCTCTGTCTTTCAGGTGTTTATTTACTTACACCGCATGTTTTTTGTTGCCCATGTTTGTTTGAGTATCCTCAACACGTGGCACGGTCGACCGGAGGAGAAGTGGAACCACAGACCTCCGCTTTTTACAGGTCACTACTCTTCTGCTCACTCTGCTCCACACTGCAGAGGTTTAACTCGAGCACTGCTGCATTTACCCTCGCCTCTGGCAACCTCAAGCTTCTGGGCCTTTTTTAACTTTTGGTTCAGGAAAGAGTTGAATTTGAAGAGAAAGTAAATCAATTTGAGACAGACTATTTTTAGTTTTAAGTGGTTTTAATTGAAGGTTTGAATGCCATTAAAATTGAAACTAAAAATGATGGCTTAGTCATTATTATACAGATCTGGTCAATGTTTAGTTATTCCTTAGAAATTATTATTTTGCTAACTTTCTTTACACAGGACTGTCTTCATTGAGATTCACATATCTCTTTTTCAAGGCCATAGGCGTCAACAGCACAACCCACATTTCATAACAACACATAAAACAAAAAGAAGTTAAAAGAGTTCAAGTCAAATCCATAAACTTTCTCAAATACATCAATCATGCACTTAGAAGTCCCAGATAATCCTCCGGAGCCGAGTCCATCACTGAGGAGCAGATCTATCAGTCCGAATCTATCGGAGCGTAGCTATGTCCATATATCTGGGCGCTGTCATTAAGTGCCTCAGGTTCTGACTCTGATTGGGCCGATACGAGACAGATCCTCCTCCGTTACGAGGCGGGTTCGAGCTGAAGGTTAAAGTGCTCACACAGACTGGGATCTAAAGATAAATTATTACTTTATAATTAACTTTTTTTAATTTAAGAGAAGTAATCACCAAACTTATTCATTACACAGTTATTACAGTTATGGAAAGGCTTAATCTCATGAAGTGAAACAGCTCTTACTGAGTTTCACTGTGCTTTAAATGTTTTTAGAGCAGTGCTTCTCACTGGTGGGTAGGGCCCAATTTGGGTCATGGGAGGTTGATATACCATTTGAGTGTTAATCAGAGTGTTAATTATTAAACCGTTCTAACAGGTATACACCCGGGTCCTAAAACCAGGTCTAAACCAGGACTAAACCACGACTAAACGCAGACTAAACCGGGACTAAACCAGGTCTAACCAGGCCTAACAGGTCTAACATGTTCTAACCAGGTCTAAACCAGGACTAACAGGTCTAAAACCAGGTCTAAACCAGGACTAAACCATGACTAAACCAGGTCTAACCAGTCTAAACCTGTCTAAACCAGGGACTAACAGGACTAAAACCAGTCTAAACGCAGACTAAACCATTTGCTAAACCAGGTCGAAACCAGGACAAACCAGGACTAAACCAGTTCTAAAACCAGACTAACTAGGGCTAACCAGACTAAACCAGGTCAAACCAGTCTAAACCAGGCTAAACCAGCTAAACCAGGTCCAAACCAGGACTAAACCAGGACTAACCAGGGTCTAAACCAGGTCTAAACCAGGTCTAAACCAGGACTAAACCGGCTAAACCAGGGACTAACCAGTCTAAACCAGGTCTAAACCAGGACTAAACCAGGTCTAAACCAGGCTAAACCAGGACTAAACCAGGACTAAACAGGTCTAAACCAGGACTAAACCAGGACTAAACCAGTCTAAACCAGTCTAAACCAGGACTAAACCAGGCTAAACCAGGACTAAACCAAGTACTAAACCAGGTCTAAACCAGGTCTAAACCAGGACTAAACCAGGACTAAACCAGGTCTAAACCAGGGTCTAACCAGGGACTAAACAGGACTAAACAGGTCTACACCAGGTCTAAACCAGGGACTAAACCAGGACTAAAACCAGGTACTAAACCAGGTCTAACAGGTCTAAACCAGGACTAAACCAGGTCTAAACCAGGTCCTAAACCAGGTCTAAACCAGGTCTAAACAGGCCTAAACCAGGACTAAACCATGTCTAAACCAGGACCAGGAACAGGTTCCTAAACCCAGTCTAAACGACTAAACCAAGGACTAAACCAGGTCTAAACCAGTCTAAACCGGTCTAAACCAGGACTAACCAGGACTACACCAGTCTAAACAGGAACTAAACCAGTCTAACCAGGTCTAAACCAGGACTAACCAGGACTAAACCGGTCTAAACAGACTAAACCAGGTCTAAACCAGGACTAAACCAGGACTAAACCAGGTCTAAACCAGGGCTAAACCAGGACTAAACCAGGTCTAAACCAGGACTAAACCAGGTCTAAACAAGGAGCTAAACCAGGTCTAAACCAGGAACTAAACCAGGGCTAAACAGGACTAACCTGTCTAAACCAGGTCTAAACATGAACTAAACCAGGGCTAACCAGGACTAAACCAGGACTAAACAGGACTAAACCAGGGCTAAAAAACCAAGTTACTTTAAAAACCCCCCCCCAGGTCTAAACCAGTCTAACCTGTCTAAACGCAGGGCTAAACCAGACTAAACAGGGCTACACCAGGACTAAACCAGACTCAACCATGACTAAACCAGGACTAAACCAGGTCCTAACCATTCTAAACCGGACTAAACCAGGTCTAAAACCAGGTCAAACATGTCTAAAACCAGGACTAAACCAGGTCTAAACCAGGGCTAACCAGGACTAAACAGGACAACCATGGCTAAACCAGGACTAAACCAGACTAAACAGTCTAAACCAGGTCCTAAACCGTCTAAACCAGACTAAACAGTCTAAACCAGGTCTAAACCAGGTCTACCATGACTAAACCAGGTCTAAACCTGTCTAAACCAGGACTAACAGGTCTAAACCAGGTCTAACCATTTGAAACCAGGTGTAACCAGGAACTAAACCAGGACTAAACCAGATGATGTATTGTATATGTTTACTGTATTTAGTTACTACCTTGTCTCAAGTAACAGAACTCTCTCCTCCCCTCTGTAAAATACTCTCTCCTCTGTAACTCCTCTCTCCTTCCTCTGTAACTCCTCCTTCCTCCTCTGTAACTCTCTCTCCTCTCTGTAACTCCTCTCTCCGCCTCTGCTACCTCCTCTGTAACTCCTCTCTCTCCCCTCTCTAACTCCTCTCTCCTCCTCTGTACCTCCTCTCTCCTCCTCTGTAACTCCTCTTAACTCTCTCTCCTCCTCTGTAAATCCTCTCTCCTCCTCTGTACCTCCTCTCTCCTCCTCTGTAACTCCTCTCTCCTCCTCTGTAACTCTCTGTAACGCTCTCTCCGCTCTGTAACTCCTCTCTCCTCCTCTGTAACTGCTCTCTCCTCCTCTGTAACTGCTCTCGTCCTCCTCTGTAACTGGCTCCCTCCTCTCTAACTTCCTCTCTCCTCTGTAACTCCTCTCTCCTCCTCTGTAACTCCTACTCTCTCCCTCTTTAACTCCTCTCCCTCTGTAACTCCTCTCTCTCTCCTCTGTATACCTCTCTCTCCTCTCTGTAACTCCTCTCTCCTCCTCTCTAACTCTCTCTCCTCTGTAGACCTCCTCTCTCCTCCTCTGTAACTCCTCTCTCCTCCTCTGTACTCCTCTCTCCTCATTCTGTACTGTCTCTCTCCTCCTCTGTAACTCCTCTCTCGGCCTCCCTGTAACTCCTCTCTCCTCTGTAACTGCCTCTCTTCCTCCTCCTCTCTAACTCCTCTCCTCCCTGTAACTCCTCTCTCCTCTCTGTAACTCCTCTCTCCTCTGTAACTCCCTCTCCTCTCGCATAACTCCTCCCTCCTCTGTAACTCTCCGTCCTCCTCTGTACTCTCTCTCCTCTCTGTAACTCCTCTTCTCCTCCTCTCTAACTCCTCTCTCCTCTTGTAACTCCTCTCTCCTCCTACTGTACTCCTCTCCTCCTCCTCTGTAACCCTCTCTCCTGCCTTCTGTAACTCTCTCATCCTCTCTGGTAACTCCTCTGTAAACTCCTCTCTCCTGCCTCTGTAACTCCTCTCTCCTCCTACTCTAACTCCTCTCTCCTATGTACTCCTCTCTCCTCCTCTGTAACTCCTCTCTCCTCCTCTGTAACTCCCTCTCTACTCCTCTGTAACCCCTCTGTAACTCCTCTCTCCTCCTCTGTAACTCCTCTCATCCCCTCTCTAACTCCTCTCGTCCTCTTAACTCCTCTCTCATCCTCTGAACTCCTCTCTCCTCCTCTCTAACTCCTCTCTCCTCTGTAGACTCCTCTCTCCTCCCTCTGTAACTCTCTCTCCTCTGTTGAACCCTCTCACTCCTCCTCTCTAACTCCTCTGTAACTCCTCCTCCTCCTCGTCTGTTTAACTCCTCCTCCCCTCGTCTAACTCCTCTGTAACTCCTCTCCTCCTCTGTAACTCCTCTCTCTCCTCTGTAACTCCTCTCTCTCCTCTGTAACTCCTCTCTCCTCCTCTGTAACTCCCTCTCTCCTCCTCTCGTCCTCCTCTGTAACTCCTCTCCCTCCTCTCTTCCTCCTTGTAACTCCCTCTCCTCTCTCTCTCCTCTCTAACTCCTCTCTACCTTCCTCTGTACTCCTCTCTCCTCTGTAACGCCTCTCTCCTCCTCTCTAACTCCTCTGTAACTCCTCTCCTCCTCTGTAACTCCTCGGAGGGTCCTAACACAGTTTTAATAAGTATTGATCTTGGGAGAAACGTGCTGCTGTTACTTATTTAATCCTGCTCATAACTCGACGCGCTGTCTGTGTGTGAGCGGTGTCGTGGAGCCGTCCCATGATTATTTCCATTACAGCCTGGGTCATAATGGAAATGATGGTCCGATGGGGGAAAAGAAGGATATTTAACAACTGGTCCCAGATCAGCTGCACCTCAAGGTCAGGTTTGATATAGAAGAGGTTTATTATACAGAAAGACGAGGAGAGGGGATAAATGTGATTAAAAAGGCTTAAAAACGCTCTATAGGTACTGTCAGATGCGGAGGGGTCAGTCAGGAGATTGGATGTGACCCTCAGCTTCCATCATAAAAGATATTGTTTTTTTTGGCCCAAAAGTACTACATTTCTTGGTTTTTTGTCTGACGGTGTGGTGTGTGGTCTCTTCTGCTCTCACTCTGCTCTTACTGCACAGTAAATCAAAAATGTTATTTATTGCAAAAAATAAAAATAAAAAAAAACCACTGTCCATATCGCACAAACAAAAAAAAAGAGAAAAACGAAACAAAAACAAAAAAAAAAACCACTAACGCGTTTTGCCAATCTGCAAATTTGATTGGGTTCTGCCTTTCGCTTTCAAGATTGGAGTTCCGTTTCTGATCCGTATTTTTGAAAACTCTGAGGAGTTTTTTGGGTCTCACAACGCGCAGCCGCTCGTGATTACGTCACGGCGCCATGCGAGTCTTTTCTGTCTACGCTCATACTTTTTTCTGATACTTATGGTGCTAATTCTCTTCTACAATCATAAAACAAACACAATAATATTCAAGAAAAACCATTTTTTGAGCAAAACTTTAACTGTGATTAACCAGTAGTGTCTGATTTATTCTGTGTTTTGCATTTTATTTCTTAAAGGAACATTAAACGTCCTACTAGGGATTGAAACTTGGCATTGATAAACTTATTTTTTCATACCATGCTATTGTAACTTTTTTTTTTTGATGCCACATAGGTATTGTTTAACAGTACCCGCCTAATCAGGACTCACTTTTATTTAGACTTAGAAGATGGCTCCAGAAAACGCACAAGATCTTAAATTTACTGGCTTATGTCCGAATTGTCCAGCTCTAACAGTGGACTATTGTGCACATTCATTTTTGTGAATGATTCAGACTTCGCTCACTATTTCTCATCAGAGCGTGGATCATGTGACTCTGGCGTCTGTTTTAAAGAAGTTCGGCAAAACTCCGCTGATAAAGTCTTCTTGTGATAACCCCTGACCACACTCAGATGTTTTTAGTATTTCTAGAAATATATTCTACAATGTGATATTTACATGAATTATGGCTGGAATGAATAAAACAGAGTGAATTATTGCAGCTCTGGTGCCTTGACGTGGGGGCTGAACGTGGCTAAGCTAACGTTAGCATTTTACACTGCAGCGGTTTATTTAAGAGCTTTTTATTTCTGATTCGACGTGACAGAAGTAAACACAGCTGGTTTCTAACTGGTTCATTCAGACTGTGTTTGTGTACAGTTTTTAAAGTCCTGTCGCGTCCCGCTGTTCTCCTCACGAACAAAGCATTCGGTCTTAACTGCCTCGTAGTGAACCATGGCTGTCCACTACTTTTCAAATGCATTGTGGGAAATTTTTGAGTGCATTTTTTTTATCCATAGACATTCGACACCACGTACAAAATGGCGTGACAATACAGTGCACTACAAGGGATTAGGGAGGACGTTCGGACCACAGCCATTGTTCTTTTCAAATGGAACTACTCTGCTGTTACTCTCTGTTGGTGTATAAACATTTGCAGGATCCACAGCGCCGTTTGCTGGACATATAATGTTTACGACAGTTGATACACTAACTGTCGTTCCTCCTTACACACCTCAGAGTTTTTGTGTAAATGGCGACTTGCAGCTGCAGCGCTGTTTGCGTTTCGTGGCCAGCGTGGTCCTGGTTAGCCCTGGTTAGCCTTGGCAGCACGCGACACTTTGCCTCACAGTAAGAGGTCCTGGGTCGATTTCCTGGACACACGGTCTTTCTGAGTGAAGTTAGCATGCTCTTGACCATGGATCAGCAAAGACAATTTTTCTACGGGCCAATAAAAAAAACAAAACGTCAGGAGAACTGTTGACGTTCATGCTTTCCTTCTTTAGCCTGCCGCTGTGTTGAAATGTATCTAAAACAGAAGTAGATTAGAACATATTGTCATTAAACCAGTGCAAAGCCCATGTTTAGTGAATGTTTTTAACCGCTGGCCTGTGAGTAATTCCCAGAGCGGCCGACTGCTGCCCTCCCTCTGGCTCCGCTCTGGAGTTTTGGCAGTCGGTGGCAGCATTAAGCAGGCACTGACGGAGGATTTTGGCTTCGTAAAGAACGTCCCGTAATATTTCTTTATTAACGGCTCCATTAAAGCGCTGTGAAGGACAAAACAGGACGTCCCGCTGTTTCCAAAGCTCTACATCAACACATGACACACCGCTGACCACAGCCCTGTCTGATGGAGCGCCGGACGTCCCGCTGAAGTCAGAGTCCTTCCATCTGAGCCTGTTGCTAGACTCTGTAATATGTGTGTTTTTTGACATTTAGCGCCAACACCCGTGACCTCTCCCCTCTCTTCTCTCCTCTCTCTTGTCTGTTGAAGGTCTGGTGTCGGTACAGTCCCTCTGATTCCTCGTATCTGAAACCGTACTTTAACGAACCGGATACGAAGCGTTCTCGATGCCTCCAGCGGCACACAGAGCTCCAGAGAGTACGACGGCAACATCCGACATGCCCGTGAAGTGGGCGATGCTGGAGCAGATCAGGAACCCCTCGCCCTGCTTCGAAAGGTACCGACCAGCATTCATTTAAAGTTTTTACTTTTCTGTTTTGGTCTTAGCGACGGGAAACGCTGTGTTTTTTTAAAAAACTGCCTCAGACTGGAAAAACTTTTATAACACGTTAGTCCCCATCTACTGTATCTTGCAGTAACAACAAAATTCCACTTTCTGCAGTATGTTGAATAGATTCTGATGTTTTTAAGGCGTCACACTAAAACTAATTACATTCCTTCTCTGACCATTCCTTGCCTTAAAGTTCTTTCTAACCAAAATCTCAACTTATTTTGTTGAGTTGTCTTTCGTCAAATACCAAACAAACCAAACAGCTTTTGAACTAAACAGATTCTGGGTAAACATTTAATACACCATCATTATTGCAGCTGTGTAAATTTTGGAACCATTGGGAGCCATTTGTAAGTTTTAAATGTATTTTTTTCTTGTGAAGAAAAAATGGTATAATTGCATAAAGCAGTTTGTTGCAACCGCCCAAATAAACAGAGATGAGATTTTTAACACTAACTGATATGTATATTACACAAATAAAAATATAATTTATCACCTGAAAATCATAAAATATTAAACTATTTAGATCCATTTTTTAAAATGAACTTGTAATGCCTGGGATTTACTTCTATTATTTCAATTATATCGTATCAGAACATCGGATATACTGCCAAATGTTTTGCCTCAAATTCAACTACCGTATTTTCTGGACTATAAGTGGCTCCGGAGTAAGTCAGCAATAGCCAAAAATGCATTAATGAGTACGAAAAAAAACATTACAGCCGCACTGGAAACAATAAGTCACGATTTTTGGGGAAATTTATTTACAGAATCCGACACCAAAAACATAATTTCATGTTGAAAGCAAGTTATAGTAATAATAGAATAGAGAACAACAGCTGAATAGTGTGCGCTATGCTAACGTAACACATTGGAATGTTATTCAGCTACATGAAGCATAACAACGAACTGAATAGGTGTCTCTTATGTGTACGTAATATTATTAACAGTTATTCACATAACTATCATCATAAAAGAACATATATAACAAGTTCACCAAACTTCCCCATCTCACCCTAATCCGCTAAATCCTTTAAATTCTTCATCCTCGGTGTCGCTTCTGAACACTCCGCCCAACTCCGGAGGGAGACGAAGCGCCGCTTCCTCCTCTGCGTGGCTGTCCGTCAGACTCAGCATCAGTTCCCATTTCCAAATTATTCCGCTCTTCTCTCCATTTGTCTTTATAGCCTAATTGTTAGTGGGTAATGTTTACATTTTTAAATTGTCAGTGTACAGTGCAGCAGATCTGACAACAAGCCTAGAGCGCCCTCGGAACCACCCGACATATTTTGAATATATAAGTCACACCTGAGTATACGTCGCACCTCGAGCAGACATGGAAAAAAGTGCAACTTATAGTCTGGAAAATGGGTACTCCCCTGTACTTGTGGAAAGCGCAGACTCAAGTTAAACGGCTGATCGAGCTCTGACATGCAGCCTGACTAAAAACTCCTTTATGTGACACTCTGAGTGATTTTTTTTAACCTTGAACCAACACCGGCTTTTATCTTGAGTATTTTCTACGCATTCCTGTGTAGCATCCTTCTCTTAGCTGCTCTGTCTCCTCATAACTCCTCCACTTCCTCCGCTGACCATCCAGATATCACAGATCTCCTGCCTCTACTTTTACAACCGCACCAATACATAATGAAGGCATAGACGATCTGTGTGTTTGGTTCAAGGTGAGTCCGCTGATTTGGCTTTTTCTTCTCTCTCTGGGAGAAGCGCGGTATAAATCCTACGCCGTATTAATTCCTCTTCTGGCGATAGGACCGGGGTGTAAAGATATGTGTGTGAGCGATGATAGCGCCGCGGAGGATAGTAATCCTCGAAAAGAACGTCATGAGGAAGAACAAATGAACGGTTTAGAAATGGAAAGGGAATGGCCCGGCGTGTGACAGGGGGACAGAGAGAGCGACGAGGGAATGGAACTGGAAGTTTGGATTTTAACTTTTACAACAAGGGAAAATTAAATTGGAACATGCAGAATATTCTCCGAATCCTTTTAGATGTAAGCACGGAGGGTGCAGGATCTAACAGACCACAGACATTTTCATGTAGATTAGTCTTAGGCCACAGATCACACAACTTCTGCAGCATTGGCTTGAGTAGAGACAACTCGCCCCCGAACCTGTGGCAGTGGCAAGCCACACCTCTGTCAGTCTGTCCCCGGGAGGCAGCTGTGGTACAAAGGTACCTCACCACCACAGAGTGTGACTTAGCAGGGAACAAGAAATGCACCTGACTGTGGCAGAGACTTTGAGTGGACACTAGCGAGTGTGTTGACGTTTAAGCTGTTTTATTTTATCATAGTAATTATCATATATGCTAAAGGCTACGTAAGATAGGTTTAGATAGTTTATGTTGGACGGTGGTTACAGAAAATGTGCCGTAACCACAACAGTTTGTCAGCGTTTGCTCAGTTTTATTATCATCTCCACTAACCTTACTGTGTAATAAGTTCATTACAAAGGAACTGACTCAGATTGATTTCAAAGTATTTTTAACATTTCCAACAGAAATCATTCATTGTTGCCATCAAAAATGTCTTATCTGTAGGATGTACGATTCATGATTTTCTGTCACCGCTTACGATTTTTTTTTCTATTTTTATTACGACTTTATTGCAGTATAGTTTGACAAAATATTTTTTTTTACAGAGCCTATCTGTGTCTCCTAATCAAACTTCAATTGTTGTACATTTCATATTAACTGAGATGTAATTAAAAAAGTAGATATTAAAACAATAACATCTAAAATTACAAATATATAACATAATTTGTTAGTGACTTATATTAACATCTTTCTACTCTTCTTCAAAAACAAAAACACTTTAGTAGCAAGCAATGCACAGGCGAAGCAGCTCATCATGAATCCACTCCTCAAGAAATATACAATGGGCTAATATAAGGCAAGTCTTGTAAAATATCAGTGAGGAAAGAAACATCCTAGTTAAAATCTGATCTCCATGGAAACGCTCCGGGGGGGGAGGGGCATGAAACTTCAGATTAACATTTTACCTGTTTTTAGACCACTTAGCTTTGCTTTAGCTCGCTGCATGCTAACAACAACTACACTCCCGAGTCGTTCCGAGTAATTTAGTGACAAGTGCAGCCTTTCACGTCGGGCTTCGTGATTTTCTGATTCTGAAGCTAAAACTTGATATAAATGCATGTTTCTTTTGAAGTACAATGGCCAGGTGATGATGTCCTAGCTCCAAACCCTGAGCCAGATTACAACCAGTGGCCGCGCTGGATTAAAGGACATTGCGATTCATTTTTTTTCCCACACCGATTCCAAATTTCTTTTCCTTTTGCTCAATTTTTAGCGTAGTTACGAAGAATCATTACATCCCTACTTCTATCTACTTATCTGATGTTTTTAGTTTGCCACTGGCTTGTCAGTGCTTGTAGGTACCCGTACAAGCAAAACGTAGCTTTAATCCAGCTGTTTATGGTTTATATTTTTCCATGTAAAATATTTTTGATAGAGTTTGTTGGAGCAGTAGGAGAAAAAGCTTTGTCCACATCACAGCCTGTGGTAAAGGCCTTCTCCCATTGGCTGTCGGCCTTTATTAGGACCGTTTTGATTTGAGAGTATTGTATTTTTTTATTCCTAGGAGGCAGAGCTGTTCACACCAACGTTTCGGCTTTAAACATGATCTGGAGAACGAAACGAGACTTTGTTTCCCTTTAGCTCCAAGCACTGAGGGCTTGTTAAGTGATGTGTGAGAGTTTGGTGCTGGAGGCCGCTCCGTCACTCACTCCACTGGTTTTCTTAAAGAGACAGTGTCATCTCTCCCGAGCCCTTCCTGCCACTCCAGATACTTTGACAACTCTGTCCACGTCGAATGAGGCCCGTGCTTGAACAGAACGCCCCTCTCCCACAGCTACTACGACTTGCCATCATGTGCTCCAATAAATGTTGTCCTAGAGCTGTAAGGACAGAATGTAGACTCTGGATTTTCTGAGGAAGTTTATTACTGTCAGTGCTAGATTTCCATCATAGGAATTGTAAAAGCTAAGATCAGGCAGGTCAAAGTTATCCACCAAGAGGACAGAACTGGAGCTGTCTTTTACGCTGTTTCTCTAACAACAGACTTGTTTCAACACTTCCACCTTTTCAGTCGTGTCGTGAGACTTCATGTACCGTTTTGCCATAACACAGCCAGGCCCAAAAAAAAAACGTTGTTGCTCTGACATTACGACCATCTCCTGGCCTATATTTGGATCCGAAACAGATCAGAGATAAAAGACACAGTTTTATTACAGAATATTACTCAAAATGTTATTTGTATTTAGAGCATGAGCATGTTTTTATTTTACAAAACATCAGCATGCTCTCACTGTGAAGTCAACTCAGCTGTAAATAAATAAACTATACCTGTGCTTCGTTTACATCTGCTGAGCTAATGCTAATGTTGTCAGCACTTTCAGCTTTTCGCCTTACTTTCCTGGATATTCGTGAATAAATTCTTATAAGATTAATGTTTATCCTTTGTCCAGCTGTTGATTTTTCTGCCTCTGTAACCCTCTCTACGTCCTGCAAACCTGAAATTTAGGATCTTATTAAAACACTCGCTCCACATTCTTCCTTTACCAGCGCTGCCAGGAATGGATAACGACCACGAGTAACATCGTTTCCAGTTATTGTGAAAAAAGTTAATTATCAGCTGTTTTTGCCTCCGCAGGGAGGTCCCAGGTTCGATTCTGACCAGACTGGGGACTTTCTGTGGCGTTGGCATGTTCTCTCCTCTGATGGATTTCTACGCTCCAGCTCGCTTCTCACGATCTGCTGACCACGATCTGCTGTGAGGATATTAATGACATAAACGTTTTAGTGAAGTTACTCAGGATAATCGCCTCCTCTCTTCTCTGAACTGATCCGGTCGTCAGTGAGCTACGTGTTTAACCGAGTGTGATCGTAGCTGACGGCTGCATGCATTATTCAGACTTCGCCTGTTTCGAGGCTAAAAATAACCGGGCTTCTCCAGCACTCACCAACATAACTCTGGATACAGACGCTTAAATAATAGTTTAACATAAAATACATATACATCCTAACCCTAGACCTGCGGCAGAGTGGTTAGCCGGTCTTCCTGCTGCCCTCCTCCCGTCTTTACACAGAGGTTTTATTGTTCTCTGTGTGAATGGAGCTGTGGCCCAGAGGCGCGGAGTCTGTGATGGAGCTCAGACAGAAAACCCTCAGGTCTGATCAAGCAATTTGATTTTTCTTTGAGTTATTTTCGTGGGGGTTGGGGGGGGGGGTGTGATAGGTATAACTCTGTCAATCCACGTTCAGTCCTGGTTTAAACCTGGTTAGTCCTGGTTCAGACCTGGTTTAGACTGGTTTAGACCTGGTTCAGACCTGGTTTAGACCTGGTTTCAGACCTGGTTCAGTCCTGGTTCCGACCTGGTCAGACCTGGTTCAGACCTGGTTCATCCTGGTTCAGACCTGGTTCAGTCCTGGTTCAAGACCTGTTTAGACCTGGTTTAGACCTGTCAGACCTGGTTCTGTTCCTGGTTCACTGGTTTTAGAACCTGGTTCATACCTTGTTTTCAGGGTCCCTGGGTCAGACCTGGTTTAGACTGGTTCAGACCTGGTTTCAGACGCTGGTTAAGTCCTGTAGCTCTGTTGAAGGTCTCCGTTTACTTATTTCTTCATTTCCTGTTTTGTCGTTGTGCGTTTCAGGGTCAGTAACAGAGTCTGAATCCTTAAACGTCCTCAGATCTGGGGCCCCGCTCTGGATGGACTGTGGCTCTGTGGACTGTGCTCTGATGGACTGTGGCTCTGATTGACTGTGGCTCTGATGACTGTGGCTCTGATGGACGTGGCTCTGATGGACTGTGTCTCGGATGGACGTGGCTCTGATGGACTGTGCTCTGATGGCTGTGGCTCTGATGACTGTGGCTCATGATGTACTGTGGCTCTTGGCTCGGGCTCAGGCTCCCGGCCTCAAAAACGACGACTGTTCAAAGTCCATCTGGCAGCTGGATCAGCATCAGCAGAGAGAGTGGGAAATACTGGGGTTTACAACATGATGGGACTACAATAGAATGTTTTTAAGAAAACAGGAGAAGAGACCAGCGAGGGCAGCAGAGTGTTATGGTCTTTTGGACATAAGCAAGAAAAAAGCTGTTCACTTCCTTAAACTTTGTGTCTGAATCCAGTTTCCTCCAAAGTAAAAATGTGAGGATCAGTGGAAACAGAGCTGTGGCACCGTCTTTTGATGAATGACTGAGAGCATCTGGATGTAGAGAGGGCTGTTTGCTGAGGCATTCTGAGGCCTCGAAACTCAGTGCCAGAGAATACAGTAAGGAGTAAACAGAACACAGCTCCAGGTCTGTTTCTGAGGATGAACGACATTAGACATGGAGACGAGGAGACTTTAATGTCAAACAACACATTCACCTTTTGGTGGATTGATATGTTGACAACATTTCTTGGTAATTATTGTCCTCTCTTGAAATCTTGAATTATTTCTCTTTTTAAAGGGGAACTATGCAACTTTTCTAGTTTTCTTTCTCTGTTGGTGGTCGCTTTTTCTCTACAGAGCGTCTTTGACATTTGGGAATAAAGGGCACTAGGAAAAAACTGTAGCTTGTTGTTCTTACAAAGCTGTTTTTTTTTTTCACCAAGATACCCAGGGGGCGCGCAGGGGCCTGATTCACCCTGCAAACAACTTCTTTGTCAGCACAAGACCACTCTGAAACTGTTGGGTAATGCTCTTTCTTAAATGTGCTCTTTGTAAGAACGTGCGTTTGTGGGATGACTGCAGAGTCTGTGGGCGGAAGCCAAATCGGACCAGTGCTTTTTTCTGTGTCTTTTTTGGTGGATTGATTTACAGAAATCTGAAGACAATGCAATTTTTTAACACCTGTGCGTGTGTAGGGCTGTGTTTGTGGCTTATGCATGAACATGAGGCTTGGTCTGTGTTTAAGGCCAGTGGTGTTAAAATCGATCAGAGTGGACACAGATCAGAGACAAAGACACACGACCTTTTAGAGAAAATACACTTCTGCAATATCAAGACTGTTTTTTTCTGCATAAGAAAGAAAAAATGAGATTGCTTACCGAAATTACAAGCAAGAACGTTTTTAAGTGGGCATTTATCTGAGCGTTTATTTTGCCTTGTTTTGGGTTACTTTTAGTTGCATTTCCCTGATATGTCCTTGAAAAACGTCCTGGAAATCGCGTATTTAAAAATCGCCTGTTCACCCTTGAGCTGCATGCCCGGAGTTGAAATTAAATCCAGAGGCGCCAAAGTACAATTCATTTCCCTTGAGCCGCTCTGGAGGGAACGGAACAATCACAGCTCGCTCCGAGGAAACGGACCAATCCCAGCTCAGCTCCTGATGGAAACGGACCAATCACAGCTCAGCTCCGGAGGGAAACGACCACTTCATGTCCGTTTTAAAAAAGAAGAAAACAAAAACAATCCACATCTGTCCGACCAACCCCACAGATGCGGCGCTGCATACTGATGCGGTCTCCATGGCTACGGTTCCATGGGCGACGGGGGACCACAGTCCGGTTACCAGAGGGGGGTAGGAAACCGGGACTGTCCACTGTGGAGCCTGCAGCTGGATTATTATTATTATTATTATTATTATTATTATTATTATAATAATGAGCAGAGAACTCTCAGGCTGTTTTTGATAAAAGGTAAGAAATTAACGTGGTCATGTAAATGAAGTGGGAGCTGATATTTAAGACTGGATACTGGAGGAGAAACTGGTCCCATCTACAGAACTGTCCCACTGGGAATGAATGAATGAATGAATGATGAATGAATGGATGGATGGAGGGATGGAGGGAGGGAGGGTTGACTGTCTCCGAGTGTTGGCACCCAGGAAGGTTCCATCTGAATCCAGGACTAAACTGTGTCCAAACTAGGACTAAAGCAGTTTAAAGCATGTCTAAAAAACCAGGATCAATATGGGTCTAAACCAGGATAAATCGGGTCTAAACCAAATAGGACACATCCTAAACTGTGTCAAAACAAAGACAAACTAGGACTAATCAGGTTTAAGCAGGTCTAAGCAAGGACTAAACCAGGATAAATCTAGGTCTAACCAGGACCTAAGCCAGAACAAAATTTAGGACACATTCAGGACTACACCAGAAGTAAACCATGGACCAGTCCCGGACCTAAACCAGAGCTGAACCAGGGCTAAACTAAACTTTAAATGTATATCCATCCACCAGAGGACTACACCTGAATAAAGTCTCTAGCATTAAACTAAAGAGGACTTGGGCTGCAGAAGAATCCTGAGTACCACCTGTGGACCCGGACCCAGTTTTGAGAACCCCTGCTCTATAAAACACTGTACTCATTGTATTTTTAAAAACATCTGCAGCTCACCTGGATTTCTGTCCCGCCTGCCTCGCACAGACTCAGATTCTAACCTTTTGTTTGTTTGTTTGTTTTTCCAGGTGTCCGTAGAACTTCTACTGAAGAGGGCAGAGATCATGTCCCAGTGGTGCGAGGAGTGGATCACCGACATCCAGAGTACAAGCAGGACAACGGGTCGGCCAAGCACCATGGCCCACCACGCGGCCAGCGCTCAAGGTACGGGAACGCTCATTCCTCATCGTGACGATTACACGATTTACATTCACGGTCCGGTTTGTCTCATGAAAAATCAGATCATTAAACTAACTCACCAAAAATGAGCAGAGTCCTGATTTATTGAGAGGATAAATAATGGATCATTCCGCAGGAGAAAGTAGTCCCAGCTCTGTGGAGGTTTGATGACATGAGGCAAAGAGTCCAGAGTCCAGACTTGAACCTAAGCAGCGCGGTGGCAGGCTGTAGTTGCCCTGTTTGTGGGTCACCATCTACCAACTGAGAGCAGAATAAACATGTTAAGGTCCTAAAACACAAACTGCGTACTATCTAGGACTAAGTGAGGACACCTACTAGGACCATGCTCATGACCCATCCAGCTTTATCTTGAGTTCACAACCTCTCAAAATTCAATTCAGCTGATTCACTTTGGACCAGTGGTGTGGTGTTATTGTCGTAGTGGGCAGGTTTGGTTGTCGGCACTAGAACAACAAGATACACACAAAATATCTTCTAACAATGTTTTTATTATGTTGTTGAGCTAAAATATTCTTAGTCATCCTCTTTCCAAACGTTTTCAACAGAAGAGCATCTGGTGTAATTGGAATGAACCAGGACACAGCACAGGGGACTAAACGATTCTAATGAAGTATTAAACCAGGATATAATCCATAACAGTGTTGCCAACTTAGCGACTTATTTCAAAAAAGCGACAATGTAGCGACTTTTCTGGTGTTTGCTGCGACTTTGCGACTCTTGAAGACGTGAAAGCACTTCTCACTGCTCTACTCTCTCCGTGCTCCTGCCTCCCTCCTGCTCTCGCCGCCTAGCGCTGCTGTTTGCCTTAAATCCGCCTCTTTCCCTCTGCCACTGACCAAATCAGCACGCAGGTCTGTCAACTGCGGCAACTCTAGCAGAGCTTTTTATTTACGGTTTATTCAACAATTTGTGCATACTAATATTTTACAGACCTTACAGCAACTGTTCAATAGTACATAAAACATTTATAATGATAATAATAAAATATAAGTATTTTTGGCAGTTATTTTCCCTATTTGCATATAAATATATGCATTTCCTGTTAGAGTATATGCAATCTCTTTGAATATTGGAGATATTTGTGCCAGCAGCAGGCCCCCGAGTCATCGGCCTCACTTTCATTTAGATCCATGTGACCAATTATCAAAATTAGGCGATGACTTCCATCTGCGACTTCTAGCGACTTTTAGGGTTGGCAACACTGAATCGATAAATTCGGTTGTAAAGTAAATTAAACAAGACTACAGGCGTACAGACTCCAGCATTAAAGCCCTCCAATAACCGCGATGAGTGAAAGAGAAATGAAGTTAGTTGAGAGAAGAGGAAGCAGAGGTTCACCAAAGCCTGAACACTTTATCAAACAAGAACTAAAACTGAACATGAATCTAAAATAAAGCCGGACTGAATTCGAGCTGAACCTAGTGCGTTTTTACTAACTCCTGCTCTCGCCTCAGCGTGCACAGCGCCCAGCTCAGATAGGAGCTGCTGAAGCTGCCGTTTCCCGCGGGCCTCGAACCCGACGCCGACGAATTCACGCGAGAAGAGCTCCGCCCTCCCTCAAGATCGACCATCAGGACGCGAGAACCCGCGGCGGCCACGACGCCCTCCGATGGCCAGCTATGAGAAATCAAAACTAACAACCGAACTTTCTGCTTTCCTCCGCATTACTAACGAATAGCTGCGGCTCCGACGCGGCCGCCACTTCCTTTGTCATATTTGTATTCAAGGATCGTCCACTGCATGTAGTGAAAACCAAAAAAACAAATAATAATAAAGGAGTCGTCCCCGGAGAGTTTTATTTACCTGTACAAGATGTAACATTTGTGCTTTTTTCAATGTGAGATAACCATGATGATGAATGAATGGTAATTTATTGTACGATATGACAAATAACAGAGTCTATAGGGAACTTCCTCAGGAGGACCGCCGTGTACTCAATGTTTTTCTTTGTTTTTCTTTACCGTTTTGGACTCTGGGAAGGTAATTTAAGTTTTATAAGGGTTTAGGTTGAAGGAGACGGGGTTTTTTCTGGGGCTGCATGGTGAGTTGGTCTTAAAATCTGCTTTACTGAAGAAGAAAAAACTCGAAAATAAACTGGTTTTAACTGATGCAGCGGTGACAAGGTTTAACTTCAGCACACGCACAAAACGGAGGATGCTCTCTGACGCTCTGCGGTTTTCTATAAAATCACACAACAAAGACTTTAAAAAGGTGACTGGGACCAAACATAGGCCGAACTGAACTAAACCAGGTCTAAAAGCGAACTGCTGAAACCGCTTAAACTCATCATTTATCCAGGAGGAAACCAGGACCAAACCAGATCGAACTTGGACTGAAACAGGACTTAATTTAGATTAGGTACAAGAAACACGTTTTTAGACTCCACAGAGGGACCGACAACAGACACAGTAGCTCAGTTTTTAACTAAAAACACTTAGGAAAAGGGTAAAATAGGTATAGAATAATTAATAACAACATACGGTCAATAAAAATATAACAGTATAAAGAGAATACAAGCCATCATTTTACAAATCTAACAAAAAATAAGAATAACAGTAAATGTTTTAATAGGTAAAGATAGACTTTTATACAACAGGAGGGGTAAGGATATGGTTTTTTTTTTTTTTTTTTGTTTTTTTTTTTTTTTTTTTTTTTTTTTTTGTTTTTTTTTTTTTTTTTTTTTTTTTTTTTTTTTTTTTTTTTTTTTTTTTTTCACAGTAATAGAGCATTTACTCCTGAACTAGAAAATCCTGGTTTGGAGTCCTAGGTTTGGCGCTCTTTATTTTTTTACCATTTGTGGGGATAGGGACAATGCCGTTACAGTGATTTAGCTGATTGATGCAACTTTTTAGATACAATTATTTTCAAACTGCACACAACACACATCACATGAAAATGTTAATAAAACACGTAACAAAACAAATAACCAGGTGCATGTTTGGAAAATGGACGGAGGAAGCACTGAAGAAATGGATAAAAAAAAGCCTCTACTTTGACGATAAACAAAGTTGTTCGTTAGCGGCACAAGATTCTCAAAAATCCCCCGATCATGAACAGGATAAAATGTTTTAAATTCAGCAATGGCCAGAAAAAACATCCTCCAGTTTGTTAAAGCAAGTCAGTTTAATTCCTTTTTCCACCATGAAGGTGAACAGAAGGTTTGTTTTTTTCATTGCAAGTACCACAAGTTGCCACCAAGGAAACTTCCTACACACCTTAAAGTTCGTTTCTTATGCAAATCCCATTATAGATTTTGAAATATGTTTTACTTAATCATTTGAAGCCGGTGGTTATGTTTTTTTTCAAACTGTTTTAAAAGCCAGATTTTACCCATAATTCTTAACATTTCAGACCGGGATAACGTCGTCTTTTAACCGAAAATTCGAGTCACAATCAGGTTATGGTTAGAATACGTCAGCTGCTGCGATCCGATCGTTCAGAAATATCAGCTCAAATCTTTCTTTGCCGTTTATCTTGACAAAATGGCCGCCTCGACATGACATTGTTTTTTTTTTTTTTTTTTTTTTTTTAGCTCAACAAACTAAACAGAAAAAAAAACTAAGAGAGATTTAAGATCAACTCTGCGCCGTGCTTTGGTCCCTCTCCATCTCTCCACCAATAACAACACATTTATATTTTCTTTCCTACAGATTCATTAAACATTTGGGGACAAGTTTTTTTTTTTTATTGATTCAGTCCCGTGCACTTTCTAACCGGCCCCTCCTGTCCCGGGACACGATTAAACCAGCTTGTTTCAACTCTAAAGTCGACTCAGTTTTTTTTGTATTTAAGGGTTTTTAAAATGTGGATTTTGCAAAAGTAAAATAAAACGCTAACCGAGGTACCGCTACACAAACACACTACAGGCTAACCAAGGTACCGCTACACAAACACACTACAGGCTAACCGAGGTACTGCTACACAAACACACTACAGGCTAACCGAGGTACTGCTACACAAACACACTACAGGCTAACCGAGGTACTGCTACACAAACACTACAGGCAATAGGCCAATCTTCTAGGTTGGAGAACGTGCTCTTACATCCTTATGAGACACAGATAAACACTGTTTTTACTCAAAACAATAGACAGAGTCAGATTGTAGCTTTGTTTCCTTTGCTACTTGAAAGAAAACACAAAGGGCCAGATTTATCAAAGGTTTGCGTGCACGCTAACTGAATAAGATGCGCTAAAATTGGAGCAAACCCAGACGCAGTTGAGATTTGCGTGTCTTACAGGAGCAGAGCAGATTTTGCTCCTATGACCTAATGAATCTGTAAACTGAGGCGTTCTTCCCAGAGTGCGCAAAATGGAAGGCGGAGAAAATGCAAATTCATTCATTTACCGCCCGCAATATTATTTATCAAGGCTCACCATGACTTTGCGTGCGAAAATAGCGTATAAATGTAGCAGAAGGACGTGCTAATCTTTTGCACAGATACGGCTGCTGTGATTCATGTGAGACGAAGGAGAAGAAATGAACAAATACGTAGGGTTAGAGTTTGCCACGCGTGCAGATCTATTTGCCATGACGGATGAAAAAATTATTCACCAGCACTTTCAGCTCTTCTTGGTTAAATTTTTGCTTCCGTTTGTGTTCCACTTCCGCACCTTCCGTGACACAAAACAATACACGCAATGATGCCGTTTAAATAGTTCCGCCCCCTCTGTTTGCACCTGTCACTGGCCACGCAGTTTGTCTTAGTAATTCACACGCAACACGAACATTAATAGCGGCCACATATTTTCTCACTGCACTCGCAGTTTAGCACCCGTCTTAGTAAATATGCCCCAAAGTCTTGACCTGGGAGCTGTGAATATCGTGTGGGTCACTCAGAAACACACCAACAACAGAAGAGAACAAACGGGGCATGTGCAGAAGAATGGTGCGATGTAAACAGAAGAATGTGTGAATATGAATGAGTGACCTACAGAGGAAACATAAGTCTGTAGAGAGAGGAGCAGAAAATTCTGCTGTAAAAGTATAAAAAGCTCAGTACACAGCACCCTAAGATGCCGGTGTTGTTGTTATTGTTGTTGTTGGAGTTTAGTTCATGTGTGGCTACAGTGTCATCGTTTCAGAAAAGATGTGCAGTGGTAGTAAAGACAGAAACATGTTTACGGCGTTTTGAAATCTTTCCATTCTGGAACCCGGTTTCAAAAATGTTTGTATTCTGGCTCAGATTCCTGCGGACGAAATACCTTTACGATAAAAACCCTTTCCGGATACACCTAAGCCCGTCACCATGTGGACGAGGTCTTAGATGCTCAAAGACGTATTACCATTGCTGATACGAAAGCTCAGATCTTTAATTACCAAGACCTAAATGTTTTGCGCTACTCACTGTCGCAAAAGGTCCCCATTAAACAGCGCAGCAGTGTTTAGAACTGCCTTTATGTAAGCTACACTTACAATGGTCTAAAAAAGAAAGTCTTAAATTCAGCTTGTACCCTGCAGAAACGCTGTACAAACTGTCCAGGTGCTTTCCTCTTGAGCTTTACTTGATGGAATGTTTAAAACTCATACTTCTCAATGAAAACCATCCCTTCCTGTCCTGAGTAAAACCTGTTGTTGGCTGAACTCCTCTGTATTCTGAATTCTCCTCCTGCTCCGAGCCGTCTCCATATTTCTGCTCGTCCTTTGGTGTTGTCTGCGTCCCTCTTTTCTTCGACACAAGGACAGAAGAAAATGGGGGCTCTAAGTTTAGCAAACCAAAAAAACACGCTGAAGTCCCTGAGCTGTGATCGACTGCGGCTCTCGGTTTAATCTTCATCAGGAATCGTCCTGGTTCTGAAGGAGAGACCAAGGTTTTTATCAAGGTCTGGCGTGGAGCAGGGCAAAACTCAACAAGAACCAGGACTGTGCACTGTTTCAGGGCTGGTGATGTTACAGTCTTTGGATATTTACAAGGTCGGGTCATTCTTCTTCTTCTGCTTATTCGAGTTAGGGCTCACGAGGGGTCCCTTTTCCTTCTATGGTCAGTATGGATTTAAAATATTTGTAATAATCAGAAACAGTACTTAACTCAGTTGCAGAACAAAGATTTATAACATAAATTTATCCTGCTAAATTTGTGCTCTTAAAACATATTGATTGAATGTGTCTTTAAAAACATTTTTTTTTCAAGATAAAAACACAGAATACTTATAATTATAAATAGTTCACAAAATTGCCTCTAACAATTATTAAGCAACTGTTTTTTTCCTACACCAGACTCCCTTAAAACAGCTATCAGCAAGTATCTATAAATTATAAGCTTAATAGATGAACCTGAAGTACTGAATCTGCATAAGAACTTATGGGGCCCCTAAAGTTCTTATGCACTGGGGCCCCTCAGTACCAAGTTGCGCCACTGTCTGGGGCTGTATAAATGAGAAACTAAATAAAAATCAGTCATATGTCAAATTAAATGACAATCTTTTCTATGGCTCACACACTTGCAGTAAGAGGAGTTTTGGAGGTTTAAGTGAGTATGTAGTCCTAGATCCTACTGACATCCTTCGGACTTCATCCTGCTGCAGGATCAGGATCTTCTTCTCTACAACTAACGACCAGCCCTCCAGACCATCTCAGGATGGTCTGGAGGGCTGGTCGTTAGTTGTAGAGAATAAGTCATCATCACGAAGGACCTCAGAGACTCACTTTTACTAAATACTGGTGATAAATCTGAACTCCAGTAGACATTACTCTACTGGCTTCCTCTCATATTGAAACCTCTTTCCTCATTCTATCGACATGCCCTGCTCTCGTCCAATCAGAAGTCTCATTTCTGTAATTAACTGATGATGTGTGTGTCAGAGGCGGCCGTTGCAGTGACGTGTGGCTCCCTGGGCTTTAATCACACAGTTTTCTTAGATCGAACGTGACTCCACATTGATCCTGACTCTTTCTCTCGTGCGGTTCTCGGCTGGACGGATATCTGTCAGAGAAACGTGTGTAAAAAGTCACTGGTGATTAATTCTGTGTGCGAAGGTAATGGGGGAGGTGGAGCCGGAGCGATATCGATGCTTTCTTTACAACAGTGACAGATGGAGACAGCCCTGCCACTCAACAGATTTATGTGAGAGACTGAAAGGACGAGATGTGGAGTTCCACTTTCTGGTACTGAGGATTATGTTTAGGGCCAGTTTTATTCCTGTTTTAGTCCTGCTCTGGTTGGGGCTTAAAAAATTATTCTAAGACCTGGATTAGGTAGTTTGGCATTAGTTTAGTCCTGGTTTAGTCTCAGTATAGTCTAAGTTTAGTCCCGGTGTTGCCCGATCTAGATTCGTTCTCCTTTAGTCCAGGTTTAGTCCCAATATAGTCATGGTTTCATCCGAGTAGTCCTAGGTTGATTCCTTGTCGAGTCCTGGATTAGTCGTGGTTTAGTTCGCTTCAGTCCAGGTTCAATCCAAATTTAGTCCTGGTTAATCCTGGTTTAGTCTTTATTTAACAGTGCATTTTTCTGTGTTACTCTCCATTTTATCCCTTGGTTTATAACTGGGTTGGTCGGATTTAAGCTCGGTTTAGTCTTTTGAAGATGGTTCTTGGAAAGCCCAGTATTTTCTGAGATGACAAAAGTTTGAGAACCTCTGTTGTAGAACCAGATTTAGGCTGTGTAAGTAAAAAAAACTAAATGTGTGATGTGGAAACCCAATAATCTCACTCAGAGCAGCAGTGCATCTGATCGAACAGAGGAAGTCAATACGACAGGAAGAATGGAAGGAAATTATGAGTTTTATACAAGATACAACTCCAGAAATGATTGATTTTCTGTTTAAAGAGAACATTTAGTTTCACCAAGCAGTTTAAAATGGAGCTTTCCCAGAAACTCATCTAAAACTCGATAATTATAAGTACAGTGAAATGAGCTGAACTGAATTTCACCTTTAAGAAATAATGTGCAAAGTGGTGTCAGTGGTGTCTAAAATGTGAATTTATTTTTCAGAGAGGAAGTTGGTGGAGTCGTGCAGGAAGGCATCCAGTCGACCCAAACCTCTGTCCATCCTCAGATCTCTGGAGGAGAAATATGTGGCCGCCATGAAGAAGCTGCAGTTCGGTGAGTCACTGCATCAGAGACATCGCCTTGGGTTTTCAGCATCATGTTCATATACTTTTTTTATTCCCAGCTCCTAAATAAGTCTGCTGTAATTACAAATATTGCAGTACATATGCCATCAGCCTTTGATGTTACATTTTGTGATTTTTAGAAAAGGGTGAAACAGCAGGGCTTCAGTGTGCGAGCAATGTTGTCAAACGTACGCTCAAAAATGAAATGGCTGAGACTAAATACTTCCCTGGTAGTGGTGCACCAGTCAGATCCTCGGCACAGGCCTCTGCTGAGCCGCTGTCTCTGTTTGAGGTCTGATCACAGAGAGGAGTGTGACAAGATCAAAATGTCACAAGATTCTTGTGATCTCAGGTTCAGGTTCTGTTTGCACTTTTTACAGTGGAGAGGTGAGTCAGTTGAGTTTGTTGCTAATCATTTAGCAGCTATTGCATATAATAATCTCACTGTCACAGTCTCATGTCTTGTCTCGTGGGATTCGTGTCTTGTCGCTCCCCTGATCACGGAGGACGTGCACAGCAGCAGCACGAAACTTACCTCAAGTATTTTAAGTTTTGAGTTTATCAAAAGGTGCTCGCTTTCCTCTCTCGCTGTTGCACAGACCGCTCTGAGTCAGGTTTGAGGGGCTGAACATTAACGAGTGGACTCTGCGCTCTTCGTGCACAGAGCTCACTGCTCAGACTCAGACATGAACCTCATGAAAGATGCTGTGGGAGAAAAGAGTGAGCAGGAATGTGTTGGCTAGGAGTGTTTGTGGTTAATCGATTAATCTGCATTATGGCCATAATCGAATGAAAGAAATCCTAACAGTTAATGGTCCTGCTGTACAGTAAAGGTAAAGCACTACTGGAGAGTTGGAGCAAATTAAACATAAAATTAAGCAACTGTTTCCTAAAATATATAGCCTATAACTTGTCTTTAATTTAAAAAATACTCCTTTTTTTTATTGTTATGCTTCATGACTTTGAATTTAATAAAGAGCTGTTTTTTGTTAGACTTAATGATAGGTGATGTCAGGCCGGTGGTTAACGGTTTAAGACAATTAATCAATTAAAGAAAATTAACAGAATGAGCACAGTGTTGGCGCAGTGGCTACATTTCACAGTGTTGTTTTATAACGTGAGCATGACCAACACTAAATAGGCTTGTGGTGCACCTACATGAAGAAAAATTGGGCACAGCACGGTCCAACCAAACCAAATAGTTATTGAGGAGGAAAAACCTTTTACGATGACTCCAACCTCGAATAGTTTCACTTTGAGGGCTTTTCATTTGTAAGGCTCACAGTGACAACTGGGAACAGAACATTATGTCCTGTGGCATTGAACAAACACTAATCACTAATAAATGTTGGTGCATGGACAGCACTCTGCGTCTCTAAGCTATTCATTATAGTCATCATATAGTCATTATTAAGACTGAACTAGAACTAAACCTCAGTCTGAAATCGGTCTAAAACATGGAGCCAAGCCTGGACTAAAACCAGGACTAACCCAAGACTAAACGAAAGCTAAAACGAAGTGAGGTGTTACAGAAAATGAGGTTGCAAGTTTAGTTTAGCAACACAACCTAAACAAGAAATGCATCTAGATATTGGCTAAAACTTTGAAACCTGCCTTTTTAAATGTTTACCAAAGCTGTGTAGCAGATAGATTTAAAAGTCTCCCGTCCCTTTAAGCCCCTGTCCATCTCTCTGTCTCTTTGTTCTAATGTCTCTAAACCCTGAGTCCATCACTGTCCACTGTCTCTGTCAGGATTAATCTGTCCGCGTCGAATCAGAGCGATCACAGTCGCTCAGTCCTGACGAGGAGTGACGCCGAACAAACAAAAGAAACTCTACACAGAACCACACAAAAGGAGCGCACTTTGATTTTATAAATGTAAACTCAATTAGAGCTTCTGGCTAATGGATTAAGGCAGGAGGGTCTTAGAAAACATGTCACGGATTCAGCCTTTAGGTCCTTGGTTTTACAGCAAAAAGTATTTTAATGCCTTTTGCTTTTGCTGAGGTAAAAATCTTTAAATCTTTTTTTTTATTTTTTTATGAGCAGTGGCCATAGTCAAAGGAACAAGTTTGTATTGGAAAGTTTCTTTATGCGAAGTCAAAATGTCAGCCCAACACGTGATAAAGGATGTGGTCTCTCACAAACCTAACCTTCTGAGCTAACACATCTACATAAGTCACCTGTAGTGTTTTTTGAATTTTTGAGTTTCTACCATAGTCTTAGTGATAGCATTAGTATGTCTTCTCTAAAGCAGCAGAGTGTGGTTCCTCGTCTCCAGTGGACTCTGGATCCCGACCTCTCTGCCGTTTCTCTGCAGCTCTGCGTCTCACAGAAGCAGAAGATAATCTCCTCTCAGAAATAACCAAGATGGCTGTGGCTTATACAGAACAAATGTAATAACTTGTCTCTGATTAACGGTGTTTAGGTCTTTCCTTCGTCTCCTGTTGGTTCTGCTGAAGTCCTCGTTGTTGTTCAGTCCTCTGTGGGATTTTTATCTTCGTCCCGTTTCCATTTTAACAACAGTAAAGTCCCTCTGACGTCCCACGTAACCACCACATTCAAACAAACCCACTTTTTCCACAAGTCTTTGTACAACTGGCTTCTGCTGCTGAGAAAAGGGGCAGGATACCACGAAATGGACTCTGTGTTTGCCGTAGCTTTTCTTTAACCTATATTTTCCTGTGTTTTTCCCCCAGACACGTTTGAGATGGTGTGTGAGGACGAGGACGGGAAGCTGATGTTCAAAGTGAACTACCATTATATGTCTCAGGTGAAGAACGCAAGTGACTCCAACAGTGCGGCTCGATCCCGGCGCCTGGCTCAGGAGGCGGTGACCCTGTCCACCTCTCTGCCCCTGTCCTCCTCCTCCAGCGTGTTCGTGCGCTGCGACGAGGAGCGGCTCGACATCATGAAGGTACACACACATTTCAAATCCAACAGTGATGGAGTATTTCTATTAATCTGTGTAGGTTCATGGTTACACGTCCAGGTTGACAAATGCACAACAAAATTTCTCTAAATCTACTGGACATCAAGCTTGTTTTTCCTCAAAGACGTTTCAGTGTTCATCCAAACACCATCAGGAAACAGGAAGTCACTGGCTTTAAATACACAGCCAAAGGTCACTTGATCAATCAGTGTGTGACATGCCATGCCAAAATGGAGTATTGCTATGTTTTGTTAAAATGGGTGGTCCCTCACGGTTGGGCCATCCAGTCACCTCCAACTATTTATCTGAAGAACAAACCTGACTTCTGCAAATGGCTTTCTATGGAGCCTTCAAGATTAGGGATGTAACGAATCTTTGTAAATCGGCTAAAAATTGATGCTAAAGAGAAAAATTCTGAATCGGTGTGGGGGAAAAAAGAATCACGATGTCCCTTTAAAACAGCACACAGGCCACCAGGGTATAATGGTGGTAATCTGGCTCACATGCTTGGCGCTAGACATCATTACATGGCCATTTTACTGAAGAGAAACATTCATTTATATCAAGTTTTAGTTTACAGGACTCGTAAAATCATGAGCCCGACGTGCTGGAAACGTGAAAAGCCTGTACAAGAGCTTCATTACTCAGAGTGGCTCGGAAGAGCGCTCCCTCACCTCTGTCACTCACAGACGGTGGAGCGCACACAGCGCCCTCATTCACAAGAAAACAACAACAACAACAAGTCCAGGGCAGACGGCAGGAGAGACATCTGAAGGTTTTATTTAGGCTGCACCTGTTTGCTCCGTTTACCATCGCTCAGAAAGTAGCTTGTTGTTAGCAGCGAGCTAAAGGAAAGCTAAGTGGCTAACAACAGCTAAAGTTTATCTGAAGTTTCAGTGGCCCCTCCCCCGGAGCGTTTCCATGGAGATCAGAGTCTTTACTGAGGATGAGTCTTTCCTCAGTGATATTTTTATAAGACTTGACTTTTATCAGACCCATTATATCTGACTGAGGAGAGGATTCATGATGAGCTGCTTCTCTCTGCATTGCTTGCTGCTGTAGTGTCTCTGTTTTTGGAGGAGAGTAGAAAGATGATATTAAAAGTCACTAACAAATGATTTTATATATTTTGTTATTTTGATTCTTTAATCCTAATATTTTGTTTTAATATCTACTTTTTTATTCAATTTGTCTTAATAAGAAATGTACAACAATTTAAGTTTAATAAGGAGACACAAACTATGTAAAAAAATCATAATATAATTATACAGCAACTAAGTGTGCAGATAAAATCATAAAAAATCGTAATCGTGAACATAAAATTGTGAATCGAATTGTGACTTCAGTGCATCGTTACATCCCTATTCAAGATGTATTTCTGTATACGTCTGTATAGTCTCTTAACCGGACTGAAACAACTGGATAATGCAGTTCATTGTGGGAGTACTGCTCCATGTATACAGCATACTACATTAAACTGGAGAGGAGTGCAACTGCACTGCTAAACAGGCAGAGCAACTTTAGTTCCTCTGCTGCTCGTCTTTAATTGTTATGGGCTTTGAGAGGCATTTACCGTGTGAGGAATACATTTTTGTATTGTGTTACTGTTTATATTTATTGGTAAAATTGTGATTACTGTATAAATTGGCTTTGTTTAATCAAAATTGTTAAAATTAGCCAAGTTTCAGTGCTGCTAGTAAGTCTCCAGCCCACTTGAATGTCTCACAACGCAGTGGATTCAGTAGTTTAACTCTCTGGTCTGCACGTAGTCTAAGAAAAAAGTGGTTTGATCAGTTCTCAATAGAAATGGAACTGAAGACGAAAATGTATGACTGAAACAATATGCAACTAAATACAGCATTGACTAAGGACCAAAAAAAGGGTAAAGAACTTCACCCAGATTCAGTATAAGGACTAAATCAAGACGAAAACAGGACTAACTGTGCTATAACCCTGAAGTTCAAGCTAAGCCATAACAAAGCTAAGACTAAAACTGACTCTAAACTGTGATAAACCGGACAAACGGACAGCAAACAAACATTCACAAAACCATATCGGCAAGCCTTAACCAGCAATAGTTCTAACCCAGGACAAAACGTGGGCCTAAAACAGGATTAAAGCCTCTGTGTCTGACCATTTCTGCCTCTGAGTGTCCAGTGGATTTCACAGCAGTGGTGTGTTTTTGTGAGATGTTTGTGGTGTAAGTGTATCTGGTGTAAGTGTATCTGGTGTAAGTGTATCTGGTGTAAGTGTATCTGGTGTAAGTGTATCTGTAGTTGGCCAGCGGTGAGTCGGTTCGTCAGTGACATTTAATGAACAGCTCTCACCTCGCTCTGATTAATGACCTGCTGCTGCTGCAAATGTCACAGAATCAGCACAGCAGCATCCGGACAGAGAGAGAAAACATGGGAGATACACAGAGAACATGGACTCAGGACTAGACCAGGGCTGAAACAGGTTTAATCCAGGACTAAACCAGGACTAGACCAGTGTTTAAAGAGCACACGGACTTGTGACGTCTTGTAGCTTCAATAAAAAGTAATTGGAGATAGAAGATAATATGCTGAAAAATGGAAAGGACATTTAAAGTGTATTTAGCTCCAGTGTAAGTCCTGACCTGATTCTGCGTTCCCTGTACTGATGTGAACCCTGGTCTCTCTCCTGACTGGACACATCTGGCTGGTTATGGGTCGTTTTGGGACTGAACGCTCACGGCTCAGAGCAGAACCTCAGCAGTATCACAGTATCCTGACCCGGCGCGGTCCCCGTAAGACTCCGGTCTGGACTCTTCCACGTAAACGAGTCCAAACCTGTGAACTGACTCCGGGCTGAAGCAGCGCCGCTGGAGTGTGAAGTGTGTTTGGACAGGAGCAGTCAGCGGAAACACTCTGGCCTCTAAACACTCACACACCAGACGCTTTTACACCTCGGCTCTGAGGAGAAGGAAGGATGAAGACATGTCCTGGTTTAGTCCTGGTTTAGTCCTGGTTTAGTCCTGGTTTAGTCCTGGTTTAGACCTGGTTTAGTCCTGGTTTAGACCTGGTTTAGTCCTGGTTTCGTCCTGGTTTAGTCCTGGTTTAGTCCTGCTTTCATCCTGGTTTGGTCCTGGTTTGGTCCTGGTTTAGACCTGGTTTAGTCCTGGTTTAGTCCTGGTTTAGCCCTGGTTTGGTCCTGGTTTGGTCCTGGTTTGGTCCTGGTTTAGTCCTGGTTTAGTCCTGGTTTAGCCTTGTGAGGTCCTGGTTTAGACCTGGTTTAGTCCTGGTTTAGCCCTGGTTTGGTCCTGGTTTAGTCCTGGTTTAGTCCTGGTTTATTCCTGGTTTAGCCCTTGTGAGGTCCTGGTTTAGTCCTGGTTTAGCCCTTGTGAGGTCCTGGTTTAGACCTGGTTTAGTCCTGGTTTTAGTCCTGGTTTGGTCCTGGTTTAGTCCTGGTTTGGTCCTGGTTTAGGTCCGGTTTAGTCCTGGTTTGGTCCTGGTTTAGTCCTGGTTTAAGCCCTTGTGAGGTCCTGGTTTAGACCTTGTTTAGTCTGGTTTGGTCCTGGTTTAGTTCCTAGTTTAGTCCTGGTTTAGATCTAGTTTAGTCCTGGTTTAGTCCTGGTTTAGTCCTAGTTTAGTCCTGGTTTAGATCTAGTTTAGTCCTGGTTTAGACCTGGTTTAGACCTGGTTTAGTCCTGGTTTAGTCCTGTTTAGTCCTGGTTTAGCCCTGGTTTAGTCCTGGTTTAGTCCTGGTTTAGATCTAGTTTAGTCCTGGTTTAGCCCTGGTTAGCCCTGGTTTAGCCCTGGTTTAGCCCTGGTTTAGACCTGGTTTAGACCTGGTTTAGTCCTGGTTTAGTCCTGGTTTATGCCTGGTTTAGTCCTGGTTTAGACCTGGTTGAGCCCTGGTTTAGTCCTGGTTTAGTCCTGGTTTAGATCTGGTTTAGTCCTGGTTTAGATCTAGTTTAGTCCTGGTTTAGACCTGGTTTAGCCCTGGTTTAGCCCTGGTTTAGCCTGGTTTAGACCTGGTTTAGTCCTGGTTTAGCCCTGGTTTAGTCCTGTTTAGTCCTGGTTTAGCCCTGGTTTAGTCCTGGTTTAGTCCTGGTTTAGATCTAGTTTAGTCCTGGTTTAGGCCCTGGTTTAGCCCTGGTTTAGGTCCTGGTTTAGTCCTGGTTTAGTCCTGGTTTAGCCCTGGTTTAGCCCTGGTTTAGACCTGGTTTAGACCTGGTTTAGACCTGGTTTAGTCCTGGTTTGGTCCTGGTTTAGTCCTGGTTTAGACCTGGTTTAGACCTGGTTTAGCCTGGTTTAGACCTGGTTTAGCCCTGGTTTAGACCTGGTTTAGACCTGGTTTAGTCCTGGTTTAGGCCTGGTTTAGTCCTGGTTTAGACCTGGTTTAGCCCTGGTTTAGTCCTGGTTTAGATCTGGTTTAGTCCTGTTTTAGATCTAGTTTAGTCCTGGTTTAGACCTGGTTTAGCCCTGGTTTAGCCCTGGTTTAGACCTGGTTTAGTCCTGGTTTAGCCCTGGTTTAGTCCTGTTTAGTCCTGGTTAGCCCTGGTTTAGTCCTGGTTTGGTCCTGGTTTAGTCCTGGTTTAGCCCTGGTTTAGTCCTGGTTTAGCCCTGGTTTAGTCCTGGTTTAGTCCTGGTTTAGTCCTGGTTTAGTCCTGGTTTAGCCCTGGTTTAGCCCTGGTTTAGCCCTGGTTTAGCCCTGGTTTAGTCCTGGTTTAGTCCTGGTTTAGTCCTGTGTATAAAGTATATTTCCATTCTCATTTATCCAAACAGAATTGTTCTTAATGACTCCAAACTTTATGTAAATTCCTTTAGCCTTTATTTGACCCCAGGAGCTAAAGGCAACCAATATTTTAATACAAATCCTCTTTTTTTCCTTCAGCGCTGGTCTTTGTGCTTCTTGTTGGTGATGAATTATCCTTGTTCTGGTGTAACCCTCTTCTCTCAGTCTCTCTCACCCTTTGGCCTCATTTAATCACTGTTTGTTTTGTATTTTTGTTCTTAGTTTAATTATTTTTCACTGTTATCAGCTCCTGCTAATTTACTCCTTTCACCAAATGATTAATGAACCCACTACGCCTATGTCCTACTATACTACTACTACTTCTACAACTACTACTACACTACAACTACTACACTACAACTACTACAACTACTACTACTATACTACAACTACTACTACTATACTACAACTACTACTACTATACTACAACTACTACTACACTACAACTACTACTACTACACTACAAACTACTACAACTATACTACAACTACTACTATACTACAACTACTTCTACTACTACACTACAACTACTTCTGCAACTACTACTACTACACTACAACTACTACAACTACTACTACTACACTACAACTACTTCTACAACTACTACTACACTACAACTACTTCTGCAACTACTACTACTACACTACAACTACAACTACTACTACTACACTACAACTACAACTACTACTACTACACTACAACTACTTCTGCAACTACTAGTACTGCTACTACTACTATATTTTCTGGACTATAAGTGGCTCCGGAGTATAAGTGGCACTCGCCAAAAAATGCATAATGAAGAAGAAGAAAACATATATAAGTCGCATTTTGGGGGGAAATTTATTTTACAAAATCCGACATCAAGAACAGACATTTGATGTTGAAAGGCAAGTTATAGTAATAATAGAATAGAGAACAACAGCTGAATAGGTGTGCGCTATGCTAACGTAACACATTGATGGTTATTCAGCTACATGAAGCATAAACAACGAACTGAATAGGTGTCTCGTATGTTAACGTAATATATTAACAGTTATTCACATAACTATAGCATAAAGAACATAATATAACAAGTTCACCAAACTCACCATCTCACTCCTAATCGCTAAATCCTTTAAATTCTTCATCCTCGGTGTCGCTTCTGAACAACTCCGCCAACTCCGGAGGTAGACGAAGCGCCGCTTCCTCCTCTGCGTGGCTGTCGTCAGACTCAGCATCAGTTCCATTTCCAATTATTCCGCTCTTTCTCAGTTGTCTTTATAGCCTAAGTTGTTAGTGGTAATGTTTACATTTTAAATTGTCAGTGGTACAGGTGCAGCAGATGCTGGTACACAAGCCTAGAGCGCCCTCTAACCAACACCTGAGGTATTTTAATATATAAGTCACACCTGAGTATACGTCACACCTGAGCCAGACGATGGAAAAAGTGTGACTTATAGTCCAGAAAATACAGTACTACTACTACTGCTGCTACTTAGATTTTCATGTGTGTTTCCCGGGTTCCAGTTTGGCATAATCTACATGATGAACTCCTTGACTTTTTTGAGACTTGTTCCTCAGACTTGGACTGGGACTCGTTTTCAGATGATAATGACTTGAATGTTTCTTTTGGTGACTTGGACTTGACTCTTGACTGCTACCACACTGAGGCGCTGTCCTGTACCAAGCTAAGTTCTGGTGTTGTATAAATGAAGAACTGAATAAAAATCAGTCCTGTATCTGAGTAAAAGTCTGTAAATCCCTTCTGTGGAGCTCAGTTTGAACTTGTCCGTGTGGGTTTGCCCAGGTCCTGATCACGGGTCCGGCCGACACTCCGTACGCCAACGGCTGTTTCGAGTTCGACGTGTACTTCCCGCAGGATTATCCAAACTCTCCTCCTTTGGTGAATCTGGAGACGACCGGAGGGCACAGCGTCAGGTTCAACCCCAACCTCTACAACGACGGCAAAGTGAGTGGGGGAAACTTCACATTTTAACCATTTTTTTAGTCAAGTTTCTTTGTCTTTCAGGTGTTTATTTACTTACACCTCATGTTTTTTGTTGCCCAGGTTTGTTTGAGTATCCTCAACACGTGGCACGGTCGACCGGAGGAGAAGTGGAACCCACAGACCTCCAGCTTTTTACAGGTCAGCTACGCTTCTGCTCCACACGCAGAGGGTTAACTCGAAGCACTGCTGCATTTACCCTCGACTCTGGCAAACCTCAAGCTTCTGGCCTTTTTTACTTTTGGTTCAGGAAAGAAAGTTGAATTTGAAGAGAAAGTAAATCAATTTGAGACAGACTTTTTTAGTTTTAAGTGGTTTTAATTGAGGTTGAATGCCATTAAATTGAAAATAAAAATGATGGCTTAGTACTTATTATACAGAGCTTGGTCAATGTTTAGTTATTCCTTAGAATTTATTTATTTTGTCTAACCTTTCTTTAACCAGGACTGTCTCATTGAGATTCACAGATCTCTTTTTCAAGGCCAAGAGGCGTCAACAGCACAACCCACATTTCATACAAAACACAATAAAACAAAAAGAAGTTAAAAGAGTTCAAGTCAAATCCATAAACTTTCTCAAAAGACATCAATCATGCACTTAAAGCCCAGAGAAATCCTCCAGGAGCCGAGTCCATCACTGAGGAGCAGATCTATCAGTCCTAGATCTATCTGAGCGTATCTATGTCTCATATATCTGCGCTGTCATTAAAGTGCCTCAGGTCTGACTCTGATTGGGCCGAGACGAGACAGATCCTCCTCCGTTACAGAGCGGGTTCGAGCCTGAGGTTAAAGGCTCACACAGACTGGGATCTAAAGATAAATTATTACTTTTATATTAAACTTATTTTAATTTAAAGAGAAGTAATCACCAAACTCTATTCATTTACAGTTATTACAGTTATGGAAGTCTTATCTCATGAAGTGAAGACAGCTCTTACTGAGTTTCACTGTTGCTTTAAATGTGTTAGAGCAGTGCTTCTCAACTGGTGGGTAGGGCCCCAAATTTGGGTCATGGGGAGGTTGAATATACCATTTGAGTGTTAATCAGAGTGTTAATTATTAAACCAGGTCTAAACCAGGTCTAAACCAGGTCTAAACCAGGTCTAAACCAGGACTAAACCAGGACTAAACCAGGACTAAACCAGGACTAAACCAGGTCTAAACCAGGACTAAACCAGGTCTAAACCAGGTCTAAACCAGGTCTAAACCAGGACTAAACCAGGTCTAAACCAGGTCTAAACCAGGACTAAACCAGGACTAAACCAGGTCTAAACCAGGTCTAAACCAGGTCTAAACCAGGACTAAACCAGGACTAAACCAGGTCTAAACCAGGACTAAACCAGGTCTAAACCAGGTCTAAACCAGGACTAAACCAGGACTAAACCAGGTCTAAACCAGGACTAAACCAGGGCTAAACCAGGGCTAAACCAGGACTAAACCAGGTCTAAACCAGGTCTAAACCAGGGCTAAACCAGGACTAAACCAGGTCTAAACCAGGACTAAACCAGGGCTAAACCAGGTCTAAACCAGGTCTAAACCAGGTCTAAACCAGGACTAAACCAGGGCTAAACCAGGACTAAACCAGGTCTAAACCAGGTCTAAACCAGGACTAAACCAGGGCTAAACCAGGACTAAACCAGGACTAAACCAGGACTAAACCAGGACTAAACCAGGGCTAAACCAGGACTAAACCAGGTCTAAACCAGGTCTAAACCAGGTCTAAACCAGGGCTAAACCAGGACTAAACCAGGGCTAAACCAGGACTAAACCAGGACTAAACCAGGACTAAACCAGGACTAAACCAGGACTAAACCAGGTCTAAACCAGGTCTAAACCAGGTCTAAACCAGGTCTAAACCAGGACTAAACCAGGACTAAACCAGGACTAAACCAGGTCTAAACCAGGACTAAACCAGGTCTAAACCAGGTCTAAACCAGGTCTAAACCAGGACTAAACCAGGTCTAAACCAGGACTAAACCAGGACTAAACCAGGACTAAACCAGGACTAAACCAGGTCTAAACCAGGACTAAACCAGGTCTAAACCAGGTCTAAACCAGGTCTAAACCAGGACTAAACCAGGTCTAAACCAGGTCTAAACCAGGACTAAACCAGGACTAAACCAGGTCTAAACCAGGTCTAAACCAGGTCTAAACCAGGACTAAACCAGGACTAAACCAGGTCTAAACCAGGACTAAACCAGGTCTAAACCAGGTCTAAACCAGGACTAAACCAGGACTAAACCAGGTCTAAACCAGGACTAAACCAGGGCTAAACCAGGACTAAACCAGGTCTAAACCAGGTCTAAACCAGGGCTAAACCAGGACTAAACCAGGTCTAAACCAGGACTAAACCAGGGCTAAACCAGGTCTAAACCAGGTCTAAACCAGGACTAAACCAGGGCTAAACCAGGACTAAACCAGGTCTAAACCAGGTCTAAACCAGGACTAAACCAGGGCTAAACCAGGACTAAACCAGGACTAAACCAGGACTAAACCAGGGCTAAACCAGGACTAAACCAGGTCTAAACCAGGTCTAAACCAGGTCTAAACCAGGGCTAAACCAGGACTAAACCAGGGCTAAACCAGGACTAAACCAGGACTAAACCAGGACTAAACCAGGACTAAACCAGGTCTAAACCAGGTCTAAACCAGGACTAAACCAGGTCTAAACCAGGTCTAAACCAGGTCTAAACCAGGACTAAACCAGGTCTAAACCAGGGCTAAACCAGGACTAAACCAGGACTAAACCAGGGCTAAACCAGGACTAAACCAGGACTAAACCAGGTCTAAACCAGGTCTAAACCAGGTCTAAACCAGGACTAAACCAGGTCTAAACCAGGTCTAAACCAGGTCTAAACCAGGACTAAACCAGGTCTAAACCAGGTCTAAACCAGGACTAAACCAGGTCTAAACCAGGTCTAAACCAGGTCTAAACCAGGTGTAAACCAGGACTAAACCAGGACTAAACCAGATGATGTTTGTATATGTTACTGTATTTAGTTACTAACCTTGATCTCAGTACAGAACCTCTCTCCTCCTCTGTAACTCCTCTCTCCTCTGTAACTCCTCTCTCCTCCTCTGTAACTCCTCTCTCCTCCTCTGTAACTCCTCTCTCCTCCTCTGTAACTCCTCTCTCCTCCTCTGTAACTCCTCTGTAACTCCTCTCTCCTCTCTAACTCCTCTCTCCTCCTCTGTAACTCCTCTCTCCTCCTCTGTAACTCCTCTGTAACTCTTCTCTCCTCCTCTGTAACTCCTCTCTCCTCCTCTGTAACTCCTCTCTCCTCCTCTGTAACTCCTCTCTCCTCCTCTGTAACTCCTCTGTAACTCCTCTCTCCTCCTCTGTAACTCCTCTCTCCTCCTCTGTAACTGCTCTCTCCTCCTCTGTAACTGCTCTCTCCTCCTCTGTAACTGCTCCCTCCTCTCTAACTCCTCTCTCCTCTGTAACTCCTCTCTCCTCCTCTGTAACTCCTCTCTCCTCCTCTGTAACTCCTCTCTCCTCTGTAACTCCTCTCTCCTCCTCTGTAACTCCTCTCTCCTCCTCTGTAACTCCTCTCTCCTCCTCTCTAACTCCTCTCTCCTCTGTAACTCCTCTCTCCTCCTCTGTAACTCCTCTCTCCTCCTCTGTAACTCCTCTCTCCTCCTCTGTAACTGCTCTCTCCTCCTCTGTAACTCCTCTCTCCTCCTCTGTAACTCCTCTCTCCTCTGTAACTCCTCTCTCCTCCTCTCTAACTCCTCTCTCCTCTGTAACTCCTCTCTCCTCCTCTGTAACTCCTCTCTCCTCTGTAACTCCTCTCTCCTCCTCTCTAACTCCTCTCTCCTCTGTAACTCCTCTCTCCTCCTCTGTAACTCCTCTCTCCTCCTCTGTAACTCCTCTCTCCTCCTCTCTAACTCCTCTCTCCTCTGTAACTCCTCTCTCCTCCTCTGTAACTCCTCTCTCCTCCTCTGTAACTCCTCTCTCCTCCTCTGTAACTCCTCTCTCCTCCTCTGTAACTCCTCTGTAACTCCTCTCTCCTCCTCTGTAACTCCTCTCTCCTCCTCTCTAACTCCTCTCTCCTCTGTAACTCCTCTCTCCTCCTCTGTAACTCCTCTCTCCTCCTCTGTAACTCCTCTCTCCTCCTCTGTAACTCCTCTGTAACTCCTCTCTCCTCCTCTGTAACTCCTCTCTCCTCCTCTCTAACTCCTCTCTCCTCTGTAACTCCTCTCTCCTCCTCTGTAACTCCTCTCTCCTCCTCTCTAACTCCTCTCTCCTCTGTAACTCCTCTCTCCTCCTCTGTAACTCCTCTCTCCTCTGTAACTCCTCTCTCCTCCTCTCTAACTCCTCTGTAACTCCTCTCTCCTCCTCTGTAACTCCTCTCTCCTCCTCTCTAACTCCTCTGTAACTCCTCTCCTCCTCTGTAACTCCTCTCTCCTCCTCTGTAACTCCTCTCTCCTCCTCTGTAACTCCTCTCTCCTCCTCTGTAACTCCTCTCTCCTCCTCTCTCCTCCTCTGTAACTCCTCTCTCCTCCTCTCTCCTCCTCTGTAACTCCTCTCTCCTCCTCTCTCCTCCTCTCTAACTCCTCTCTCCTCCTCTGTAACTCCTCTCTCCTCTGTAACTCCTCTCTCCTCCTCTCTAACTCCTCTGTAACTCCTCTCCTCCTCTGTAACTCCTCGGAGGGTCCTAACACAGTTTTAAATAAGTATTGATCTGGAAACGTGCTGCTGTTACTTATTTATCCTGCTCATAACTCGATCGCTGTCTGTGTTGTGAGCGGTGCGTGGAGCCGTCCCATTGATTATTCCAGTTACAGCCTGGGTCGATAATGGAAATGATGGGCGTAATGGGGGAAAAGAGGATATTTAACAAACTGGTCCCAGATCAGCTGCACACGCTCAAGGTCAGGGTTTGATATAGAAGAGGTTATTATACAGAAGAGACGAGGAGAGGGGATAAATGTGATTAAAAAGGGCTGAAAAACGCTCTAAGGTACTGTCCAGAGTGCGGAGGGGTCAGTCAGGGAGATTGGATGTGACCCTCAGCTTCCATCATAAAAGATATTGTTTTTGGCCCAAAAGTACTACATTTCAGTGGTTTTGTCTGACGTGTGTGTGTCTCTTCTGCTCTCACTCTGCTCTAACTGCACAGTAAATCAAAAATGTATTATTGCAAAAAATAAAAATAAAAAAACACACTGTCCATATCGCACGAAACTAACGCGTTTTGCCAAATCTGCAAAGGTTTGATTGTGGTTCGGCCTTTCGCTTATTCAAAGATGGAGTTTCCGTTTTCTGAATCCGTAATTTTTTGAAAACTCTGAGGAGTTTTGGTCTCACAACGAGAGCCGCTCGGTGTTACGTCAGGCGCTGCGAGGCTTTTCTGTCTTACGCTCATACTTTTTCTGATACTTATGGTGAGCTAATTCATCTTCTACAATCATAAAACACAATAATATTCAAGAAAAGACCCATTTTTTGAGCAAAACTTGTAACTGTGAGTTAAACCAGTAGTGTCTGATTTATTCTGTGTTTTGCATTTTATTCATTAAAAGGAACATTAAACGTCCTACTAGGGATTGAAACTTGGCATTGAATAAACTTATTTTTTCAATACCAGTGCTATTGTAACTTTTTTTTTTTTGATGCCACATAGGTATTGTTTAACAGTACCCAGCCCTAATCAGGACTCACTTTTATTTAGACTTTATGAGAATGGCTCCAGAAAACCACAAGATCTTAAATTTACTGGCTATGTCCGAATGTCCAGCTCTATACAGTGGACTATTGTGCACTCATTTTGTGAATGATTCAGACTCGCTCACTATTTTTCTCTCAGCGGTGATCATGTGACTCTGGCGTCTGTGTAAAGAAGTTCGGCAAAACTCCGCTGATAAAGTTCTTCTGTGATAAACCTGACCACACTCAGATGTTTTAGTATTTATAGATAAATAATAGTCATACATGTGATATTTAACATGAATTATGGCTGTAATGAATAAAACAGAGTGGATTATTGCAGCTCTGTGCCTTACGTGGGGAGGCTGAACGCTGGCTAAGCTAACGTTAGCAATTTTACACTGCAGCGGTTTATTTAAGAGCTTTTTATTTCTGATTACGACGTGACAGAAGTAAACACAGCTGGGTTTCTAACTGGGTTCATTCAGACGTGTTGTGTACAGTTTAAAGTCCTGTCGCGGTCCCGCTGTTCTCCTCCGAAACAAAGCATTCTGGTCTATACTGACCTCTAGTGACCATGGCTGTCCACTACTTTTCAAAATGCATTGTGGGAAATTTTGAGTGCATTTTTTTTATCCATTAGACATTCGGACACCACTACAAAATGGCGTGACCACTACAGTGCACTACAGAGGGATTAGGGAGGACGTTCGAACACAGCCATTGTTCATTTTCAAATGGAACTACTCTGCTGTTTACTCTCTGTGTGGTGTAGAACATTTGCAGGATCCACAGCGCCGTTTGCTGGACAAATATGTGTACTACAGTTTGATCACACTAACTGTCGTTCTCTTCACACCTCAGAGTTTTTGTGTAAATGCGACTTGCAGGCTGCAGCGCTGTTGCGTTTGCGTGGCCAGCGTGGTCCCTGGTTTAGCCCTGGTTTAGCCTTGGCAGCACAGCGACACTTTGCCTCACAGTAAGAAGGTCCTGGGTTCGATTCCTGGACAACACAGGTTCTTTCTGAGTGAAGTTAGCATGCTCTTGACCATGATCAGCAAAGAACAAATTTTTCTACGGGGCCAATAAAACAAAACGTCAGGAGGAACTGTTGACGTTCATCTGTCCTTCTTTAGCCTGCCCTGTGTTGAAATGTATCTAAAACAGAAGTAGATTAGAACATATTGTCATTAAACCAGTGCAGCCCATGTTAGTGAATGTTTTTACCGCTGGCCTGTGAGTAAATTCCCAGAGCGTCCCGACTGCTGACCCTCCTCTGGCTCCGCTCTGGAGTTGGCAGCGGTGGCAGCATTAAGCAGCACTGACGGAGGATTTTGGCTTCGTAAAGACGTCCCGTAATATTTCTTTATTAACGGCTCCATTAAAGGCTGCTGTGAAGGACAAACAGGACGTCCCGCTGTTTCCAAAGCTCTACATCAACAACATGAGCACACCGCTGGACCACAGCCACTGTCTGAGCGCCGGACGTCCCGCTGAAATCAGAGGCCTCCATCTAGAGCCATGTTCTAGACTCTGTACATGTGTGTTTTTGGACATTTAGCGCCAACCCTGACCTCTCCCCTCTCTTCTCTCCTCTCTCTTGTCTGTTGCAGGTCCTGGTGTCGGTACAGTCTCTGATCCTCGTAGCTGAACCGTACTTTAACGAACCGGGATACGAGCGTTCTCGAGGCACTCCCAGCGGCACACAGAGCTCCAGAGAGTACGACGGGAACATCCGACAGGCCACGGTGAAGTGGGCGATGCTGGAGCAGATCAGGAACCCCTCGCCCTGCTTCAAAGAGGTACAACCAGCATTCATTTAACGCTTTTCTGTTTTGTCTTAGCGACGGGAAACGCTGTGTTTTTTTAAAAACTGCCTCAGGACTGAAAACTTTGATAACACGTTATGTCCCATCTTACTGTTAATCTTGCAGTAACAACAAAATTCACACTTCTGCAGTATTGTTGATAGATTCTGATGTTTTTGAAGGCGTCACACTAAAAACTAATCATTCCTTCTCTGACCCATTACCTTGCCTGAAAGTTCTACCAAAATCCAAACTTTATTTTTTGAGTTGTCTTTCGTACAAATACACAAACAAACCAACGCTTTTTGAAGCTAACAGATTCTGGGGTAACATGAATACACCATCATTATTGCAGCTGTGGTAAATTTGGAAGCCATTGGGAGCCATTTGTAAGTTTTAATGTATTTTTTTCTGTGTGAAGAAAAAATGTTATAATGGCATAAAGCAGTTGTTGCACAGCCCAAATAAACAGAGATGAGATTTTTACACTACTGAAATATGTATATTACACAAATTAAAAATATAATTTATTCACCTGAAAATCATAAAATATTAAACTATTTAGATCCATTTTTAAAATGAACTTGTAATGACTGGGATTTACTTCTATTATTTCAATTATATGCAGTAGCAGAACATGCGTATATACTGCCAAATGTTTTGCCTCAAATTCAACTACCGTATTTTCTGGACTATAAGTGGCTCCGGAGTATAAGTCACAATAGCCAAAAAATGCATAATGAAGAAGGAAAAAAACATATACAAGCCGCACTGGACAATAAGTCACATTTTTGGGGGAAATTTATTTTACAGAATCCGACACCAAGAACAGACATTTCATGTTGAAAGGCAAGTTATAGTAATAATAGAATAGAGAACAACAGCTGAATAGGTGTGCGCTATGCTAACGTAACACATTGATGGTTATTCAGCTACATGAAGCATAAACAACGAACTGAATAGGTGTCTCGTATGTTAACGTAATATATTAACAGTTATTCACATAACTATAGCATAAAGAACATAATATAACAAGTTCACCAAACTCACCATCTCACTCCTAATCGCTAAATCCTTTAAATTCTTCATCCTCGGTGTCGCTTCTGAACAACTCCGCCAACTCCGGAGGTAGACGAAGCGCCGCTTCCTCCTCTGCGTGGCTGTCGTCAGACTCAGCATCAGTTCCATTTCCAATTATTCCGCTCTTTCTCAGTTGTCTTTATAGCCTAAGTTGTTAGTGGTAATGTTTACATTTTAAATTGTCAGTGGTACAGGTGCAGCAGATGCTGGGACACAAGCCTAGAGCGCCCTCTAACCAACACCTGACATATTTTAATATATAAGTCACACCTGAGTATACGTCGCACCTCTAGCAGACGATGGAAAAAAGTGCAACTTATAGTCTGGAAAATATGGTACTCCCCTGTACTTGTGGGAAGAGCGCAGAACTCCAGTTAAACGGCCTGATCGAGCTCTGACTGCAGCCTGACTAAAAACTCTTTATGTGAACACACTGAGTGATTTTTGTAACCTTGAAAACAACACAGGCTTTTATCTTGAGTATTTTCTACCATTCCCTGTGTAGCATCCTTCTCCTTAAGCTGCGTCTGTCTCTCATAACTCCTCCACTTCCTCCTCTGACCTCCAGATATCACAGATCTCTGCCTCCACTTTTACAACCGCACCAATAAATAAATGAATGCATAGACGATCTGTGTGTTTGTTCAAGGTGAGTCCGCTGATGTGCTTTTTCTTCTCTCTCTGGGGAGAAGCGCCGTTATAAATCCTCGCCGTATTAATTCCTCTTCTGGAGATAGGACCGGTGTAAAGATATGTTGGTGTGAGAGATGGATAGCGCCGCGGAGGATAGTAATCTCGAAAAGACGTCAGAGGAAGAACAAATGAACAGGTTTAGAAATGGGAAAGGGAATGGCCCGGCGTGTGACAGGAGGAGGACAGAAGAGAGACGAGGGAATGGAACTGGAGTTTGGATTTTCACTTTTACAACAAGGGAGAAATTAAATTGGACATCAGAATATTCCCAATCCTTTTAGAATGTAAGCAACGTGAAGGGTGCCATGATCTAAACAGACCACAGAACATTTTCAATGGAGGAATTAGCATTAGCCACAGATCACACAACTTCTGCAGCAGTGGCTGAGTAGAGACACTCGCCCACGAACCTGTGGCAGCGGCAGCCACACCTCTGTCAGTCTGTCCCAGGGCAGCTGTGGTACAGAAGACGCTCACCACCACAGAGTGTGACTGAGCAGGGAAGCAAGAATGCACCTGACTGTGAAGAGACTTTGAGTGGAACATTAGCGAGTGTGTTGACGTTTAGCTGTTTTATTTATCATAGTAATTAGCATATATGCTAAAGGCTACGTAAGATAGGTTTATGATAGGTTTATGTTGGACGGTGGTTACAGAAATGTGTCGGACCACAACAGTTTGTCAGCGTTTGCTCAGGTTTATTATCATTCTCCACTAACCTTACTGTGTAATAAGTTCACTTTAAAAGGAACTGACTCAGATTAATTCAAAGTATTTTTAACATTTCAACAAGAATCATTCATTGTTGCCATCAAAAATGTCTTATCTGTAGGGATGTAACGATTCATGATTTTCTGTTCACGATTACGATTTTTTTTTTCTATTTTTATTAGCAGACTTAGTTGCAGTATAATTATGACAAAATATTTTTTTTTACAGAGCCTATCTGTGTCTCCTAATCAAACTTCAATTGTTGTACATTTCATAATTACTGAGATGTAATTAAAAAAGTAGATATTAAAACAATAACATCTAAAATTTACAAAAATATATAACATAATTTGTTAGTGACTTATATTAACATCTTTCTACTCTTCTTCAAAAACAAAAACACTTTAGTAGCAAGCAATGCACAGAGAAGCAGCTCATCATGAATCCACTCCTCAAGAAATATACAATGGGCCTAATATAAGGCAAGTCTTGTAAAAATATCAGTGAGGAAAGAAACATCCTTAGTTAAAAATCTGATCTCCATGGAAACGCTCCGGGGGAGGGGCCAATGAAACTTCAGATTAACATTTACCTGTTGTTAGCCACTTAGCTTTGCTTTAGCTCGCTGCTAACAACAAGCTACACTCCCGAGTCGTTCCGAGTAATTAGTAAAAAGTGCAGCCTTTTCACGTCGGGCTCGTGATTTTATGAGTTCTGTAAACTAAAACTTGATATAAATGCATGTTTCTTTGAAGTAAAATGGCCAGGTGATGATGTCTAGCTCCAAACACCTGAGCCAGATTACACCAGTGGCCTGCGCTGGATTAAAGGGACATTGCGATTCATTTTTTCCCACACCGATTCAAAATTTCTTTCTTTTGCATCAATTTTTAGCCGAGTTACGAAGAATCATTACATCCCTACTTCTATCTACTTATCTGATGTTTTTAGTTTGCCACTGGCTTGCTCGTGGCTTGTAGGTAACCCTTACAAGCAAAAACGTAGCTTAAATCCAGCTGTTAGGTTTATATTTTCCATGTAAAAATAGTTTTTGATAGAGTTTGTTGGAGCAGTAGGAGACAGAGCTTTGTCCAATCACAGGCCTGTGGTAAAGAGCTCTTCTCCCATTGGCTGTCGGCCTTTATTAGGACCGGTTTGATTTGAGAGTATTGTAGTTTTTAGTCCAGGAGCAGAGCTGTCACACCACGTTCGGCTTTAAACATGATCTGAGAACGAAACGAGACTTGTTCCATTTAGCTCCAACACTGAGGGCTTTGTTAAGTGATGTGTGAGAGTTTGGTGCTGAGGAGGCTCTCCGTCACTCACTCACTGTTTCTTAAAGAGACAGTGTCATCTCTCCGAGCACTTCCTGCCACTCCAGAATACTTTGACAACTCTGTCACGTCGATGAGGCCCGTGCTGACAGACGACTCTCCCACAGCTACTACGACTCCATCATGTGCTCCCAATAAATGTTGTCCTAGAGCTGTGAAGGACAGAATGGAGACTCTGGATTTCTCTGAGGAAGTTTATTTACTGTCAGTGCTAATATTTCCATCATAGGGAATTGTAAAAGCTAAGATAAGGCAGGTCAAAAGTTATCCACAAAGAGGACAGAACTGGAGCTGTTCTTTTACAGCTGTTCTCTAACAACAGACTTTTTTCACACTTCCACATTTTCAAGTCGTGTCGTGAGACTTCCTGTAGCCGTTGTGCCATAACACAGCCAGGCCCAAAAATAAAAACGTTTTTGCTCTGACAACGACCAGCTCCTGGCCTATATTTGATCCTAAACAGATGCAGAGATAAAAGACACAGTTTATTACAGAATATTACTCAAAATGTTATTTGTATTTAGAGCATGAGCATGTTTTTATTTACAAAACATCAGCATGGCTCTCACTGTGAGTCAGACTCAGCTGTAAATAAATAAACTATAGCTCTGTGCTCTGTTTATCTGCTGAGCTAATGCTAATGTTGTCAGCATTTCAGCTTTCGCCTTTACTTTCCTGGATATTCGTGAATAAATTCTTTATAAGATTATGTGTAGCCTTTGTCCAGCTGTTGATTTTTCTGCCTCTGTAACCCTCTCTACGTCTGCAAACCTGAAATTTAGTGAGCTTATTTAAAACACTCGCTCCATTCTTCCTTAGACCAGCGCTGACCGGAAATGGGATAACACCACGAGTAACATCTTCCAGTTATTGTGAAAAAGTTTAATTATCACTGTTGCCTCACAGCAGGGAGGTCCCAGGTTCGATTCCTGGACCAGACTGGGACTTTCTGTGGCGTTGGCATGTTCTCTCCTCTGATGGATTTCCTACTGCTCCAGCTCGCTTCTGCTGACCACGATCTGCTGTAGAGGATATTAATGACATAACGTTTTAGTGAAGTTACTCAGGATAATCTCCTCCTCTCTTCTCTGAACTGATCCGGTCTTCAGTGAGCTCCGTGTTTAACCTGAGTGTGATCGTAGCTGACGGCTGCTGCATTATTCAGACGTCAGCCTGTTTTCTGAGGCTAAAAATAACCCGGGCTTCTCCAGCACTCACCAAAATAACTCTGGATACAGACCGGAAATAATGAGTTTAAATAAAATACATTATACATCCTACACTAGACCTGCGGCAGAGTGGTTAGCCGGTCTCCTGCTGCCCTCCTCCCGGTCTTACACAGAGGTTTTATTTGTTCTCTGTGTGAATGGAGCTGTGGCCCAGAGGCAGCGGAGTCTGTGATGGAGCTCAGACAGAAAACCCTCAGGTCTGGATCAAAGAAATTTGATTTTTCTTTTGATTTATTTACGGTGTTTTTGTGTGATAGGTTATAACAGCTGTCAATCAAGGTTCAGTCCTGGTTTAGACCTGGTTCAGTCCTGGTTCAGACCTGGTTTAGACCTGGTTTAGACCTGGTTCAGACCTGGTTTAGACCTGGTTCAGACCTGGTTCAGTCCTGGTTCAGACCTGGTTCAGACCTGGTTCAGACCTGGTTCAGTCCTGGTTCAGACCTGGTTCAGTCCTGGTTCAGACCTGGTTTAGACCTGGTTTAGACCTGGTTCAGACCTGGTTCAGTCCTGGTTCAGACCTGGTTTAGACCTGGTTCAGACCTTGTTCAGTCCTGGTTCAGACCTGGTTTAGACCTGGTTCAGACCTGGTTCAGACCTGGTTCAGTCCTGTATCTCTGGTGAAGGTCTCCGTTTGACTTATTTCTTCATTTCCTGTTTGTCGTGGTGCGTTCAGGGTCAGTAACAGAGTCTGAATCCTTAAACCGTCCTCAGATCTGGCCCCGCTCTGATGGACTGTGGCTCTGATGGACTGTGGCTCTGATGGACTGTGGCTCTGATGGACTGTGGCTCTGATGGACTGTGGCTCTGATGGACTGTGGCTCTGATGGACTGTGGCTCTGATGGACTGTGGCTCTGATGGACTGTGGCTCTGATGGACTGTGGCTCTGATGGACTGTGGCTCTGATGGACTGTGGCTCTGGCTCTGGCTCAGGCTCCGGCCTCAAAAACGACGACTGGTCAAAGTCCATCTGCAGCTGGATCAGCATCAGCAGAGAGAGTGGGAAATACTGGGGTTTTAAACATGATGGGACTAAAAGAGAATGTTTTTAAGAAGAAACAGGAGAAGAGACCAGCAGAGGGCAGCAGAGTGTTATGGTCTTTTGGACATAATCAAAGAAAAAAGCTGTTCACTTCCTTAAACTTTGTGTCTGATCCATTTTCCTCCCAAAGTAAAAATGTGAGGAATCAGTGGAAACAGAGCTGTGCACCGTCTTTTGGATGAATGACTGAGAGCAGACTGGATGTAGAGGGCTGGTTGCTGAGCATTCTGAGGCCTCAGAAACTCAGTGCCAGAGAATACAGTAAGGAGGAAACAGAACACAGCTCCAGGTCTGTTTCTGAGGAGGAACGACATTAGAACATGGAGACAGAGGAGACTTTAATGTCAAACAACACATTCACCTTTGGTGGATTATATGTTGACAACATTTCTTGGTAATTTATTGTCTACTCTTGGAAATCTTGAATTATTTCTCTTTTAAAGGGGAACTATGCAACTTTTCTAGTTTCTTCTCTGTTTTGGTCGCATTTTTCTCTACAGAGCGTCTTTGACATTTGGGAATAAAGCACTAGGATAAAAACTGTAGCTTGTTGTTCTTACAAAGCTGTTTTTTTTTTCACCAAGATACACCAGGGGGCGCTGCAGGGGCCTTATTCACCCTGCAACAACTTCTTTGTCCATCACACCAACTCTGAAACTGTTTGGTAATGCTCTTTCTTTAAATGGTGCTACATTTGTAAGGAACGTGCGTTTGTGGGATGAGCTGCAGAGTCTGTGGGCGGAGCCAAATCTGACAGTGCTTTTTTCTGTGTCTTGTTTGGTGGATTGATTTACAGAAATCTGAAGAAACAATGCAATTTTTAACAAACTGTTGCGTGTGTAGGGCTGTGTTGTGGCTTATGCATGAACATGAGGCTGCTGTGTTTAAGGCCAGTGGTGTTAAATCGATCAGAGTGACACAGGATCAGAGACAAAGACACACGACCTTTAGAGAAAATACACCTTCTGCATATTCAAGACTGTTTTTTCTGAATAAGAAAGAAAAAATGAGATTGCGTACGAAATTACAAGCAAGACGTTTTAAGGGGCATTATCTGAGCGTTTATTTTGCCTTGTTTGGGTTACTTTTAGTTTACATTTCCCTGATATTGTCCTTGAAAACGTCCTGGAAATCGCTCTTTAAAAATCGCCTGTTACACCCTTGAGCTCATGCACGGAGTTGAAATAAATCCAGAGGAAGCCAAAGTACAATTCAATTTCCCTTGAGCCGCTCTGGAGGGAAACGGACCAATCACAGCTCAGCTCCGGAGGGAAACGGACCAATCACAGCTCAGCTCCGGAGGGAAACGGACCAATCACAGCTCAGCTCCGGAGGGAAACGGACCAATCATGTCCGTTTTAAAAAAAGAAGAAAAACAAAAACAAATCCACATCTGTCCGACCAACCACCACAGATGCTGCGCTGCATACTGATGCGGTCTCCATGGCGACGGTTACCAGGGGCGACGGGGGACCACAGTGACGGTTACCAAGGACAACCGGGGATGTCACTGTGGAGCTGCAGCTGGATTATTATTATTATTATTATTATTATTATTATTATTATTAATAATGAGCAGAGAAAACTCTCAGGCTGTTTTTGATAAAAGGTAGAAATAACTGTGGTGCAATGTAAATGGAAGTGGGAGCTGATATTTAAAGACTGGATACTGGAGGAGAACTGGTCCATCTACAGGAAATGTCCCACTGTGAATGAATGAATGAATGAATGAATGAATGAATGGATGGATGGAGGGATGGAGGGAGGGAGGGTTGACTGTCTCCGAGTGTTGGCCCCCATGGAAGGTCCATCTGAATCCAGGACTAAACTGTGTCAAAACTAGGACTAAAGCAGGTTTAAAGCAGGTCTAAACCAGGATAAATCTGGGTCTAAACCAGGATAAATCTGGGTCTAAACCAAAATTAGGACACATCCTAAACTGTGTCAAAACAAAGACAAAACTAGGACTCAATCAGGTTTAAACCAGGTCTAAGCAAGGACTAAACCAGGATAAATCTAGGTCTAAACCAGGACTAAGCCAGAACAAAATTAGGACACATTCAGGACTAAACCAGAAGTAAACCAGGACCAGTCCAGGACTAAACCAGAGCTGAACCAGGGCTAAACTAAACTTTAAATGTATATCCCATCCACAGCAGGACTACAACAGGAATAAAAGTCTCTACATTAAACTAAAGCAGGACTTGGGCTGCAGAAGAATCCTGAGTACCACCTGTGGGACCCGTACCACAGTTTGAGAACCCCTGCTCTAAAACACTGTACTCTTGTATTTTTAAAAACATCTGCAGCTCACCTGGAGTCTGTCCCGCTGCCTCGCACAGACTCAGATTCTAACCTTTTGTTTGTTTGTTTGTTTTCCAGGTGATCCATAAACACTTCTACCTGAAGAGGGCAGAGATCATGTCCCAGTGCGAGGAGTGGATCACCGACATCCAGCAGTACAGCACGGACAAACGGGTCGGCCGCACCATGTCCCACCACGCGGCCGCGCTCAAGGTACGGGACGCTCATTCCTCAGTCGGGACGATACACGAGTTACATTCACGGTCGGTTTGTCTCATGGAAAAATCAGAATCATTAACGAACGCACGCAAAAATGAGCAGAGTCTGATTTATGAGAGGATAAATATGGATCCATCCGCAGGAGAAAGTAGTCCCCAGCTCTGTGGAGGTTTGATGACATGAGGGCAAAGAGTCAGAGTCCAGACTTGAACCTACAGCGCGGTGGCAGGCTGTAGTTGCCCTGTTTGTGTCACCACTCTACCAACTGAGAGCAGAATAAACATGTTAAGGTCTAAAACACAAACTGCGTACTATCTAGGACTAAGTGAGGACCTAACTAGGACCAGGCTCAGGACCCATCCAGCTTTATCTTGAGTTCACAAACTCTCAAAATTCATTCAGCTGATTCACTTGGACCAGTGGTGTGGTGTTATTGTCGTGAGTGGGCAGGTTTAGGTTTGTCGACAACTAGAACAACAAGATAAACACAAAATATCTTCTAACAATGTTTTTATTATGTTGTTGAGCTAAAATATTCTAGTCCATCCTCTTTACAAACGTTTTCAACAGAAGAGCAGTCTGGTGTAACTTGGAATGAACCAGGACACAGCACAGGGGACTAAACTATGTCTAAATGAAGTATTAAACCAGGATATAAATCAATACAGTGTTGCCAACTTAGCGACTTATTTTCAAAAAAGCGACAAATGTAGCGACTTTTTCTGGTGTTGCTGCGACTTTGACGACTCATGAAAAACGTGAAAGCACTTCTCACTGCTCTACTCTCTCGTTAGCTCCTCCTCCTCCTGCGTCTCGCCGCCAGCAGCTGCTGTTGTGCTCTTAACTCCGCCTCTTTCCCTCTGCCACTGACCAATCAGCACGCAGGTCTGTCAGCTGCAGGCAACTCAGAGCAGGAGCTTTTTTATTTACGTTTATTCAACAAATTTGTGCATACTAATATTTTACAGACATTACAGCACTGTTCAATAGTACATAAAACATTTATAATGATAATAATAAAAATATAAGTATTTTTGCCAGTTATGTCCCTAATTTGCATATAAATAATATGCAGTTTCCTGTTAGAGTATATGCAGATCTCTTGAAATATTTGGAGATATTTGGTGCCAGCAGCAGCCACGAGTCATCGGCCTCACTTTCATTTAGATCCATGTGACCAATTATGCAAATTAGGCGATGACGTCATCTGGCGACTTCTAGCGACTTTTAGGAGTTGGCAACACTGAATCGATAAATTCAGGTTTAAAGTAAATTAAACAAGAACTAAAGGCGTACAGACTCCAGCATTAAAGCCTCCAATAACCACGATGGAGTGAAAGAGAAATGAAGTTAGTTGTGAGAGAAGAGGAAGCAGAGGATTCACCAAAGCCTGAACACTTTATCAAACAAAGAACTAAACTGAAACATGAATCTAAAACTAAAGCCGGACTGAATCCGAGCTGAACCGAGTGCGTTGTTACTAACTCCTGCCTCTCTCCTCAGCGTCACAGCGCCCAGCTCAGAGAGGAGCTGCTGAAGCTGCCGTGTCCCGAGGGCCTCGAACCCGACGCCGACGAATTCACCGAGAAGAGCTCCGCCCTCCTCAAAGATCTGACCAATCAGGACGCGGAGAAGCCCGGCGGCAGCCACGACGCCTCCGAGGGCCAGCTATGAGAAATCAAAACGAAACAAACCGAACTTTCTGCTTTCCTCCCATTTACTAACGACTAAGACTGCGGCTCCGACGCGGCCGACACTTCCTTTGTCCATATTTGTATGTAAAGATCGTCACTGCAGCGAGGGGAAAACCAAAAAAACAAAATAATAATAAAGGAGTCGTCCCCGGAAGAGTTTTATTTACCTGTACAAGAGTGTAACATTTGTGCTTTTTCCAATGTGAGATAACCACTGATGATGATGATGGTATGTTATTGTACGATAATGAGCAAATACAGAGTCTATAAGGGAACTGCCTTCAGGAGGACCGCCGTGTACTCAATGTTTTTCTTTGTTTTTCTTTACGTTTGGACTCGGAGGAGGGTAATTTAAGTTTATAAGGTTTAGGTTGAAGGGAGACGGGGTTTTTCTGGGGCTGCAGTGTTGAGTTGGTCTTAAAATCTGCTTTTACTGAAGAAGAAAAAACTCGAGAAATAAACTGGTTTTAACTGATGCAGCGGTGACAAGGTTTAACTTCAACACACGCACAAAACGGAGGATGCTTCTCTGACGCTCTGACGGGTTTCTATAAAATAACACAACAAAGACTTTAAAAAGGTGGACTGGGACCAAACCATAGGCCGAACCTGAACTAAACCAGGTCTAAAGCAACTGCTGAAACCGGCTTAAACTCCATCATTTATCCAGGAGTAAACCAGGACCAAACCAGATCGAACTTGGACTAAACCAGGACTTAATTTAGATTAGGTACAAGAAACACGTTATTTAGACTTCCACAAGGGACCGGACACAGACACAGTAGCTCAGTTTTTAACAAAAACACTAGGAAAAGGTAAAATAGGTATAGAATAATAATAAACAACATACTGTCAATAAAATATAACAGATAAAAGAATACAAGCATCATTTACAAATCTACAAAAAATAAGAATACAAGTAAATGTGTAATAGGTAAAGATAGACTTTATACAAACAGGAGGGGTAAGGATATGGTTTCAGTAATAGAGCATTTACTCCTGAACTAGAAAATCCCTGGTTTGAGTCCAGGTTTGCGCTCTTTATTTTTTTACCATTGTGGGATAGGGACAATGCCGTTACAGTGATTTAGCTGATGATGCACTTTTTTAGATAAAATTATTTCAAACCTGCACACAACACACATCACATGAAAATGTTTAATAAAACACGTAACAAACAAATAACCAGGTGCATGTTTGGAAAATGGGACGGAGGAAGCAATGAAGAAATGGATAAAAAAAAAGCCTCTACTTTGACGATAAACAAAGTTGTTCGTTAGCGGCACAAGATTCTCAAAAATCCCCCGATCATGAACAGATAAAATGTTTTAAAATATCAGCAATGGACAGAAAAACATCCTCCATTTTGTTAAAGCAAGTCAGTTTTATTCTTTTTCCACACTGAAGTTGAACAGGAAGGTTTGTTTTTTCATTGCAGTACCACAAGTTGCCACCAGGAAACTTCCTACACACCTTAAAGTTCAGTTTCTTATGCAAATCCCATTATAGATTTTTGAAAATATGTTTTACTTAATCATTTGAAGCCGGTGGTTATGCTTTTTTCAGACTGTTTTAAAAGCCAGATTTTACCCATAATTCTTAACATTTCAGACCGGGATAACGTCGTCTTTTACCGAAAATTCGAGTCACAAATCAAGGTTATGGTTAGAATAAGTTCAGCTGCTGCTTCCGATCGTTCAGAAATATCAGCTCAGAATCTTTCTTTTGCCGTTTATCTTTGGACAAAATGGCCGCCTCGACATGACATTGTTTTTTTTTTTTTTTTTTTTTTTTGTAGCTCAACAAACTAAAAGAAAAAAAAACTAAGAGAGATTTAAGATAAACTCTGCGCCGTGCCTTTGGTCCGCTCCATCCTCCACCAAAACAAACACATTTATATTTTCTTTTTCTACAGATTCATAAACATTTGGGACAAGTTTTTTTTTTTTATTGAGTTCAGTCCGATGCACTTTCTACCGGCCCCTCCTGTCCCGGGACACGATTAAACCCAGCTTGTTCAAAGAAAGTCGACTCAAGTTTTTTTGTATTTAGGGTTTTTAAAATGTGGATTTGCAAAAGTAAAATAAAACAAAGATGGCTGCTTTTCTAGAGCAGTGGGTCTCAAACTGTGGTGAAGGCCCCACTGGTGGCACGCACCTAAAGTTCTGATGTAGTCCGGCTTTAGTTGGGGCTAGTCCTGGTTTAGTCCTGGTTTAGTCCTGGTTTAGACCTGGTTTAGTCCTGGTTTAGTCTTGGTTTAGACCTGGTTTAGACCTGGTTTAGTCCTGGTTTAGACCTGGTTTAGACCTGGTTTAGTCCTGGTTTAGTCCTGGTTTAGACCTGGTTTAGACCTGGTTTAGTCCTGGTTTAGACCTGGTTTAGACCTGGTTTACTTCTGGTTTTGTCCTGCTTTAGACCTGGTTTAGACCTGGTTTAGTCCTGGTTTAGACCTGGTTTAGACCTGGTTTAGTCCTGGTTTAGTCCTGGTTTAGACCTGGTTTAGTCCTGGTTTAGTCCTGGTTTAGACCTGGTTTAGACCTGGTTTAGTCCTGGTTTAGTCCTGGTTTAGACCTGGTTTAGACCTGGTTTAGACCTGGTTTAGTCCTGGTTTAGACCTGGTTTAGACCTGGTTTAGTCCTGGTTTAGACCTGGTTTAGTCCTGGTTTAGTCCTGGTTTAGACCTGGTTTAGACCTGGTTTAGTCCTGGTTTAGTCCTGGTTTAGACCTGGTTTAGACCTGGTTTAGTCCTGGTTTAGACCTGGTTTAGACCTGGTTTACTTCTGGTTTTGTCCTGCTTTAGACCTGGTTTAGACCTGGTTTAGTCCTGGTTTAGACCTGGTTTAGACCTGGTTTAGTCCTGGTTTAGTCCTGGTTTAGACCTGGTTTAGTCCTGGTTTAGTCCTGGTTTAGACCTGGTTTAGACCTGGTTTAGTCCTGGTTTAGTCCTGGTTTAGACCTGGTTTAGACCTGGTTTAGACCTGGTTTAGTCCTGGTTTAGACCTGGTTTAGTCCTGGTTTAGTCCTGGTTTAGACCTGGTTTAGTCCTGGTTTAGTCCTGGTTTAGACCTGGTTTAGACCTGGTTCAGTCCTGGTTCAGACCTGGTTCAGTCCTGGTTTAGACCTGGTTTAGTCCTGGTTTAGACCTGGTTTAGTCCTGGTTTAGACCTGGTTTAGACCTGGTTTAGACCTGGTTTAGACCTGGTTTAGTCCTGGTTTAGTCCTGGTTTAGTCCTGGTTTAGACCTGGTTTAGACCTGGTTTAGTCCTGGTTTAGTCCTGGTTTAGACCTGGTTTAGACCTGGTTTAGTCCTGGTTTAGTCCTGGTTTAGACCTGGTTTAGACCTGGTTTAGTCCTGGTTTAGACCTGGTTTAGACCTGGTTTAGTCCTGGTTTAGACCTGGTTTAGACCTGGTTTAGACCTGGTTTAGTCCTGGTTTAGTCCTGGTTTAGTCCTGGTTTAGACCTGGTTTAGTCCTGGTTTAGTCCTGGTTTAGACCTGGTTTAGACCTGGTTTAGTCCTGGTTTAGACCTGGTTTAGACCTGGTTTACTTCTGGTTTTGTCCTGCTTTAGACCAGGTTTAGACCTGGTTTAGACCTGGTTTAGTCCTGGTTTAGACCTGGTTTAGACCTGGTTTAGTCCTGGTTTAGTCCTGGTTTAGACCTGGTTTAGTCCTGGTTTAGTCCTGGTTTAGACCTGGTTTAGACCTGGTTTAGTCCTGGTTTAGTCCTGGTTTAGACCTGGTTTAGACCTGGTTTAGACCTGGTTTAGTCCTGGTTTAGACCTGGTTTAGTCCTGGTTTAGTCCTGGTTTAGACCTGGTTTAGTCCTGGTTTAGACCTGGTTTAGTCCTGGTTTAGTCCTGGTTTAGACCTGGTTTAGACCTGGTTTAGTCCTGGTTTAGTCCTGGTTTAGACCTGGTTTAGTCCTGGTTTAGACCTGGTTTAGTCCTGGTTTAGACCTGGTTTAGACCTGGTTTAGACCTGGTTTAGTCCTGGTTTAGACCTGGTTTAGTCCTGGTTTAGACCTGGTTTAGTCCTGGTTTAGTCCTGGTTTAGTCCTGGTTTAGACCTGGTTTAGACCTGGTTTAGACCTGGTTTAGTCCTGGTTTAGTCCTGGTTTAGTCCTGGTTTAGACCTGGTTTAGACCTGGTTTAGTCCTGGTTTAGTCCTGGTTTAGACCTGGTTTAGACCTGGTTTAGACCTGGTTTAGTCCTGGTTTAGACCTGGTTTAGACCTGGTTTAGTCCTGGTTTAGACCTGGTTTAGACCTGGTTTAGTCCTGGTTTAGACCTGGTTTAGACCTGGTTTAGTCCTGGTTTAGTCCTGGTTTAGTCCTGGTTTAGACCTGGTTTAGTCCTGGTTTAGTCCTGGTTTAGACCTGGTTTAGACCTGGTTTAGTCCTGGTTTAGTCCTGGTTTAGTCCTGGTTTACACCTGGTTTACACCTGGTTTAGTCCTGGTTTAGACCTGGTTTAGTCCTGGTTTAGTCCTGGTTTAGACCTGGTTTAGTCCTGGTTTAGTCCTGGTTTAGACCTGGTTTAGTCCTGGTTTAGACCTGGTTTAGACCTGGTTTAGTCCTGGTTTAGACCTGGTTTAGACCTGGTTTAGTCCTGGTTTAGTCCTGGTTTAGTCCTGGTTTAGACCTGGTTTAGACCCTGACAGTTTCCATCTCTGAGGATCTTGTTTATTAAATACTTTTTATCATAAGTTTTTCATTATTTCCTAACATTTCTACAGATGACAGTTTCAGGTCCAGTCTTCATCTTTAAGAGTTTGTTTGTTTTACATCCCATGACGGAGGTGTGTCCCTCTGCACACGGCTCTACACCGACAGGACGTGTACTCAGGTAAAAGTACTGCTACTTCATTAAACTGTACTGAGGTCAGTGAAGCGCTCAACAAAAGCATTCTTCAATAACAGGAAAAAATAAATATAACATTAAAGTAAAAGTACTGCAGCTGCCACAGAACTGAGGCCGCGGTGATGGACGAGGCTCCAAACCTGCAACTACTGCCTTTCCAAACACCAACATTCACACAGTCATACATTCACACATTCACACAGTCACACAGGTGAGGTGGTGAAGTGCCTGAGGACACCTGCAGCAGAGACTGATCCTCTAACCTTTGGTTTTGTGGGCGAAAGTACTGAGCTACTGCCGCACTACTACTACTACTACTACTACTACTACTACTACTACTACTACTACTACTACTACTACTACTACTAATCGATTAAAATAAATCCTAACCGTTAATGTTACAGTTCTGAGTTAGGGCAAATTAAACCTAACATTAAGCAACTGTTTCCTAAAATATTCAGCCTATAACTGTCTTTAGTTTAAAAAAGACACTTTTTGTTATTGTTCATGACTTTGAATTTAATTAAAAGCTGTTTTTTGTAAAATGTAGAGAGAGGTGAAGGTGGGTAACAGTTAATGATCATTTGTTAAGTCCATGCATCTCTAGCTACTGCTAAGGTTAATGCATGGCCTTAGACACTGCGGTCAATCAAAAAAATTATTTTACTTAAAAATGTAGTTGAGTAAAAGCCTTTTCTTTCTAAAATGTACAGGAGACACATTACCTGTAAAACTGTTCTTAAGTCAGTTATTAACAGTATCCTTACCTCTAACAGCAGATATGTGTTAATGTTGGGAACATTTCCATAAAAAGTGAAGTGTTTTGATTCTTTATGAGCTCTTACTCTGAAACTCCCAGCCTCTGCTCCCACAATGCACCGCGGCGGTGTCATGGCGGCTCGCTGACTCCTCCTGCTCCACATGTTCACAGATAAACACTGTCCGTCCCGGCGTCAGGCGCATCCAGCACCAAACCTCACCCCCAGATCCTCAGAACCAGGACCAGGTCCAGGTCCAGAACCAGGACCAGACCCAGGACCAGAACCAGGTCCAGACCCAGGACTGACGGGACCTGACTGCCCCCGGGACCTGACGCGATGCTGGACGCGGAGATCTGCGTCCTCCGGGGATTTCTGTCCCGGAGCGAGGCGGCGGCGTGGAAGCAGAGCGCGTGCAGCCTCCTCCCAGGTGAGCCCCGCGGGTCTGGGACCGTCCCGGGACCGGGTTTAATGTCCTCTCCTCGGCTTTTCCCAAATAATCAGCGCCTGGTCTACAGCGTGCTTCATGTTTTATTTGGAAAGAAAACATTTAGTTCTTAAGCGCTGCTTAAAATATCATTACACTACAGTGACGCGGTTATTAGAGGTCTTATAACATGTTTTATGAATGTAATAAATGTTTAATAACCGTTCGCGGACATACGTCCCTGTCGTTGCTCCGTTACGCATGGACGTCACTTGTCACGCCAGACCACTTCTACGTTTTATCAATTTAAGAACTAAACTTGAAAAGACAATTCGATCTACCACAGTAAACGATACTTTGAGTACTTTTACAAATATATCTATTTTATGTACCTTTCGGCGTTAGTGTCACGTGTGGTTACGGATAAATGTGAATAAAAAGAAGCTAAATGTCAAACTTAAGCCTGTAACTATCAAAGCAGCGGTTAGCAGCCGTACGTCCCGCCCGCTGCTCCGGCGTCCCTCCGTCACGCCAGACCACGTTCAGTATTTTGTTGATTTAACACAAAAATGGTTTATAGAAACAATGAAGAGGAATTTGTCTATATTTGATGTCGCATTTGAAACGGACAGATTATTGTTAACATTCGGCATCATTTTCTATTTGAAGGAGTAGCTGTCGCCAATCAAATCTGAATAAAAGCAAACATGTAGTGGAGATAAACATGAGCTGGGTCCATTTCCAGAATCCAGACACTGCTTCTCAGATAATTCATGTGTTTTTACTTGAATAGATTCTGAAGGATAATGCTACTTTAACTCCAGTGATTGTGCCTGTGTGTAAACAAATAGAAGTATTTTGGGTGAAGCAGAGCAGTAGCTGTGTTACTGTAGTAGTTTTACTGTAGAATTTACTTTCTCCTTGAGTAATGTTACTTTGAAGTGTGAGTACTTTTACGTGAGTACAGATTCTGAGTACGTCGTCCACCTCTGCTGGGACCTGTGTCAGTGAACGTCTCTCCTTTATCTCACAAGTCGTCCGCACACAAAATCAAAGAAATGGAGAGCTCCAACATGAGTTTTTATGTGGAAAACTGCGATAACGATATTATTGCGATATTTGAAAATAGAGCCTACTTTTGGAACATAGTAAGTTAAATTCACTACATTTGACAAAAATGTAAGTTCCTGTATTTACAAATCAAAACAGCCACAAAATCCAAACTTAACACAGACTAAACCAGGAATAAAACAAGGCTAAGCTGGGACTAAATTAATTAAATTTGGACTTTTTAAACATTTTTATTTAGTCACAACACATGTTCTTTTAAGGCTCTGGTGGAAAATGATTCTTCAGTGTAAATCTCTGTCAGATGGAAGACCACAGCGTTATTGTGATATATATTAGATATTGCGTTTGCTGATATTGCGATAACGATAATTTAGCGATATATCGTGCAGCCCTAACCTGCTGTATATAAAAACTACTTTGGCCGTGTTTGTACAAAAGAAAGTTCCTTCTTCCCCAGATTCCCAGTCTGATTGTTTATGTCCCTCCTCGGGTCCTGCGTCCTCTGTAGGACTGTGTGTACTCGTGTGTATTCTGTGTGTACTCGTGTGTATCCTGTGTGTACTCGTGTGTATTCTGTGTAGTATTTGTGTGTATCCTGTGTAGTATTTGTGTGTATTCTGTGTAGTATTTGTGTGTATTCTGTGTAGTATTTGTGTGTATTCTGTGTGTACTCGTGTGTATCCTGTGTGTACTCGTGTGTATTCTGTGTAGTATTTGTGTGTATCCTGTGTAGTATTTGTGTGTATTCTGTGTAGTATTTGTGTGTATTCTGTGTAGTATTTGTGTGTATTCTGTGTAGTATTTGTGTGTATTCTGTGTAGTATTTGTGTGTATTCTGTGTAGTATTTGTGTGTATTCTGTGTAGTATTTGTGTGTATTCTGTGTAGTATTTGTGTGTATCCTGTGTAGTATTTGTGTGTATTCTGTGTAGTATTTGTGTGTATTCTGTGTAGTATTTGTGTGTATTCTGTGTAGTATTTGTGTGTATCCTGTGTAGTATTTGTGTGTATCCTGTGTAGTATTTGTGTGTATTCTGTGTAGTATTTGTGTGTATTCTGTGTAGTATTTGTGTGTATTCTGTGTAGTATTTGTGTGTATTCTGTGTAGTATTTGTGTGTATTCTGTGTAGTATTTGTGTGTATTCTGTGTAGTATTTGTGTGTATTCTGTGTAGTATTTGTGTGTATTCTGTGTAGTATTTGTGTGTATTCTGTGTAGTATTTGTGTGTATTCTGTGTAGTATTTGTGTGTATTCTGTGTAGTATTTGTGTGTATCCTGTGTAGTATTTGTGTGTATTCTGTGTAGTATTTGTGTGTATCCTGTGTAGTATTTGTGTGTATCCTGTGTAGTATTTGTGTGTATTTTGTGTAGTATTTGTGTGTATTCTGTGTAGTATTTGTGTGTATTCTGTGTAGTATTTATGTGTATCCTGTGTAGTATTTGTGTGTATTTTGTGTAGTATTTGTGTGTATTTTGTGTAGTATTTGTGTGTATCTTGTGTAGTATTTGTGTGTATCCTGTGTAGTATTTGTGTGTATCCTGTGTAGTATTTATGTGTATCCTGTGTAGTATTTGTGTGTATTTTGTGTAGTATTTGTGTGTATTTTGTGTAGTATTTGTGTGTATCCTGTGTAGTATTTGTGTGTATCCTGTGTAGTATTTGTGTGTATTCTGTGTAGTATTTGTGTGTATTCTGTGTAGTATTTGTGTGTATTCTGTGTAGTATTTGTGTGTATCCTGTGTAGTATTTGTGTGTATCCTGTGTAGTATTTGTGTGTATCCTGTGTAGTATTTGTGTGTATTCCTGTGTAGTATTTGTGTGTATTCTGTGTAGTATTTGTGTGTATTCTGTGTAGTATTTGTGTGTATTCTGTGTAGTATTTGTGTGTATTCTGTGTAGTATTTGTGTACTGTGGAGCTGCTGTTTCTCCTCAGCAGTGACCCCCAGGTGAGCGCAGACTCAGTTACTCAGTCGTTATCAGGAGGCCCAGACCTCCACAGAGTACTGCAGTAATTATACTGCATCACAGAGTACTACCTCAGGACTGGCCCTGGAGCGAGAGGAGAGTTTATTCAGACGGGACGTGGTTTTCAGGGCCCATTTTAGTTTAGTGTCGCCTCCATGACTCCATAACAACAGGGTTTTTTCTCCGCTGATGTCAAACGACTTCCTCCACAGTTTAACCATGAAGCGTTTGAGTTAAAGTTTGCTTCATTGCTGTGACTTCTTCTTTCTCTCAGTGCTAGTTTTGTTTTAGTTTTTCCTTTAGGGCCCCACACAGCACAGGCTGCTGGGCTTCACATCAGGGCTGGGTATCGTTAAGAACCTGATGAGTCAATATTGATTTAATAATAAGTAAATACACAAATAATGAAGGACCTGCTGATATTTTTAAAGATTTCTAATGAAGAAGAGTAGAGCTGCAACTAACGATTATTTTGATAATTGATTAATCTGTTGATTACTTTTTCGATTATTTGATTAATAATTGGAAAGAAAAGCGTGAGTAAAACGGTTAAAAACTTGGTGTTTTATAGTTTTTGTTAAAAATTGGTGATAATGCTACAAAAAAATCACTTAATTTTTACAAATTAAATCAGACAAAGCAACAAGCTTCTTGAAGATGTTTATGTAGAGCATATAAACATCAAATATCATCTGTAATACATTTATGATATTTTTAATCAAAAACACAGATGTACATTGTTTTTAACGTTTACTGCTCTGTGTAGGAAATAAAACCTTCTCTCACAGAACATGGCAGTGTCAGAGTTAAATATCCCGGCTGGAGATTATTCCATTCCTAAATTAGTTGAGGATTATTTCAGTAATTAATTATAAATCATTAATGTGATTATTTGTTGCAGCCCTAGTTAAGAACAAACTGACTCCATGTTTTCCTGTTGTGGTTTATTTTTGTGACTCTGTCTGTAATCTGCGAAACACTCAAGGATGTTGCTCACAGCGCCCCCTCTGGCCTGGGGCCGGAATTGATATTGAACTGAAGGAAAAAAAATATTGCAATGCATTGATGAATATTTCCCCCTGGGCTCATGATCAGAAACAAATGAAGAGGACGGAGCTGCAGGTTTTGTGCAGCTCCAGTTCTGGAGATGGCAGTGACACATTTCCTGTGCTGTATACTGTAACCCAGTGGTTCCCAAAGTGGGGTCCGGGGCCCCCTGGGGGTCTGTGAAGGTACTGCAGGGGGCCCCCCAGAGGCTGTCTATATTAAGTACATAAAAAGAAAATGAGCTTGAAATGCACTGTAAAAAACTGCTGCAAAAACTCAAGGCATCCCTCAAGATTTTTGAGTTTTGGTGATCAACTCAAAATCTCAAGTTTTCAACAACTAATTTATTTTTTACTCACCAAATTTAACCTTCATACATCTAAAAACTTGGAATTTTAAGTTTAACTCACTATCTTTATTTTTTCCAGCTCATCTTACGCCAACTGACTCCACTGTTCAGAAAAAGTATTATTGATAATAATAAAAACTAAATATACTGCATTTAACAAAAGAATAACTTTTTCTGAACTCTGTAAGTTGGCTGCAAGATGAGTAAAAAAATAATGATAGAGAGAAAAACTTAAAAATTAGAAAAGTTTTTAGACGTATGAACATCAAATTAAGTGAAAGTGTGGAAAACTTGAGATTTTGAGTTGGCCCCAAAAATCTTGCCTTGAGTTATTGAGTTTTTGCAGGATTTTATTTTATTTTTTTACAGTGTATTTGTTTAAAAATCTAACTTTAAAACACTTTTTAGCCAATAGTCAGTGTCTTTTGTAATGTTTTTATAGAAATATCTGGAGGAAAACATGAAAATAAAGTTTGGGATGGAGGGAAGTTGTATTGTTGGAGGTCTGTGTGGGATTTAAGGAGCGCCGTGACGTTCCTGACTTTGGGAATGGCTGCTCTGAACGCTCCTCCTTTGTGTGAGAAGCAACTTTTTGAAAAATTGACCAGCGGAAGAATCTTTAAACGTCAGCCTGTTTCCTTCTGACTCATTGTCTTTTATTCATTAAACTTTTCCTCAGCCGTAGTTTTATTTAAATCAGAATCATTTGTTGTTCTGACTCTGACAGAAGCTCGGCTCCAGCTCAGACTCTGGATTCTCCTCTGCTTTTGCCTGCAGCTCTGGTTAATTCTCTCTCTGCTGTTTCCTGGTGAACTGCAGCTCGTCTCCGCTCTCCGTGAATGATGGGTAATTTCAGAAGCGTGTTTTGGGAAATGGCCGTTCCGTCTGCAGAATCTGACGAGCGGCGGAGCGTCGTTAAAACCTCGGGCTCCGATTCGAACTCATAAAACCAGGAGAGAACGAGCGAAGGCTGCGGGAGTTCTCCGTCTGAGCCTGGCTCTGCACAAACGTTTTTGTCAGAAAAATGCACAAAGCGTCTTAAATAAGTTCACGACACCGCTTAAATGATTTCTCAGCTTTTCTCTGCAGCTGGAAGAGAAGAGTTTAAGTTGTTTTATTTTTTTTATAAAAGGCTGTATTTTGTCCAGTTTTCCTGATGTAATTAATAATCTTTTAATTATAATCACTCTGAGCTTTCAGTAAAGGCACAGAGGATCACAGCAGGCCAGTCCCAAGCCTGGATAAATTACCCTGTTTTCCGGAGTATAAGTGGCACTCGCCAAAAAATGCATAATGAAGAAGAAAAAACGTATATAAGTTGCATTTTTGGGGGGAAATTTATTTTACAAAACCCATCACCAAGAACAGACATTTCATGTTGAAAGGCAAGTTATAGTAATAATAGAATAGAGAACAACAGCTGAATAGGTGTGCGCTATGCTAACGTAACACATTGATGGTTATTCAGCTACATGAAGCATAAACAACGAACTGAATAGGTGTCTCGTATGTTAACGTAATATATTAACAGTTATTCACATAACTATAGCATAAAGAACATAATATAACAAGTTCACCAAACTCACCATCTCACTCCTAATCGCTAAATCCTTTAAATTCTTCATCCTCGGTGTCGCTTCTGAACAACTCCGCCAACTCCGGAGGTAGACGAAGCGCCGCTTCCTCCTCTGCGTGGCTGTCGTCAGACTCAGCATCAGTTCCATTTCCAATTATTCCGCTCTTTCTCAGTTGTCTTTATAGCCTAAGTTGTTAGTGGTAATGTTTACATTTTAAATTGTCAGTGGTACAGGTGCAGCAGATGCTGGTACACAAGCCTAGAGCGCCCTCTAACCAACACCTGAAATATTTTAATATATAAGTCACACCTGAGAATACGTCACACCCCGAGCCAGACGATGGAAAAAAGTGTCTTTAGTTTGTAACGTTCTGAAAGCGTCTGCTGTTTATGAGCTGCATCACGCTGCAAAAACATCATCACATTACATTTTAAAGTTTTTTTAATGCAGAACGATTAATTCCTCTGAATTACAACTTCTAAAATAAAAACACTTGAGTGTCAGTAGTACAATTATTTAATTTGTGTAAAAGTTATTTAGTTTTTTTCTTCTTTTGCTGGCGATCCTGGCATTAAAAACCCTGGAGCTGTAGTCGTGAAGCATGCAGTAAATGTTCAGTGTAGCCACACGGTTTAGTCTCTGTGGTGTTGCTCCTGTCTGCTCCTCCAAACTGATGCTGTCAGCTGTGGTTTATAGGAAACCGCGCTCCAGTGTTCCTCACAGAGAGTCCAGCTTCTGCTCCTGAGCGTCCTCTCTCTGTTCGAGCTTAAATTCCTTCTTTTTTAATTCCTTTTTTCCCAGGTTTTTCCCCCGAGCTGAGCCCAGAGTAATCAGAGCTAATGAGCCGAGCCTCTCTGCTCCAATAACACACAGATGAAGCTCCAGAGCAATTATTCTGCTCCAGAGGCTGCAGTCCTCCATAAATCAGCTCAGACCTCAGCCCCAGCAGCGTCAGGGCCTTCACAAACACAGCAGAAGGTTTTCTCTAAAACTCAACGATACATTACTGAGTTTTTATCACGATATCAGCAAATACAACACATCTGTATCACAATATTTACACAGATAACAATCATCTGGGTTAGTCCTGGTTTAGACCTGGTTTAGTCCTGGTTTAGACCTGGTTTAGACCTGGTGTAGACCTGGTTTAGTCCTGGTTTAGACCTGGTTTAGTCCTGGTTTAGTCCTGGTTTAGTCCTGGTTTAGTCCTGGTTTAGACCTGGTTTAGACCTGGTTTAGACCTGGTTTGGACCTGGTTTAGACCTGGTTTAGACCTGGTTTGGACCTGGTTTAGACCTGGTTTAGTCCTGGTTTAGACCTGGTTTAGACCTGGTTTAGTCCTGGTTTAGTCCTGGTTTAGTCCTGGTTTGGACCTGGTTTAGACCTGGTTTAGACCTGGTTTAGTCCTGGTTTAGACCTGGTTTAGACCTGGTTTAGTCCTGGTTTAGTCCTGGTTTAGACCTGGTTTACACCTGGTTTAGTCCTGGTTTAGTCCTGGTTTAGACCTGGTTTAGTCCTGGTTTAGACCTGGTTTAGACCTGGTTTAGACCTGGTTTAGACCTGGTCTAAGTCAGCAGTAAATTCTCTTCCTCCTCGTGTGCTCTGATTAGATTTGAAACTTTATTGATGCCGAAGGAAACGTATTAATTTGGCATAGGTTGTACACCAGATGCCCTTCCTGACACAACCCTCTCTCGATTTATCCTGGCTTGGGGCTGGCACAGAGACAATGATGTATGCTGTTGTGTTTCCAGACGCGGGCCCTCTGCTGGAGTTATATTTCAGTGGAGACTTCAGAGCCGTTCTCCAGAGTCCGCTGATCCAGGAGCTGCTGCGCGGAGACGGCGGCCATGTTGGAGAGGGCACGGATTCTGACGGCGGCCATGTTGGAGAGGGCACGGATTCTGACGGCGGCCATGTTGGAGAGGGCACGGATTCTGACGGCGGCCATGTTGGAGAGGGCACGGATTCTGACGGCGGCCATGTTGGAGAGGGTACGGATTCTGACGGCGGCCATGTTGGAGAGGGCACGGATTCTGACGGCAGCCATGTTGGAGAGGGCACGGATTCTGACGGCGGCCATGTTGGAGAGGGCACGGATTCTGACGGCAGCCATGTTGGAGAGGGCATGGACCTGGAGGCTCACCTGGAGAAGAGATTGATGCTGTACCTGAGCGCTGCGTCTGAGGAGCAGCAGAGGAGCAGGTGAGTTTGGAGCTGGTCTCTGGTCTGTGGGTCCTCCATCGACCTTCTCCTCTCTGCGTCCATCAGCCTCCGTTGGTGAGAGGAGTTCAGAGACGTGAGCTGAGAGCGGTTCGTTTAACCACAGCGTCCTCTGAGAGGCTGCAGCTCCGTGTGAAGACTTCGTTATTAACCTTTAATAATTCAGAGGCAGCTCAGGGACGAACGCTCAGAGAAGAGAAAACCAGAGACTCAGGACTGGCTTTTACTGAAGACTTTAATGTTTGGACTGAGAGGTTTGGTCCTGGTTTGGTCCTGGTTTAGTCCTGGTTTAGACCCAGAATATTGGACCAAGATAAAGACCCTATCTCGCAGTAATAATAACTAATCATTTGTTTCTTTACTGACCCCTTGTGGCTGTTTCCTGAATCCCAGACTTTTTTCCTCTCACTGTTCTCATTTCTGAACTAAAAAAACTTCCACAGTCACACCTCCTCACTCCTCCTCACTCCTCCTCACTCCTCCTCACTGTCTATAGGCTGTTGTATAGAGTTGTATAGAGTTGTGTAGAGTTGTATAGAGTTGTATAGAGTTTTGTAGAGTTATGTAGAGTTGTGTAGAGTTGTGTAGAGTTGTGTAGAGTTGTGTAGAGTTATGTAGAGTTGTGTAGAGTTATGTAGAGTTGTGTAGAGTTGTGTAGAGTTATGTAGAGTTGTGTAGAGTTGTGTAGAGTTGTGTAGAGTTATGTAGAGTTGTGTAGAGTTGTGTAGAGTTGTGTAGAGTTGTGTAGAGTTATATAGAGATATATAGAGATATATAGAGTTGTATAGAGTTGTGTAGAGTTGTATAGAGTTGTATAGAGTTGTATAGAGTTGTGACCCTGATGGAGCGGGACGTTTTCTGCTGAACTCAGGCCTAAGCTGGAAACAAATAAAAGGTGCTGCCTTTAACTTCATGCTTTTATAAAACGTGCACGTGTTCTGTCAGTGTTTGAACTTTAAATAGAAAGTGAGCCTTCCTCTTGACGGAGCTGTTCTGTGTAAACTGTCAGGCCGGAGGAAAAAGTTCCAAAAGTGAATTATACTGGTGAGTGTGTAAGTGTAAACGCCGATCTGTGCTGCACCCTCTAGAGGCCGGGAGTAGTAACAGGTTCAGTGGCTGTCCATGAAAGAGTCCACACAGAGCTGGTTTTGTTGGTCTCCTGTCTGCAGAGCCCTGTCCTGGTTTAAATGTTTAATAGCAGAATAATAAACTGTGTTTGTTGCAGGGAGCTGGTGCTGTTGGTTCTGGCCGTCTCCTGTCTGCAGCTGTTCGCTCAGAGCAACTGGACCGGACCTCCTCTGGATCTGCACGAGGCCGAGGTCCTGCCCCCTGCGCTGCTGCAAAACCAGGTTAGAGCTAATCTCACTCTGCTAACGACTGAGGCCTGGACCCAGCAGCAGCAGACAGATCCAGGACAGCAGCCTCTCTGTGGGGTTAATTAGAGCCAGGCCTCTCTGACCCCAGTCTCATCTTTAAACTCTAGATCTGTGTTTACATCGTTTTAGTTTCATGTTAGTCTCAGTTTTACAGCTGTTAATAAGTCAGGAGCCTCCAGTTCTGTTAATAAAACATCATTCAGAGACGTGGCTGTGATGAGGGTTTAATGCTGGTCACATGACGCGGCGAGGTCACGTGACACGCTCAGGTGTTGAGGTCAGAGGTCATGGGCAGGTCCATTAGCCTCGGTCTGAATGATAAATGGGGAAGTGCTGTGGCTCAGATCTGAGTCTGATCCCGGTGTCGAGTCAGGGACAGAATGTGAAGGATTTTATTAATGTTTCAAAGTTAAACCAGAATTGTGGGAAATATAAATGGTTTAGATTTGTGCCTTTGTTGTGTTAAAGTCAAGACTGTATTATTCACGACTTTTAAGGACCAAGACTGAGAACAGAACCTGTGAACTAACACTGAAAACAGAGAAAAAGATGCATTAAACATCATTTTAATGAACTTTCTCTGTGAGTAATTCTTTACTGTTTCTGTCAGGGCTTGACTTTAACCCTCTCCAATCGACCAAATGCAGGTAGATTTTCATTTTGGCTGTGACACAAAAACTGCCACTGCCACTGTGGCCGCGTTAATTTGATGAATAACTAGGCAGGTGATAACTTAAATTCAGTCCTAACTTCTAAAGTTCTGTTGCTCTGCTCGAGTCTACATCATTTATTATATAGTAATTAAAAAAATAAAAATGTAAATATGTTTTATGATAAATCCCTGTCTGTAAGCTTATTGTGTTCTGTGAAATATACACAAAAACCCTACTGATTAAATTGTGGCTGGTAACTTTTAACAAATACTAGCCATGGTGACCAATGAGAAAAAAGTAAATGTCAGCTCCTGACTTCTGTACTGAGGAGCCACTGATAAATAACCTCAGGGCACAGTGTGGGACACAGCTCTGGTCTTATTTAAAACCTGAGCGTCATCCAGACCTCGGTTACAGCTCGGTGCAGTTTCTCTCATGAATCTCTCTGAGGCAGAGCCACTGATGAAAGAAATACTATAAAAACAAAATACTTCAAAATGATGAGTTATTTTCTTATAAAGAATGGTTAAAAAACTCTCAGAGACCGAGACGCGACCGAGTAAAAACACAGCTGAGACCAGCGAGAGGGAAAAACAAGTGTCCTGAAGGTCTTGGTCTCTCACCGACAAAACTGGCAACGCTGAAAACACAACAACGCTTGATACTGTAACGATACAGTCACTGCAAAACTGTTTCCTATGATACAACTACATCGATACACATGACCTTGTATCGAATCGTATCATTTTCTAGGAAGTGAATATCGATACACATGAAGTATCGATCGATAATATCGAAATTAGAAATTTGTATGTTAAAATAAAACCAGATATGGTTTTTTGGAGAAAAAATTTGTGTTTTTAATTAAATAAAATGTTATATTCAACTTTTCTTCACTCTCTGTCTGCTGGACATAATCAACCCCGGCCGCGGTGCTGCATCTGAGAGTAAACTTTTATGATTTTTGGCAAAAAGTTGCTGTATCAATTATCGATACGAAGGTGTTGAATCGTGTCGTTCCAAATTAGCCAATATCGTTCTTGAATCGTATCAAAACACTTCTAATCGATACGTATCGTATCATTGCAAAAATGTATCGTTACACGCCTAAAGCTTGAGAAGTGATCAGTGGCAGAGTGGTTAGTGCTCCTGCCTCCCTGCAAAGAGGTTGTGGGTTCAATCTCTCATTAATCTGAGTGGAGTCGCTCTCGCTCTGACCCTGGCAGGAGTCGGTGGAAGAAGATGAATAAATGAGACGCCTTGTGAACTCGATGAACTAATCCTGACCTCCACAGCTCCAGCTCTGCTCCGGTCTCCTCACACTCTGCAGGGGAAAGTTAATAAAAACTCTGCTGTCCTGTTCCCTGTAGACCCAGCCGATCCGAGACGCGGTCCTCTCCGCTCTGCTGTTGGACGGAGAGTCGGTCTACAGTCTGGTCTCTAACCCGGTCCTGCTGCTGCTGTCCAGGGTCGTCCTCACCAAGGTCTGCTGTAAGACGAGCAGCCTGCAGGTAAAGAACTGGGCCTCCTCTGTCTCTGAAGCTTCAGACTGCGCAGGAGGAGGCTTCTGCACAGCTCTGTGGATCTGTGGGAGCTTTATCTGAGCCTCACTGCTCTGTTCGCCTTCTACATGTTCCTGCTGCTGCTTTGGTTTAATTCCACTTGGTATTGGATTGTAATTAAAACTGAATCATTTTGTGAAGCAGTAAGGAAACAGCATTGTCTTGTTTCTGTAAAATAGTCTGTGAAGAAAAAGCAGCGGGGACAGGAGGAGGAGCGCAGCAGCAGCAGTGATGTGGATTTGTAGTTCCTGACGGTTCCTGACGGTTCCTGACGGTTCCTGATGGTTCCTGATGGTTCCTGATGGTTCCTGACAGTTCCTGATGGTTCCTGATGGTTCCTGACAGTTCTTGTGTGTTTCAGCTGGTTCCCTGGTGGACTCTGCGTTACCTCAGTCTCCATCAGCAGATCCTGGAGGCCTGTTCTCCTCAGCTCCTGTCTCTGGCCCAAAGCAGCATCAGCTCAGGTCTGTCCTCACAACAACACCAACAATAATATTACTCACTTTTTGTTTTTGAAAATGAAATGAAAGAAAACATCTCACTTCTTTATGTCCTTTTCACGTATGTTTAAAACCTCATCACGACGTATACTGTCCATATTCTGCTTCTCCTCGGCCTACTCCCATGTTATGAAGTAGAACCTCTGCCTCTCCCACAAAGCCCCGCCCACTCCAGGAAGCACTGACCAATCAACATCCAGCCCTCTACATCCAGTCTGCTCTCAGTCATTTATCCAAAAAACGGTGCACAGCTCTGTTTCCACTGATTCCTCACAGACATTTTTACTTTGAGAGGAAAATGGATCAGACACAAAGTTTAAGGAAGTGCTGTTCCTTTTAGGGCTGCAACTATTTTGATTATTTTGATAATCGATTAATCTGTTGATTACTTTTTCGATTAGTCGATTAATAATCAGAAAGAGAAGCGCGAGTAAAATGGTTAAAAACCTGAGGTGTTTAATAGTTTTTGTTAAAAATTGGTGATAATGCTACCAAAAATTAGTTAATTTTTACAAAATTAAATCAGGCAAAGCTACAAGCTTCTTGAAGATGTTCATATAGAGCAGTGGTTCCCAAAGTGGGGTCCGGGGCCCCCTGGTAGTCCGCAAAGGTACTACCAGTGTTGTGCATGAACGAGTTCAAATGAATGCGCTCACTGAACACGTTCATTTTTCTGTGAACTTTGAACTGAACGCAACACATTTGTAAATCAAGAACTTGAACGTGAATTTGTTCAGATTATGAGATGAACGACGTACGTCACTGTTGGGGTTCAGATAAACGTGGGAATTTGTTTTCCCCTGAGTCGAGTGACGAGGTCTGATCACTTTTTAAACAGCGCTGTCCCTCACTGCCCACGGGCTCCACTCCAAAACTGCACCGCTTCACCAGAGAGCGCTTGTGTGCGCAATGCATCTTGGGTAACGTAGTGTGAAGCCAAAGATAGTCGAATCTAATATCTTTGGCTTCACACTACGTTACCCATGATGCACTGCACACGCAAGCATTACAACGCTGGAGCGGGCAGCAGCAGTCTGACAATGGCAGAGTGAAGGCACAGAGAACACAGACGATGCTGCCTCTGACTATGATCATTTACAGACATTTTACACTTTGTCTCACAAAGACTCTGACGGAAAAAAACCTTACCTTTCTGTGCAAGCTTTTATCTGCAAAAACCTCCATTTTGTGTGATAGAATTTAAGATCTACAGTGAACAGTTTTAGGCTGGAAGGTAGCTACATGTATCGTGATAGAAGACATAGTTTGAAAAACAAGTTCAGCCTTTCATTTACATATCTCTCCTAAAAATAAAATGAACTGAACTTTGAACTAGTTCATGAAAAGTGTGAACTTGCACAACACTGGGTACTACAGGGGGGCCCCCAATTAAATTAAATTTGAATTTATTATATTTTTTTTATTATTATTTCAGACACATGGTTTTGGTTCATAAAAACAAAAAAAACATACAAAAATCAATGAAAGTCAATGAAAATATTAATATTAAGTACCATAAAAAAACATTTGAAATTAATTACAGTTGTATACTTGTTTAAAATATTACTTTAAAACAACTTTTAGTCAATAATCAGTGTTTTTGTAATGTTTTCTATAAAAAATTTTAAAAAACATGGAGAAAAATATCTTTTGAATAGAGGGAAGTTTTATCGTTGGGGGTCCGCGAGGGATTTTGAGAAATTTAAGGGGGCCATGACAGTCTTGACTTTGGGAATGGCTGATATAGAGTATACATACATAAAATATTATGTGTAATACATATATGATATTAATAATCAAAAACACAGATGTTTTTGACGTTTACTGCTCTGTGTAGGAAATAAAACCTTCTCTCACAGAACATGGCAGTGTCAGAGTTAAATATCTCAGTTATTCGATTACTAAATTAATTGACAATTATTGCAATAATCAATTATAATCGATTAATCCAATTAGTTGTTGCGGCCCTAGTTCCTTTTATTCTTTAAACATTGTTCAAAAGACTCTGCCCTCTGCTGCCTTCTGTTGGTCTCTTTATGGCACCAGTAGAGTTCTTATTAAAAACGTTCTCTTTTAGTCCAATAATGTTTGTAAAGGCTGTAGAACGCTGCTGTTCTAGAGGAGACCAAGACTGGGTTAAAAATATGAATAAAAGCAGAATATGGACTCTGTAACATTTGCATCACTAGCAACAGCTATCTGTGAGTGTTTTACTTTTTATTAAATTTAATCTTTTTATCAAACGCTCTGGGGAGTGTTTGTTAAAGCACAAGAACTTTAGATCCAAGATGGCTGACTTTCTGTTCATTGACGTGGGGCCATGATATAATTTGTTATAAAAATGCTCCTGCGTCGTTTATCGGTCAACTCTGTGTTATAGGTTCAAGTCTGGACTCTGTTAAATCATTTAACAAAATGTCTCTTCTTGCTCTCTTCCATGATTTCCTGTCACGTCTCTTTTGTTTTATAATTAGGGCTGTAACGATACAGTAACTATCGATATATCGATTTTTTTTATAGATTTTTTCCCCTATGATACAACTACATCGATACACATGACCTTGTATCAAATCGTATCGTTTTTTAGGAAGTGAATATTGACATGAACACATTAAATATCGAAATTAGAAATTTTTATGTTAAAATAAAACCACATATGGCTTTTTGGAGAAAAAATTTTGTGTTTTTAATTAAATAAAATGTTATATTCAACTTTTCTTCACTCTCTGTCTGCTGGACATAACCAACCCCGGCCGCGGTGCGACATTTGAGAGTAAACTTTTATGATTTTTGGCAAAAAGTTGCTTTATCAATTATCGATATGAAGGTGTTGAATCGTATCGAATTGTGTCGTTCCAAATTAGCTAATATCGTTCTTGAATCGTATGAAAACACTTCTAATCGATACATATCGTATCGTTGCAAAAACGTATCATTACACCTTTAATTATAATAAGAAATGCTTATTTTTTCTAGGGCTGAAACTAAATTACAAATACAATAATTTTTTTCTCCATAAACTCAACATGGAGCCAACGAAGTGAAGTTTTCCAGCTTTTCTCTTTGTATTACACAATGATAATATCGCTTTAATTCCAATGCACAGTGCACAGAATCACACACAGAGATGGATAATTAAAAGCCTATGGCGTATTTACATCTCACCAAACATTATCTTCCGTATTAGTTCATATTTTAATTGTTCAATAATAACAAATGAGTCCAACAGCAGTTAGATTAAATGAGGTTCTGTGTGTTCTGGGTCTGGCTGACGATGGGAATCCTGATTAAAGTCACCAGGCCGTGGAGCCACGAGGAGCGATAATTAGCAGCGCTGTTGTTTGTTTGTTTATCTGCAGAAGATTTATGTGTTTGTGTAATTAGACTGACTGTGTGAGAGGAGAGAGGAGAGGGAATAGGAAAGGAGATGAGAGAGGAGGAGGAGGTGTGGTCAGAGTTAACCGAGTGTGAAGGGTAAAAACTCACATCTATGTCTCTCAGCAGCAGCAGAAGAACAGAACACTCATGTAGTGAAGTGTGCCTCTCGATGTCTAAAACTCATTATAAGTATTTTATTGATCTTGTGTCCTCTCTAGGCCACCGTACAAATCTCAGGACGTTGTTTGTTTTCTGAACCTGGCTTTAGCTCTGATAAAAAGTGTCCTAGCTCTGAGAAAAGCCTTGAGCTGCCACAGACCCCCACCACAGAGGGGGACGGATCTGAGGACGCTGGCCCCGGGACGAGGCTCCGCTCCGGGCTGTAACTCTGCTGAAGGCCCCTGTCACCCACACACAGACCACACACGGACCACACACGGACCACACACAGACCACACAGACCCGCGCTGCGAAATTCATGAGAAATCACAGGTTTAATCCAAGTCCGGCCTCAGAACAAGGACACACTGAGATTTACAGGCAGCAGGAAAACAGATTCTTCACCTGCGCTCGTGTCTGAGGACATTTGTAATAATCAGGGCTGGGCACGTTAACACATTATCACGTTAATGCATTAAGTAATTAACGCTGATAATTATTTTAACACAACTGAGGTCATGAAGGAGCCAGTTCACAGCCCACTCCCATCAGCGAGCCCCTCTCTCTCTGTAGAGCTTTAATGCGTGCACAGAGGACAGAGGACAGAGGACAGAGGACAGAGGACAGAGGACAGAGGACAGAGGACAGAGGACAGAGGACAGAGGACAGAGGACAGAGGAGGAGACAGAGCTGATGTCCTGACAGAGGAGACCTTCAGCTTTCTCACACAGTTTGTTTCTGAGGCATCACTGAGAGACAAACTGCTAAAGTCTTACAACCGTTAATGATGTTAAACATACGCAGGGATAAGTAATGCTATCGGCAACAACACAATGTTTTCAGTTCCTATCAGTGATGTTTTGCTTAAGAAATGACTTAAAACGAGATACTTTCCATAACTTTTATGGTGGTCATGTAAGGTAGAGAGAAGTGAGCAGGGACAGCAGAAGAGGCAGGAGGAAAGACTTCTGAATCAAAACAAGTCCAGGTTAAAGAAAACTAAAAATGTTACAATCACAAATGTCTTTTTTGAACATAGCTATATCTGCTGTACTGCTCTGTATCTGCTGTATCTGTAAAATAATATGATTTTTATTATTATTATTATTTGGGCATCAGTTATGTTTGAGATGGTGCTGTATTACTGCACAACCAAGTCAGAACAACACTGGCTGAACTCTAAAATCTGTACGTGATTAAAGAAAGAGCTGAAATGCATTAGTGATTAAATCGTTGCCCAGTTCTCGTAATAACGATGCTGTGTTTGTCCCCAGTGACGCAGCGTCTGTCTCTGCTGAAGGACCACCGCCTCCTCATCCACTTCCATCTGGACTGTGTCTACGTCAGTCTGAGTTACTACGAGTACCAGGAGGCCAAAGAGCACATGAGGAGGGCCCAGGACCTGTCCGGACTCAGCGTCAACATGACCGGTACGGGACTGGACCGGTACGGGACTGGACCGGGACAGGACCGGGACAGGACCGGGACCGGGACTGGGACCTGGACGTCTTCACTGCATTACCTCAGAGCCAACACAGACACTGACAAAAATACTAAACCAGGACTCAGTGTGTTCCCCAGACACAGCTCCTCTCCACTTTGACTTCATAAACACTGAATATTAAAGTTAAACGTCCACTTGTTATAAAAACATGGTCTCTGTGTTGTGTAAAGGTGCGATGGGCAAACGGACGCGGTTCCAGCAGAAGGCCCTGGCTCAGCTGATGCTGGAGGTGAAGAGGAGCGAGGAGAGAGCTGATTGGACGACCAGCGAGACGAGCCCCGCCCCCACGCCACAGAATCTGCTGCCCAAGGTAAAACATGTGGAGCATCTGGAGCAGGGCTGTAACACTCCACTGCTTTTCATGTTCCTCTGCTGTTTATGCAAATTCTACTCATGGCCCTGAAAACACGGAGGCTTTTGGCGTCTTTCACTCCTTTATCTCATGTTTACTGTTTCTGAAAACCCTATTTTCTGTCGCTCCAGGAGTATAAGTCGCACTCGCCAAAAAATGCATAATGAAGAAGAAAAAAACGTATATAAGTCACATTTTTTGGGGGAAATTTATTTTACAAAATCTGACGCCAAGAACAGACATTTCATGTTGAAAGGCAAGTTATAGTAATAATAGAATAGAGAACAACAGCTGAATAGGTGTGCGCTATGCTAACGTAACACATTGATGGTTATTCAGCTACATGAAGCATAAACAACGAACTGAATAGGTGTCTCGTATGTTAACGTAATATATTAACAGTTATTCACATAACTATAGCATAAAGAACATAATATAACAAGTTCACCAAACTCACCATCTCACTCCTAATCGCTAAATCCTTTAAATTCTTCATCCTCGGTGTCGCTTCTGAACAACTCCGCCAACTCCGGAGGTAGACGAAGCGCCGCTTCCTCCTCTGCGTGGCTGTCGTCAGACTCAGCATCAGTTCCATTTCCAATTATTCCGCTCTTTCTCAGTTGTCTTTATAGCCTAAGTTGTTAGTGGTAATGTTTACATTAAGGGTGCTCCGATCGATCGGCCGCCGATCATGATCGGCCGATCATGGCTAAAAATAGAGTGATCGGTGATCGGTAAAATGGGCCGATCAGAAGGGCCGATCAAATTACAATAAACACGCGAGGCTCTCACATTTACTGTCCTGCAACTCCGGTTTGATTAAACAGCAGTAGCGTTATTTTAGCAGTGTTTTTAAGTTAAGCCCTGGTTATAACGAACACAAACCTGCCCTGGAGGCGCTGCTTTGTGTCCCCGCTGTGTCCCCGCCTGCTTTAGGAGCGCACGGGACAGAACCGAGGCGCAGCAGTGCGTGTATTTGCAAACACCAACGTAAATAGAGCTACAGCTAACCCGCTAACAGTTACGTTAAAAGGATTAAGAAAGTTCAGAGTCTGCCTGTGTCTTGTTGCGTGGAGAAAACTGTGCGTTTTGTGGCTTAAACTGCACCAAATGGCTGCTAATGGAAAGAGAAAGTAAAAAGGCAGCCCATGTGTCCCCCGTGTGTCTGAGAGGAGCACCTTTCATCGTTGTCTTCTCTGCTCTCTTTGCACGTTTTCTTCGTTCAGACGTTGTCAAAACTGGCTGCAGGAGCTGTCTGCTCTTTAGTCCACTGTGTTTCAACCTGGTTTGGCTGCGCGTTACGCGGACACAGGCGCTGCACCCGCGGACTCGCATTAAAGGAACCAATTAAGAAGAACAGCTGATTTTTACATCAGCGGAGCATTCAAACAAAGCCACAGACACTGGGCACACATTAAAGGCCGATAATGCAACAAAACCTCTTCTAAAACAAAAATAAGTAGAATTTTGTTGTTCTTTTATATTTACAAAGGCTACAGTATTTTTCAAATGGAACTAATAACAGCCTGCATACAATACATTACTACATTGAAGACCATGTGATCGGTATCGGCCATGATCGGTATCGGCCGATCACAGCAGAGGCTGATCGGTGATCGGTGATCGGCCTCAAAAACCCTGATCGGAGCACCCTTAGTTTACATTTTAAATTGTCAGTGGTACAGGTGCAGCAGATGCTGGTACACAAGCCTAGAGCACCCTCTAACCAACACCTGAAATATTTTAATATATAAGTCACACCTGAGGATACGTCACACCTCTAGCAGACGATGGAAAAAAGTGTGACTTATAGTCCAGAAAATACAGTAGTTATTGTCTTTTTACATTAGAAGCAAAGAAAAGAGACCAAAACCTTCCCCAGTCGTCTTTCTCTTCTGTAATGTTCACCAAAAATTAAATTAAAGATCCTGTACTCGTCAGATAAGATTTCCACCCAAGGACTTTATCCTCAGATCCTCAGAGTATACATTTTATTTTAATATAATTCCAGCGGTGGTGTAAGGTGCTAATGAGGGGCCCCAGTGCAGGTTTTCAGAATGGGCCCTAAAGTTATGAAACATATTTTCTGTACTTTTAGGTCATAAAAAGTGCACTGCAATTTCTTAAAGACTTTCTTTAAAAGAGTTCCACAAAAAAAACAAAAAATTGTTCAGCTAAACTTTTTTTTTTTAAACATTATTTTAGAAAGAATTATGCAGATCATACATTTTTTAATATTTATAATCATGAAAGGTTTTTTACCTAAATGCAGTGCTGTGTAGTTTACTAGCCCAGACTGAAAGTAACACATTAACACTGGCTATGTGAAGGACTTTCCAGGGGCCCCCCTCGTGTCCCTCGTGTCAGGCGCCCTCCTCGTGTCAGGGGCCCCCCTCATGTCAGGGGCCCCAGCAGCAGTGGCTGATGTTACGCCTCATTAATGTAACAACGGTCTCAAAGTCCAAAGTTGTGGACATTAACCCAGATGCCCTGAAGTTACAGGAGGTGTTTGCGTCTCCTCCTCAGGACTGTAACCTGAACGATGACACTCGTCTGGACAACATCGTCCTGGACGACCCACGGGACGTCCCGCTCCCAGACCTGGACCCAGAGGAGCAGGCCGTGGTCCTGGGAGTCTGGTGAGTTTACACTGAGTCTACACAGAGGACAGGGGACAGAGGACAGGGGACAGAGGACAGGGGACAGGAGAGGGGACAGGGGACAGGAGAGAGGACAGGGGACAGGAGACAGGACAGGGGACAGGAGAGAGGACAGGGACAGGAGAGAGGACAGGAGAGAGGACAGGGGACAGGAGAGAGGACAGGGGACAGGAGAGAGGACAGGGGACAGGAGACAGGACAGGGGACAGGAGAGAGGACAGGGACAGGAGAGAGGACAGGAGAGAGGACAGGGGACAGGAGACAGGACAGGGGACAGGAGAGAGGACAGGGGACAGGAGAGAGGACAGGGGACAGGAGAGTGGACAGGGACAGGAGAGAGAACAGGGGACAGGAGAGAGGACAGGGGACAGGAGAGTGGACAGGGACAGGAGAGAGGACAGAGGACAGGAGAGAGGACAGGGACAGGAGAGAGGACAGGGACAGGAGAGAGGACAGGGACAGGAGAGAGGACAGGGGACAGGAGAGAGGACAGGGACAGGAGAGAGGACAGGGGACAGGAGAGAGGACAGGGGACAGGAGAGAGGACAGGGGACAGGAGAGAGGACAGGGACAGGAGAGAGGACAGGAGAGAGGACAGGGGGCAGGAGACAGGACAGGGGACAGGAGAGAGGACAGGGGACAGGAGAGAGGACAGGGGACAGGAGAGTGGACAGGGACAGGAGAGTGGACAGGGACAGGAGAGTGGACAGGGACAGGAGAGTGGACAGGGGACAGGAGAGAGGACAGGGACAGGAGAGAGGACAGGGACAGGAGAGAGGACAGGGGACAGGAGAGAGGACAGGGACAGGAGAGAGGACAGGAGAGAGGACAGGGGACAGGAGACAGGAGAGAGGACAGGGGACAGGAGAGTGGACAGGGACAGGAGAGAGGACAGAGGACAGGAGAGAGGACAGGAGAGAGGACAGAGGACAGGAGAGAGGACAGGGACAGGAGAGAGGACAGAGGACAGGAGAGAGGACAGGGGACAGAGGACAGGAGAGAGGACAGGGACAGGAGAGAGGACAGAGGACAGGAGAGAGGACAGGGGACAGGAGAGAGGACAGGGACAGGAGAGAGGACAGGAGAGAGGACAGAGGACAGGAGAGAGGACAGGGACAGGAGAGAGGACAGGGACAGGAGAGAGGACAGGGACAGGAGAGAGGACAGGGACAGGAGAGAGGACAGGGGACAGGAGAGAGGACAGGAGAGAGGACAGGGGACAGGAGAGAGGACAGGGGACAGGAGAGAGGACAGGGGACAGGAGAGAGGACAGGGGACAGGAGAGAGGACAGGGGACAGGAGAGAGGACAGGGGACAGGAGAGAGGACAGGGACAGGAGAGAGGACAGAGGACAGGGGACAGGAGAGAGGACAGGAGAGAGGACAGGAGAGAGGACAGGGACAGGAGAGAGGACAGGAGAGAGGACAGAGGACAGGAGAGAGGACAGAGGACAGGAGAGAGGACAGGGGACAGACTGAGAGAGGACAGGGGACAGGCTGAGAGAGGACAGACTGAGAGAGGACAGGGGACAGACTGAGAGAGGACAGGGGACAGACTGAGAGAGGACAGGGGACAGACTGAGAGAGGACAGGGGACAGGCTGAGAGAGGACAGGGGACAGGAGAGAGGACAGGGGACAGGAGAGGAGAGAGGACAGAGGACAGGAGAGAGGACAGAGGACAGGAGAGAGGACAGAGGACAGGAGAGAGGACAGGGGACAGGAGAGAGGACAGGGGACAGGAGAGAGGACAGGAGAGAGGACAGGGGACAGGAGAGAGGACAGGGGACAGGAGAGAGGACAGGGGACAGGAGAGAGGACAGGGGACAGGAGAGAGGACAGGGGACAGGAGAGAGGACAGGGGACAGGAGAGGAGAGAGGACAGGGGACAGGAGAGAGGACAGGGGACAGGAGAGAGGACAGGGGACAGGAGACAGGACAGGGGACAGGAGAGAGGACAGGGACAGGAGAGAGGACAGAGGACAGGAGAGAGGACAGAGGACAGGAGAGAGGACAGGAGAGAGGACAGGGGACAGGAGAGAGGACAGGAGAGAGGACAGAGGACAGGAGAGAGGACAGGGACAGGAGAGAGGACAGGGGACAGAGGACAGGAGAGAGGACAGGGACAGGAGAGAGGACAGAGGACAGGAGAGAGGACAGGGACAGGAGAGAGGACAGGGGACAGGAGAGAGGACAGGGGACAGGAGAGAGGACAGGGACAGGAGAGAGGACAGGAGAGAGGACAGAGGACAGGAGAGAGGACAGGGACAGGAGAGAGGACAGGGACAGGAGAGAGGACAGGGACAGGAGAGAGGACAGGGACAGGAGAGAGGACAGGGACAGGAGAGAGGACAGGGGACAGGAGAGAGGACAGAGGACAGGGGACAGGAGAGAGGACAGGGGACAGGAGAGAGGACAGGGGACAGGAGAGACGACAGGGGACAGGAGAGAGGACAGGGACAGGAGAGAGGACAGAGGACAGGGGACAGGAGAGAGGACAGGAGAGAGGACAGGGGACAGGAGAGAGGACAGGAGAGAGGACAGAGGACAGGAGAGAGGACAGAGGACAGGAGAGAGGACAGGGGACAGGAGAGAGGACAGAGGACAGGAGAGAGGACAGGGGACAGGAGAGAGGACAGAGGAGAGGACAGCTCCTCCCTGCTCCTGGTTGTGTGAAGGTGACTCTCACTCTCAACCCTAACCCTGGATCCCGACCTCTCACAGCCGTTTCTCTGCAGCTCTGCGTCTCACAGAAGCAGAAGATAATCTCCTCTCAGAAATAACCAAGATGGCTGTGGCTTATACAGAGTGAATGTAATAACTTGTCTCTGATTAACGGTGTTTAGGTCTTTCCTTCGTCTCCTGTTGGTTCTGCTGAAGTCCTCGTTGTTGTTCAGTCCTCTGTGGGATTTTTGTCTTGGTCCTGTTTCCATTTTAACAACAGTAAAGTCCCTCTGACGTCCCACGTAACCACCACATTCAAACAAACCCACTTTTTCTTTCACAAGTCTTTGTACAACTGGCTTCTGCTGCTGTCCCCGCTCACAGATAAGGACAGAGCTAAAAACCTGCCAAAGCACCTCTGGGAATGATTGTGTTGAGTTCTCTGAAAAAAGGGGAGGAACCAGGCTAAAGGCTGTAATATGTTATCCCATCAATGCTACCAGACCTTGGACTAAACTCAGTCTAAACCAAGACCAAGACTAAATCCTTACCAAACTCATAAACCTGACTTCACACTGTTTTTGTGTTAACTGTTGATTTCTTGTTGTTTTGCAGCACAGACTTTCAGAAGAACAACCCGGTCCACAGGCTGACAGAGGAGGAGCTGCTGGCCTTCACCTCTGTGAGTTTTATTATTATTGTTATAGACTTTATACCAGAGCTGGTCCTGGGTCAGCGCTGGCCCTGTGGGCAGGCATCTCTCCAGTCTACATGTGGATCTGTGAGTCTGCAGGCTGGTTAGATGGTTGTCACATGACCTGCTCCTCTCTGCAGCCCCTCACTTTTCAAGAAGGTTTAACCAGTTTAAAGCAGAGCCATGTGACTTTTTCTTAATTACCGTATTTTCTGGACTATAAGTCCCTCCGGAGTATAAGTGGCACTCGCCAAAAAATGCATAATGAAGAAGAAAAAAACGTATATAAGTCGCATTTTTTGGGGGAAATTTATTTTACAAAACCCGACACCAAGAACAGACATTTCATGTTGAAAGGCAAGTTATAGTAATAATAGAATAGAGAACAACAGCTGAATAGGTGTGCGCTATGCTAACGTAACACATTGATGGTTATTCAGCTACATGAAGCATAAACAACGAACTGAATAGGTGTCTCGTATGTTAACGTAATATATTAACAGTTATTCACATAACTATAGCATAAAGAACATAATATAACAAGTTCACCAAACTCACCATCTCACTCCTAATCGCTAAATCCTTTAAATTCTTCATCCTCGGTGTCGCTTCTGAACAACTCCGCCAACTCCGGAGGTAGACGAAGCTAAACCGATGTTTTTCTGTGGCCAATGCCAATACCAATTTTAAAAAAACCAGAGCACTGCCAAATTTTATGCATCCAGTTTATGGATCCAGTTTTCTTAATTTTATAAAATATAATAAAGCCATTTGTTTTAGTGAAGCTTATTAAACCAAACCAAAGAGAAGAGTTAAAGATGAGTTGAGTCTCAGTCAGACTCTGTCAGTCTCTGTCAGACTCAGTGCAGGGAGAGCCTGGGGAGAGTTTGTTCTCCGAGCTTCTGTTCCAGAGAAATGACAACAATCTTTTTATTCAGGCTGAGATAAAGAGATTCTGGATGTTTCCTATGAACTGCAGAGTAAGAGTTTAAACTGAGACAAGATGGAGCCCTTCAGTCACATGGGGCCCCGACAGGAGCCTGACCAAAATTCAGCATAAAAGTGGAAGAATCGGCCAATGGCAGACTTTTTTTTTTTTTTTTACGCAAAAATCTGCCCTGATCTTGGGTCAACCTCTAAATGAAATGGTGTCAGAGTCAGTGCGATGACCAAAGAAGTCATTGCAGGGCGAGTAAAGCTCCAGCAGCGCCCCCTAATGTATCTTGGTGAAAAAACTGCCTTGTAAGAATGGGAGCACTGACCCAGTGTCCCTGAAGTCTCAGGTCTGGTCCTGGGTCAGCCACAACAACAACAACAACAACAAAAACAACAACAACAAGCCAGAGAAGGTTTATTTATTAGAGGTTGGTCCTAAAAGGCAGAGGAGAAAACCAGAGTCAGGCTGAGCAGGGGTCGCACAGGGGTCACACAGGGGTCACACAGGGGTCGCACAGGGGTCACACAGGGGTCACACAGGGGTCGCACAGGGGTCACACAGGGGTCACACAGGGGTCGCACAGGGGTCACACAGGGGTCACACAGGGGTCACACAGGGGTCACCAGACTCCTGAGGTTTTACCATAGAGCTTTACTCTAGAATGTCCTCTCTTCCCTTTCCCTTCAGGTGTTCTCAGCACTTCCAGGTCAACACTGTAGATAAGAATTTGTTTTTAATATTCTGCCTGGTTATTAAAGGTTAAATGATAAATGAAATGAAAAGGGGTCGCTCTGGAGGAAAAGATGCAGAGAAGAAGGTTTCATGGTTTGTCTTTCATCCTGAGCCTGCTCTGAGTCTGTGATAAAAGCGTTCCTGTTGTATCCTTCGTCTCATTAGCTCCCTGTTTGTGTAGCATTACTCTGACTCTCTGTGCGCTGCGTTTATGGCCTGTTTATTTGCTGTTTATCGGTCGTTGGTGTAAACACTGATTTGACTAATGCCCTCTGATCGGACGTTAATGTCTCGGTGATGGATGCCGCTGTTCGCCTGAGGATAATTAAGATGTTCACAGCTCCATAAACAACACGACTCTGTGTTCAGATCAAATGTCACAGTTTCTCCAGAGACAGAACAGAGAGGGCTCCTGTCGCTCACAGCACCGCCTCGGAACCGGCGTTAAATTAGCTCTCACAGCCAATCAGAGACAGAGCAGCACATAAAGACCGCCCAATTTTAGATAAACACTTCTGATTGGACAGAAAGTTTTGGTGTTGGTGGAAGTAGGTTTCATTGGGAGGGGTTTGGACAAGAGACAGACCAGGATTTATCAGGCCATGAGCTGACGCTTGAGCTTTAATGCAGATGTTTGTCCAGCTGCTGTTCGGGTGATCACATGACTGACGGGTGATCACATGACTGACGGGTGATCACATGACTGAAGGTCTGAGACACCAGGCTTTGTAAGAAACTCTGCAGCATTAGCCTCAGTGAGAAGGAAGTTGCTGTACTCTTATTCAGTTCCAAATGTGGTTAAATGTTTTCTTAGAGTAAAACATGACATGATCATAAACACTGCTACAGATATTATTTTTCTTATTATGCGTTGAGCTGGGGACCGTTCTTTCTTTTCTTTTCGATCCCGGTGCCTGAGCGATGCTTTTTCTGATTGCTATGGTGATAATTCATCTTTTACAATCATAAACACAATAATATTCAATAAAAGACACATTTCTGGAGCTAAACTCTCAGCTGTGAGGTAAACCAGTAGTGTGTATGATTTATTCTGTGTTATTTATTTGATTCATGCAAAGGAACATTAAAGCTCCCACTGGGAACTGAAACTTTTTTGATTACAGGAGCATTGTAACGTTTCTTTCAATACCACAAAGGTATTATTTAACGATACCCAGCCCTACACTGCATAAAGGGTTAGATAGATAAATAGATAGAATAGATAGATAAAATTACTTGAATTCAGATTATTAATCTTTGAGCAAAAATAACTAGGTTAGATTTATTTAGTTATTGTCACGTTTCGAGGAACACAGAGGGAAACGGACCCAAAAAGATCTTTAATGTACTCCCAAAAGAACCCGAGGAGACAAAACCAAAGAAACGACCATGAACCGACAAAAGGCAGGGAGAACACGGGGCTTGAATCCACACAGGGATGAGGCACAGGTGGAACACATTAAGGCGGGGCAGGTAATCACAAGGGCGGGAAACACGAAAGGCAGGAAATAGATCAGAAAAACACGAGGACAAACCAAGATTACAAAATAAAACACAAGGGAAACAAGCACAGAAAACAGGACACAGACATGGAACACAACAGTTATTAGGTAACTTATTACTAGATTATTTGCTTAGTTTAAAAGTATTCCCTGTTTCAAGCAATTTTTACTTATTTCAAGCAAAATTATTATTATGGACAGAAAATTTTGCGTGAAATAAGTAAAAGCAAGGCAAACAGGGCAAATAATCTAGTAAAAAGTTACCTAATAAATAAATGTAATCTAGTGAAAATTGCTCAAATCAAGATAATCTGAAATCAAGTAATTTTATCTAATGTAGATATTGAAACTTTGCACTGCAGTGACAGCAGGGAGAACAGAACAGGGTGTTATAGGGAGTAATAGTCTTTTATCATGTAATTAATTAGGATAAAATTTGATTTGATTTGATCATGCACCAGCCCCAAATAAATCTGCAGTGCTGATCTGGATTTTAAACAGAAAAAACATCTGTCGTACCCCCACTTTCTATAACATCTGTCTGCTCTATAACCTCTTTTTATGCATGAATTGTTGAAAAATAACATATTCCTTGATGTAAGGGCATAGCAGCATCTATTTGGCAGTAGATCTGCAGCATATTTAGTTTGTTTTTTTCTTTCTGTCTGAGGTACACGTCTCATCAGATTTTATTGTGTGTGTGTGTGTTTTGCAGGCGTTGCTGTCACAGCCTCAGTTCTGGTCGGTGGAGGTCTCAGCTCTGTGTCTCCGAACCAAACTGGAGCGAGGCCAGAGACGCTGTGTGGAGAGAGCCATGATGCAGACGCAGGTGAGGGTTCATGTGTTCCACATGGAGCAGCATTAAACATCCTCAGATCCATGCAAGTGTTCGGACGTGGGGCCAGAATGAGACTTGAGGCGGACCGTTTTGTTCACTCCTGTCCTCCTCTGTAGCCCACATTCCTCCTCTCCTCTCTCTCTGTTTCTGTCTGTTCCGAGAGCATTTACAGAGTGAAGTGAGAGGAGTTTTACAGAGAAACACAAGCCTTAACAGCAGCGGTCTCCTCCACACGATGTTATTGTGGAAACGGATCAATATCTGTGCTGGGGAAACTGTTCTCTCAGAATGACAAACAGAACCAGACACAGGAGGAAGAGGAGAGGAAGGAGAGAGCCGTTTATAAAAGCAAACATGACAGAGACACACGGAGCAAAGGTTCAGAGGCAGAAAAGACACGAGATTCATGGTAAAAGCTTTGCAGAGTGGTTAGCCTGTCTCCTGTGTCTCAAACCCTTTACAAACACCGCCTCCAGACCAAAACAGGAGGCGTGTGATCTTCTCCCGACCTGTGCAGACATCACAAGGATCTGAGTACACACAAACAAACAAATGAGCAGAGTGGGGCTGCAACTAACGATTATTTTAATAATCAAAAAGAGAAGCGTGAGTAAAATGGTTAAAAACTTAAGCTGTTTTATAGTTTTTGTTAAAAATTGGTGATAATGCTACCAAAAATCACTTAATTTTTGCAAAATTAAATCAGACAAAGCAACAAGCTTCTTGAAGATGTTTATGTAGAGCATATGAACATAAAATATCATCTGTAATACATTTATGATATTTTTAATCAAAAACACAAAACGTTTACTGCTCTGTGTAGGAAATAAAACCTTCTCTAACAGCACACAGCATCTCTATTAAATATAACAGTTGGCAATTATTCAATTACTAAATTAGTTGACGATTATTTCAATAATTGATAATTGATTAATCCAATTAGTTGTTGCAGCCCGAGAGCAGAGTCCTTCGCAGTGACCGCTGATATTCTCCCTGCGTTTGCTCGATCTGCTGTACAACTGAACTACACAGAGAACAGTAACACAGACAAGTTGTGGAGCGCACGAGGAGCTCATTGACAGACGCACGGCACACACGGCTTCAGCCTCCGGACCAACAGCTGATCGCTCCGGACTCAGCACCAGAGCCGTCCCAGGACCACCTCCGGGTGTGAGAGGTTTGGGAGGAGTGCGTACAAAGAGGGCGCAGGAGACGGAGCGAGTTTGTAGAAAGGACTTCAGACGGCGCTGGAGCTCCACGTCCTGCAAAATGCAAACTAAATAAACTTCTTTGGACAATTATTTGAACAAACCTCCAGAGCATTGTACACATTTTTGTTTGTACTACACTTCCTTTTGTGAATAGCTGAGTATACTGTGTACCCTGGTAACCCCCTGGGTTACTGTGGGAGAACTGGAAACTCCAAACATCCCATAGTGGATGAATGTGAGGGTGAACGGTCATCTGTCAGCCCTGAGGCTCACTGGCCACTGTTTGCTTAAAACAATAAACTCAGTCAACTTCTTCACCTTCCTGATGTTGTAATGCTCTGCTGCACTGTTCTCTGTTTATTCCTCAGGCGTTGGTGGATTATTTTGAAGACAAGAGCTGCCCTGTGTCTGAGCGACTGAAGATGTTCTACTGCTGCCGTCCTCCCCCCAGGTGGACCATACAGGTAAAGGAACCAAACTCACTGAACACAAGTGGTTAGCACTGTCATCTCACAGCAGGAAGGTCCTGGGTTCCAGTCCTGGTCTGTGTGGAGTTTGCATGTTCTCACTGTGTCGGAGTGGGTTTTCCTCAGGTTCTCCACTGTCCAATAAAGATCTGATTATTCTTCCATAGGCAACAATCTCTAAATGTCCTACAAAGACATGGATTTTTGTATATTTTACTCCAGATTTAAATGTCATTAAAATGTAAACCCTGAGCCTGAGACAACTGCTCCTGGTTTTATTTTTCTGTAAAACCACATCAGTCTTAGCTCAGTCTCAGCTCAATCTTAGCTCAGTCTTAGCTCAGTCTCAGCTCAGTCTCGGCTCAGTCTCAGCTCAGTCTCAGCTCAGTCTCAGTCTTAGCTCAGTCTCGGCTCAGTCTCAGCGCAGTCTCAGCTCAGTCTCAGTCTTAGCTCAGTCTCGGCTCAGTCTCAGCGCAGTCTCAGCTCAGTCTCAGCTCAGTCTCGGCTCAGTCTCCGCTCAGTCTCCGCTCAGTCTTAGCTCAGTCTTAGCTCAGTCTCGGCTCAGTCTCGGCTCAGTCTCAGCTCAGTCTCAGTCTCAGCTCAGTCTCAGTCTTAGCTCAGTCTCGGCTCAGTCTCAGCGCAGTCTCAGCTCAGTCTCAGTCTCGGCTCAGTCTCGGCTCAGTCTCAGCTCAGTCTCCGCTCAGTCTTGGCTCAGTCTTAGCTCAGTCTCGGCTCAGTCTCAGCTCAGTCTCAGTCTCAGCTCAGTCTCAGTCTTAGCTCAGTCTCGGCTCAGTCTCAGCGCAGTCTCAGCTCAGTCTCAGCTCAGTCTCAGTCTCAGCGCAGTCTCAGCTCAGTCTCAGCTCAGTCTCAGTCTCAGCTCAGTCTCAGTCTCAGCTCAGTCTCAGTCTTAGCTCAGTCTCGGCTCAGTCTCAGCGCAGTCTCAGCTCAGTCTCAGCTCAGTCTCAGTCTCAGCGCAGTCTCAGCTCAGTCTCAGCTCAGTCTCAGTCTCAGCGCAGTCTCAGCTCAGTCTCAGCTCAGTCTCAGTCTCGGCTCAGTCTCAGCTCAGTCTCAGTCTCAGCTCAGTCTCAGTCTTAGCTCAGTCTTAGCTCAGTCTTAGCTCTGTCTCAGCGCAGTCTCAGCTCAGTCTCAGTCTCAGCTCAGTCTCAGTCTCAGCTCAGTCTCAGTCTTAGCTCAGTCTTAGCTCAGTCTTAGCTCAGCGCAGTCTCAGCTCAGTCTCCGCTCAGTCTCGGCTCAGTCTCAGCGCAGTCTCAGCTCAGTCTCAGCTCAGTCTCGGCTCAGTCTCAGCGCAGTCTCAGCTCAGTCTCAGCTCAGTCTCGGCTCAGTCTCAGCTCAGTCTCAGCTCAGTCTCAGTCTTAGCTCAGTCTTAGCTCAGTCTCAGCTCAGTCTCAGTCTCGGCTCAGTCTCGGCTCAGTCTCCGCTCAGTCTCAGCTCAGTCTCAGCTCAGTCTCAGTCTCGGCTCAGTCTCCGCTCAGTCTCGGCTCAGTCTCCGCTCAGTCTCTGCTCAGTCTCAGTCTCAGCTCAGTCTCAGTCTTAGCTCAGTCTTAGCTCAGTCTCAGCTCAGTCTCCGCTCAGTCTCCGCTCAGTCTCGGCTCAGTCTCGGCTCAGTCTCGGCTCAGTCTCGGCTCAGTCTCGGCTCAGTCTCGGCTCAGTCTCAGTCTCAGCTCAGTCTCGGCTCAGTCTCGGCTCAGTCTCGGCTCAGTCTCAGGCTCAGTCTCAGGCTCAGTCTCAGTCTCGGCTCAGTCTCGGCTCAGTCTCAGTCTCAGCTCAGTCTCGGCTCAGTCTCAGTCTCGGCTCAGTCTCGGCTCAGTCTCAGCTCAGTCTCGGCTCAGTCTCAGCTCAGTCTCGGCTCAGTCTCGGCTCAGTCTCAGCTCAGTCTCAGTCTCAGTCTCGGCTCAGTCTCAGTCTCAGCTCAGTCTTAGCTCAGTCTCAGCTCAGTCTCAGCTCAGTCTCAGTCTCAGCTCAGTCTTAGCTCAGTCTCAGTCTTAGCTCAGTCTCAGCTCAGTCTCAGCTCAGTCTCAGTCTTAGCTCAGTCTCAGCTCAGTCTCAGCTCAGTCTCAGTCTTAGCTCAGTCTTAGCTCAGTCTCGGCTCAGTCTCGGCTCAGTCTCAGCTCAGTCTCGGCTCAGTCTCAGTCTCAGCTCAGTCTCAGTCTCAGCTCAGTCTCGGCTCAGTCTCAGCTCAGTCTCAGTCTCAGCTCAGTTCAGTCTCAGCTCAGTCTCGGCTCAGTCTCGGCTCAGTCTCGGCTCAGTCTCGGCTCAGTCTCGGCTCAGTCTCAGCTCAGTCTCAGCTCAGTCTCAGTCTCAGTTCAGTCTCAGCTCAGTCTCAGCTCAGTCTCAGCTCAGTCTCAGTCTCAGTTCAGTCTCGGCTCAGTCTCAGTCTCGGCTCAGTCTCAGCTCAGTCTCAGTCTCGGCTCAGTCTCGGCTCAGTCTCGGCTCAGTCTCGGCTCAGTCTCGGCTCAGTCTCGGCTCAGTCTCGGCTCAGTCTCGGCTCAGTCTCGGCTCAGTCTCGGCTCAGTCTCGGCTCAGTCTCGGCTCAGTCTCGGCTCAGTCTCGGCTCAGTCTCAGTTCAGTCTCAGTTCAGTCTCAGTTCAGTCTCAGCTCAGTCTCAGCTCAGTCAGAGTTGATCAGAACATTTTTATGTCTGTCCTTCTGCGTTCCTCTGCTCTCACACTGTGTTTGTGAGCTACACATTAATAAAAAATTAAAAAGTTTAATCTCCTCCACAGAAAACCTTGGCCAGTTTGCTCACAGACCTGGGCTGCACCAGCTCCGCTCTGCTCATGTTCCACAAACTGGAAATGTGGGAGGACGCTGTGGTCTGCTACGAGAGACTGGGACAACACGGCAAGGTAAAGACAATCAAAGGTTAAAGGTCAATCAGTTTTCATTTGTTACGACCAAGTCACAGATTAAAGAAAACTGAATGTTTTTATTATGTTCAATAAAAATGAGCAGAATTAAACCAAGAACTAACTGAGGCTAAAGTTTAATTCCACTTTCAGTCCAACTGCTTGGTCTAACATGTCCTCACCTCTGTCCTCTCTGTCCTCACCTCTGTCCTCACCTCTGTCCTCACCTCTGTCCTCATCTCTGTCCTCTCTGTCCTCACCTCTGTCCTCTCTGTCCTCACCTCTGTCCTCACCTCTGTCCTCTCTGTCCTCACCTCTGTCCTCACCTCTGTCCTCTCTGTCCTCACCTCTGTCCTCACCTCTGTCCTCACCTCTGTCCTCACCTCTGTCCTCATCTCTGTCCTCTCTATCCTCACCTCTGTCCTCTCTGTCCTCACCTCTGTCCTCACCTCTGTCCTCTCTGTCCTCACCTCTGTCCTCACCTCTGTCCTCTCTGTCCTCACCTCTGTCCCCACCTCTGTCCTCACCTCTGTCCTCACCTCTGTCCTCTCTGTCCTCACCTCTGTCCTCACCTCTGTCCCCACCTCTGTCCTCACCTCTGTCCTCACCTCTGTCCTCTCTGTCCTCACCTCTGTCCTCACCTCTGTCCTCACCTCTGTCCTCACCTCTGTCCTCACCTCTGTCCTCACCTCTGTCCCCACCTCTGTCCTCACCTCTGTCCTCACCTCTGTCCCCACCTCTGTCCCCACCTCTGTCCTCACCTCTGTCCTCACCTCTGTCCTCTCTGTCCTCACCTCTGTCCTCACCTCTGTCCCCACCTCTGTCCTCACCTCTGTCCTCACCTCTGTCCTCTCTGTCCTCACCTCTGTCCTCACCTCTGTCCTCACCTCTGTCCTCACCTCTGTCCCCACCTCTGTCCTCACCTCTGTCCCCACCTCTGTCCTCACCTCTGTCCTCGCTGTCCTCACCTCTGTCCCCACCTCTGTCCTCACCTCTGTCCTCGCTGTCCTCACCTCTGTCCCCACCTCTGTCCCCACCTCTGTCCTCACCTCTGTCCTCACCTCTGTCCCCACCTCTGTCCCCACCTCTGTCCTCTCTGTCCTCACCTCTGTCCTCTCTGTCCTCACCTCTGTCCCCACCTCTGTCCTCTCTGTCCTCACCTCTGTCCTCTCTGTCCTCACCTCTGTCCTCACCTCTGTCCTCTCTGTCCTCACCTCTGTCCTCTCTGTCCTCACCTCTGTCCTCACCTCTGTCCTCACCTCTGTCCTCACCTCTGTCCCCACCTCTGTCCTCACCTCTGTCCCCACCTCTGTCCTCACCTCTGTCCTCACCTCTGTCCTCACCTCTGTCCTCACCTCTGTCCCCACCTCTGTCCCCACCTCTGTCCTCTCTGTCCTCACCTCTGTCCCCACCTCTGTCCTCACCTCTGGCCCCACCTCTGTCCTCACCTCTGTCCTCTCTGTCCTCACCTCTGTCCCCACCTCTGTCCTCACCTCTGGCCCCACCTCTGTCCTCACCTCTGTCCTCACCTCTGTCCCCACCTCTGTCCCCACCTCTGTCCTCACCTCTGTCCCCACCTCTGTCCCCACCTCTGTCCCCACCTCTGTCCCCACCTCTGTCCCCACCTCTGTCCCCACCTCTGTCCTCACCTCTGTCCCCACCTCTGTCCCCACCTCTGTCCTCACCTCTGTCCCCACCTCTGTCCCCACCTCTGTCCTCACCTCTGTCCCCACCTCTGTCCTCACCTCTGTCCCCACCTCTGTCCCCACCTCTGTCCTCACCTCTGTCCTCACCTCTGTCCTCACCTCTGTCCCCACCTCTGTCCCCACCTCTGTCCTCACCTCTGTCCCCACCTCTGTCCCCACCTCTGTCCCCACCTCTGTCCTCACCTCTGTCCTCACCTCTGTCCTCACCTCTGTCCCCACCTCTGTCCCCACCTCTGTCCTCACCTCTGTCCTCACCTCTGTCCTCACCTCTGTCCCCACCTCTGTCCTCACCTCTGTCCCCACCTCTGTCCCCACCTCTGTCCCCACCTCTGTCCCCACCTCTGGCCCCACCTCTGTCCCCACCTCTGTCCTCACCTCTGTCCTCACCTCTGTCCTCACCTCTGTCCTCACCTCTGTCCCCACCTCTGTCCCCACCTCTGTCCCCACCTCTGTCCCCACCTCTGTCCTCACCTCTGTCCCCACCTCTGTCCCCACCTCTGTCCCCACCTCTGTCCCCACCTCTGTCCTCACCTCTGTCCTCACCTCTGTCCTCACCTCTGTCCTCACCTCTGTCCCCACCTCTGTCCCCACCTCTGTCCTCACCTCTGTCCTCACCTCTGTCCCCACCTCTGTCCTCACCTCTGTCCCCACCTCTGTCCTCACCTCTGTCCCCACCTCTGTCCTCACCTCTGTCCCCACCTCTGTCCTCACCTCTGTCCTCACCTCTGTCCTCACCTCTGTCCCCACCTCTGTCCCCACCTCTGTCCCCACCTCTGTCCTCACCTCTGTCCTCACCTCTGTCCCCACCTCTGTCCTCACCTCTGTCCCCACCTCTGTCCCCACCTCTGTCCCCACCTCTGTCCTCACCTCTGTCCTCACCTCTGTCCCCACCTCTGTCCTCACCTCTGTCCCCACCTCTGTCCTCACCTCTGTCCCCACCTCTGTCCTCACCTCTGTCCCCACCTCTGTCCTCACCTCTGTCCTCTCTGTCCCTACCTCTGTCCTCACCTCTGTCCTCTCTGTCCTCACCTCTGTCCCCACCTCTGTCCTCACCTCTGTCCTCTCTGTCCTCACCTCTGTCCTCACCTCTGTCCTCTGTCCTCACCTCTGTCCTCACCTCTGTCCTCACCTCTGTCCTCACCTCTGTTCCCACCTCTGTCCTCTCTGTCCCCACCTCTGTCCTCACCTCTGTCCTCTCTGTCCCTACCTCTGTCCTCACCTCTGTCCTCTCTGTCCTCACCTCTGTCCCCACCTCTGTCCTCACCTCTGTCCTCTCTGTCCTCACCTCTGTCCTCACCTCTGTCCCCACCTCTGTCCTCACCTCTGTCCCCACCTCTGTCCTCACCTCTGTCCTCACCTCTGTCCTCACCTCTGTCCTCTCTGTCCTCACCTCTGTCCTCACCTCTGTCCTCACCTCTGTCCTCACCTCTGTCCTCTCTGTCCTCACCTCTGTCCTCTCTGTCCTCACCTCTGTCCTCTCTGTCCCCACCTCTGTCCTCTCTGTCCTCACCTCTGTCCTCTCTGTCTCCCTCTCTGTCCTCTCTGTCTCCCCCTCTGTCCTCTCTGTCCTCTCTGTCTCCCCCTCTGTCCCCCTCTGTCCTCTCTGTCCCCCTCTCTGTCCTCACCTCTGTCCTCTCTGTCCCCCTCTCTGTCCTCTCTGTCTCCCCCTCTGTCCTCTCTGTCCCCCTCTCTGTCCTCTCTGTCCCCCTCTCTGTCCTCACCTCTGTCCTCTCTGTCCCCCTCTCTGTCCTCTCTGTCTCCCCCTCTGTCCCCCTCTGTCCTCTCTGTCTCCCCCTCTGTCCCCCTCTCTGTCCTCTCTGTCCCCCTCTCTGTCTCCCCCTCTGTCCTCTCTGTCCTCTCTGTCCCCCTCTCTGTCCCCCTCTCTGTCCTCTCTGTCTCCCCCTCTGTCCCCCTCTGTCCTCTCTGTCCCCCTCTCTGTCCCCCTCTCTGTCCCCTCTCTGTCTCCCCCTCTGTCCTCTCTGTCCCCCTCTCTGTCTCCCCTCTCTGTCCTCTCTGTCCCCCTCTCTGTCTCCCCCTCTGTCCTCTCTGTCCCCCTCTCTGTCTCCCTCTCTGTCCCCCTCTCTGTCTCCCTCTCTGTCCTCTCTGTCCCCCTCTCTGTCCCCCTCTCTGTCCTCTCTGTCCCCCTCTCTGTCCCCAGGCGGAGGAGATCGTCCGCCGGGAGCTGGAGAAGAAGGAGACGCCCAGCCTGTACTGTCTCCTGGGGGACGTCCTGAGGGAGCACCAGTACTACGACCGCGCCTGGGACCTGTCCAACAAACGCAGCGCCAGAGCCATGAGGTCCAAGGCTCTGCTGCACCTGCAGAGCCGGGACGTCCAGGCCTGCGTGGACTGCTTCGAGGAGTCGCTCCGGATCAACCGCATGCAGGTACGGACGGCATCGGGGCTGGAGAGCGGAAAATAACCCCAGGGTTTTGGATTCTGTGATAAAGATAAGGTTTTAGTTAACCAGAGATGATTTAGAAGTTCAGTTTAGTTTTTATGAAGAGATACAAAGCTAAATCTAAACTTACTAAAGACTAAACCAGGTCTAAAACAGGGTTAAACCTGGACCAAACCAGGACTTAAACCAGAACTTAAACCAGGGCTAAACCAAAACTAAACCAAGAATAAACCAGGGCTAAACCAAAACTAAACCAAGAATAAACCAGAATTAAACTGGGGCTAAACCAGGTCTAAATCAGTATAAACTCAGGCACTAAACTTGGACTGCACCTGGACTCAATCTGGGCTAATCCAAGTTGACTAAAGCAGGACTAAACCAGGACTAAACCAGGACTAAAGCAGGACTAAACCAGGACTAAAGCAGGACTAAACCAGGACTAAACCAGGATTAAACCAGGACTAAACCAGGATTAAACCAGGATTAAACCAGGACTAAACCAGGATTAAACCAGGACTAAACCAGGACTAAACCAGGACTAAACCAGGACTAAAGCAGGACTAAAGTAGGACTAAAGCAGGACTAAAGCAGGACTAAACCAGGATTAAACCAGGACTAAACCAGGACTAAACCAGGACTAAACCAGGATTAAACCAGGACTAAACCAGGATTAAACCAGGACTAAACCAGGACTAAAGCAGGACTAAAGCAGGACTAAAGCAGGACTAAAGCAGGACTAAAGCAGGACTAAACCAGGACTAAAGCAGGACTAAAGCAGGACTAAACCAGGACTAAACCAGGACTAACCTGATCTGTTTCAGCTGGGTGTGTGGTTCTCTCTGGGCTGTGGGTACCTGACGTTGGAGCAGTACGAGGGAGCAGCCCGGGCCTTCCAGTCCTGCGTCTGCATCGAACCCGACGTGAGTGAAGTTAAACACAGACAGACCGGCTTCAGACCTGGAGTTAAAATAAAACTGTCTTTATTCTTCTCCGTTCAGAACGCAGAGGCCTGGAACAACCTGTCCACGGCCTACATCCGCCTCAAGAAGGAGTGAGTGAAGAAGGACTGGCTCCAGGTAAACCTCAGCTGCCTGGACCTCATGGTTTTTCTGTTTGTTCAGGTACAAGGCGTTCCTCACCCTGCAGGAGGCGCTCAAGTGCAACTACGAGTCTTGGCAGATCTGGGAGAACTTCCTGCTGGTGAGCACCAACGTCGGAGCGTTCAGAGAGGCCATCAAAGCTTACCACCGTCTAATGGAGCTGCGGGAGAACTTCAAGGACGTTGAGGTGGGCTCCAGATACAAATGTTAGCTTCTACAACTTTCAGCTCAGAGTTCACAAATGAGTGCTCTGTAAAACAAACCATGGTCACTGCAGAGCTGCTGAAAGACAGAGTTGTGACATCTCCAATGACTCCACTGGCACAGTTTTTACAGTAATAGCTCCAAGTAGTAGTTCCAGGAAGTTAGCACTTTACATTTGTGTTAGAGTGGCTAAATTTAGCTTTTTTCATCTTTTGTAAACCAGTCTTGGTCTAGAAAAGCAGCGTTTTACAGCCTTTAAAAACATTATGTGACTAAAAGAACGTTTTTAATAAGTGGTGCTATAAAGAAACAGGTGAAGAGACCAGCAGAGGGCAGCAGAGAGCAGTAAAAAAGCACTTAACTTCCTTTAAATGTTTCCTCCCAAAGTAAAAATGTCTGTGAGGAATCAGTGGAAACAGCTGTGCACCGTTTTTTTGGATAAATGACTGAGAGCAGACTGGATGTAGAGGGCTGGTTGTTGATTGGTCAGTGCTTCCTGGAGTGGGCGGGGCTTTGTGGAACAGGAGCCGAGCGTCCTGAGGCCTCAGAAACTCAGCACCAGAGAATACAGGATTACCGTATTTTCCGCACTATAGGGCACACTTCAGTCTTCTCAAAAAACGACAGTGCGCCTTATAATCCAGAGTGCCTTATATATGAATTTATTCAACGAGATATAATTTATAATGAGGTTATAATGACGAGAGGATCCGGGCTGGACGCTGTAATCGCCCAACTGTTTAACTCAGACACTGAAGATGAAGAATTTGAGGGATTTGTGGACGAGGAATGAACTGAAAGTGAGTGTATTGTGTTGTATTTTGTTCTAACATTAACTGAACAGTTATGAGTTACTGTGTGAATACGATATCGTTTGATTTAGCGTCTCAGATTGTGTTTTTTATTCACGCGTTACAACTGAACAAGTTTGGGAGTTATGGTGAACGTGAATAAAGTTTGACTGACTGACTTATGACTGTTTTGTTTCGCCTTTTAGTCCGGAGCTTTATATGAAAAAAGTTTGAAAATAGACCGTTCAATGACATGAAAATACGGTCCTCAAACAGAACACAGCTCCAGGTCTGTTTCTGATGAGGAACATTAGAACATGGAGACAGAGGAGGACGTTTGGAGAAGATGGAGCCTTAAAGGAAATGGACTTCCCCTGCACAGTTTTACCAATGACCCCCTCAGTTTCCTGAGAGGTTATACTTGGAACAGATTTTATTATTTTCTGGACCTACAGAGGAGCAACTCTGTTTTTTTTACAGTACAGTCGTTCTCTGAACACCTAACATAGAGTTAGGTCCAAAGGTATTTGGACACTGACACAAGTTTTGTTCTTTTAGCTTTCTTACCAAAACATACAAACACAGTTAAATAAATGCTCAAAGTGCAGACTCTCAGCTGTAATTTGAGAGTTTTCACGTCCAAACGGGACAAAGGGTTGAAGAATGACAGCTCTTTAATGTGGAGCTGCCTTATTTTCAGGAGCTCAAATGTAATTGGACAGTTGTTTCAAAAGCTCTTTCTTGAGCTGCGTGGGTTTTTCCCTCAGTGATCCATCATAACCCGAGCAGGTAACACATCTGGAGCTGAATCCAGATGTTACATTTGCATGTGAAAGGTGTTTCTGTGCAATCACAACCTACAGTCTGTCAGTGGAAGTGAACCAGAGCATCCTCTGCTGAATGAAAACCCTCCACAGATCATTGATAGTATAACTGTTGTTGAATGTGTTGTGTGTTGTGTCCAAACGTTGACAGATCTGTGTTCAGAGCAGATCTGGCTCATGCAGAGTTTTCCTTCTTAGACTCAGACTGAGGAAGACTGTAGCCAACATTTAACCCCACTGCCTCTGAAGTCTGCATCAGTCACTTTTATGTGCTATTTATGTACTATTCTGCTTTTATTGCTGAATCAAATCTATCAGAAACTTCTCTAAAAACATCTCTTCACTCTTTTATTGAATCCAGTTTTTACAAACATGGCCCTGCCTTCAGTCCTTTGTTCTCTGCTCCTTTCTGTCCTGGTGTTTTTGCTCCGGGGCAGTTTTTTCTTTTTTACCTCAGATCTGCTCTCAGTGAAGAATGTGCTTTGGGTTTCAGAGCCTCACATGACTCAGATCAGACCTGAGGAGGTTCAAGGAAATCAAAGTCGCTCTCTGACAGAGGACAGGCTCTGAGAAGAAGAATATGACGTCTTTATTAAAATACAACTTCAAACTGAACTCGTCTCACTGCACAGCCCCTAACGCTAAAGCTGGGACCATATCTCACAAAAACCAGATCTGAAAACACATTTTTAATTTGATGGCTGTAAAACAGAAAAATAGGGTAGTAGTAGTAGTAGTTCTAGTAGTAGCAATAGCAGCAGTAGTAGTAGTAGTGCAAGTAGTAGTAGTAGCAGTAGCAGTAGTAGTAGTAGTAGTAGTGCAAGTAGTAGTAGTAGTAGTAGTAGTACTAGCAGTAGTAGTTCTAGTAGTAGCAATAGCAGCAGTAGTAGTAGTAGTGCAAGTAGTAGTAGTAGTAGTAGTGCAAGTAGTAGCAGTAGCAGTAGTAGTAGTAGTGCAAGTAGTAGTAGTAGTAGTACTAGCAGTAGTAGTTCTAGTAGTAGCAATAGCAGCAGTAGTAGTAGTAGTGCAAGTAGTAGTAGTAGTAGTAGTGCAAGTAGTAGTAGTAGTACTAGCAGTAGTAGTTCTAGTAGTGCAAGTAGTAGTAGTGCAAGTAGTAGTAGTAGTGCAAGTAGTAGTAGTGCAAGTAGTAGTAGTGCAAGTAGTAGTAGTAGTGCAAGTAGTAGTAGTGCAAGTAGTAGTAGTAGTGCAAGTAGTAGTAGTAGTAGTAGTGCTAGTAGTAGTAGTAGTAGTAGTAGTAGTAGTAGTAGTAGTAGTAGTAGTGCAAGTAGTAGTAGTGCAAGTAGTAGTAGTGCAAGTAGTAGTAGTAGTAGTAGTAGTAGTGCAAGTAGTAGTAGTAGTAGTAGTGCAAGTAGTAGTAGTGCAAGTAGTAGTAGTAGTAGTGCAAGTAGTAGTAGTAGTAGTAGCAGCAGTAGTAGTAGTAGTAGTGCAAGTAGTAGTAGTAGTAGTGCAAGTAGTAGTAGTAGCAATAGCAGCAGTAGTAGTAGTAGTGCAAGTAGTAGTAGTAGCAGTAGCAGTAGTAGTAGTAGTAGTAGTGCAAGTAGTAGTAGTGCAAGTAGTAGTAGTAGTAGTAGTGCAAGTAGTAGTAGTAGTAGTAGTGCAAGTAGTAGTAGTGCAAGTAGTAGTAGTGCAAGTAGTAGTAGTAGTGCAAGTAGTAGTAGTAGTAGTGCAAGTAGTAGTAGTAGTAGTAGTAGTAGTGCAAGTAGTAGTAGTAGTAGTAGTAGTAGTAGTAGTAGTGCAAGTAGTAGTAGTAGTAGTAGTGCAAGTAGTAGTAGTAGTAGTAGTAGTAGTGCAAGTAGTAGTAGTAGTAGTAGTAGTGCAAGTAGTAGTAGTAGTAGTGCAAGTAGTAGTAGTAGTAGTGCAAGTAGTAGTAGTAGTAGTGCAGTAGTGCAAGTAGTAGTAGTAGTAGTGCAAGTAGTAGTAGTAGTAGTGCAAGTAGTAGTAGTGCAAGTAGTAGTAGTGCAAGTAGTAGTAGTAGTAGTGCAAGTAGTAATAGTAGTGCAAGTAGTAGTAGTGCAAGTAGTAGTAGTAGTGCAAGTAGTAGTAGTGCAAGTAGTAGTAGTGCAAGTAGTAGTAGTAGTAGTGCAAGTAGTAGTGCAAGTAGTAGTAGTAGTAGTGCAAGTAGTAGTAGTAGTAGTGCAAGTAGTAATAGTAGTGCAAGTAGTAGTAGTAGTAGTGCAAGTAGTAGTAGTAGTGCAAGTAGTAGTAGTAGTAGTCCAAGTAGTAGTAGTAGTAGTAGTAGTCCAAGTAGTAGTAGTAGTAGTAGTAGTGTAAGTAGTAGTAGTAGTAGTGCAAGTAGTAGTAGTAGTAGTAGTAGTGCAAGTAGTAGTAGTAGTAGTAGTAGTAGTAGTAGTAGTAGTAGTAGTAGTAGTAGTGCAAGTAGTAGTAGTAGTAGTAGTAGTAGTAGTAGTAGTAGTAACAGTACAAGTAGTAGCAATAGTAGTTGTAGTAACAGTAGTGGTAACAGTAGTAGTAACAGTAGTAGTAACAGTAGTAGTATTTGTCGTTGTATGTGACAGTTGTCAGCCTCAGATCTTGTGTTCTCCTAAAATCCCGTTGGTCCCTGGTGTCCCAGGTGTTGGAGATCCTGGTGCGGGCCGTGGTGCAGGACGTCCCGGACAGAGAGGGGACGCCGTCCTCGGCCCTGAAGCCCAAACTGAAGGAGCTGCTGGGACGGGTCAGCTCCAGACACAGCTCTGAGAGCGGAGTGTGGAGACAGTACGCCCTGCTGTACGGAGAGGGACACAGCGAGACACAGGAGGACAACGATAAGGTAACCACACAGAGACGCGTACTACAGAGGAGGACACTCGGAGACACGTACTACAGAGGACAGCACACAGACACGTACTACAGAGGACAGCACACAGACACGTACTACAGAGGACAGCACACAGACACGTACTACAGAGACACGTACTACAGAAGACGACACTCAGAGACACGTACTACAGAGACACGTACTACAGAGACACGTACTACAGAAGACGACACTCAGAGACACGTACTACAGAGACACATACTACAGAGACACATACTACAGAGAACAGCACACAGACACGTAGTACAGAGGACAGCACACAGACACGTACTACAGAGACACGTACTACAGAGGACAGCACACAGAGACGTACTATAGAGACACGTACTACAGAGGACAGCACACAGACACGTACTATAGAGACACGTACTACAGAGGACAGCACACAGACAAGTACTACAGAGACACGTACTACAGAGGACAGCACACAGACACGTACTTCAGAGGACAGCACACAGAGACGCGTACTACAGAGACACGTACTACAGAGGAGGACACTCAGAGACACATACTACAGAGGACAGCACAGACGCGTGTACTACAGAGGAGGACACTCGGAGACACATACTACAGAGACACGTACTACAGAGGACAGCACACAGACACGTACTACAGAGACACATACTACAGAGGAGGACACTCAGAGACACGTACTACAGAGACACGTACTACAGAGGACAGCACACAGACACGTACTACAGAGACACGTACTACAAAGGACGACACACAAAGATGCATACTACAGAGGACGACACAGAGAGACGCGTACTACAGAGGACGACACACAGAGACGCGTACTACAGAGGACGACACACAGAGACGCGTACTACAGAGGACGACACACAGAGACGCGTACTACAGAGGACGACGTACTACAGAGGACGACACACAGAGACGCGTACTACAGAGGACGACGTACTACAGAGGACGACACACAGAGACGCGTACTACAGAGGACGACACACAGAGACGCGTACTACAGAGGACGACGTACTACAGAGGACGACACACAGAGACGCGTACTACAGAGGACGATACAGAATTTCCAGAACCCAATTTGAAAACAAATGGAATCGGAACAAAAATCTACCACTGCAGCTGTTCATTTAAAAAAATATGCTTGTAGCTAATCACTTTATGCTTCTGATGCATTCATGTGCAAATACTATTGATAGCACAGTGTTTATATTATTATCAGAGGTGGGAAGTAAATGGATAACTACATTTTTAAATAATAGTAGCAGTAATAGTGGCAGCAGTGGTGGTAATTAGACCCATATACTGGGCTGATTCTTGCCCTTAAAAGCAGATTTTTGGTCAGGCTCATGTCCGGGCCCCATCTTTTCTCAGTTTGGGCCCTTACTCTGCAGTTCATAGGAAACATCCAAAATCTCTTTATCTCAGCCTGAATAAAAAGATTGTTGTCATTTCTCTGGAACAGAAGCTCGGAGAACAAACTCTCCCCAAGCTCTACCTCTGAGTCTGTTTCTGTTCCGTTTACATCTCTTCCTGCTCTGTGGGTTTCAGGCTCTCCAGTTCCTGTCCAAGGCCCATCGCTGTGAGCTGCAGACCAGAGGCTGGGACCAGGACCCCCCTCTGTTTAAAGGAGTCCTCCAGAGAGCTCTCACTATGGGACAAGGTGAAGTCAAACCCCCTCAGGGTCTGTCCACAGGGAATCCTCTGCCTCCTTTTCTCTCACAACAGTGTCCCCTTTACTGCATCCACAAACCTCTTCTCTGCTCTTTCTGTCCCGTATTATGCAGCGTTGGTACAAAATCTGCTCGGGTAGCGCCGCTGAATGATGACGTTACTCATTCTGATTGGACAAGACTTCGAGCGAACGCTGTGATTGGCCGCTCGTCCTCGCTAATCCGGAATATCAACCTGAGCAAATTTAGCAGATTTGATCAAATGGAGCTCATTATGATTACATAATAGAAAAATCCACATTCTTAGCTGATGGTTTCCTCTGCGTCTCCGTCCGTGGGAGCAGTTTCCTTTTCCAGATAAACTCAGGGAGGAGCTGCTCGTTCATAAATCACTGCAGCTCACTGTGGAACAACTTATCTTTAAAAATACACTTTTGTGGCATGTTCCATGTCACACCTCTTTCCTGTCTCAGTGTTGCGCCCAGGTCTTCCAACCATTCATCTGACAAATAATAATTTACCTTTAAATAATGTAATCTCATTTAAATATTTAGTCCTTCCTTCCTTGAGTCTGATCTGGTGGAGGTCCAGGCCGGTGGTGCTGAGTGTGGCAGGCCTCTGAGTTATTCTTCCAAACAACGCTAACATGCTGCTAAATATTCCATCAGAGTGGTTTGTTTTTTGTTTGGCTACATCATATTAGGCTTTACTGTGATTGGCTAAAACAAATCATGGAGGGCGGGCAGTAACTGGAGCTTCATCCAATCACCTCCAAGTATCCTCCAGCTCTGCTCTGTGTAGATCTTCTGGCTTTTAGAAACTCACAAATAATTTTATAGCAACTCGCTTTGGCCCCTGACCCACTGTTTGGGAAGCACTTGTAATGTTCTCTCTCCATGTTTCTGTGTTGCAGTGAGTCTGAGTGTGGCCCAGTCCAAGTCCAGTCCTGCAGAAGCTCTCCAGATCCTCTCCTCCAGCCGCCTGAGTCTCAAGAGTCTGCTCACAAAGGCCAAGGTACAACATTCTGTTATCACAGGACAAAGAAGCTGCCAAACTTCCACTTCAGGCACAAACGATAGAAAATACTGATGTCACATGACCTAAACCAGGGGTCTGCAACCTTCTGGATCCAAAGAGCCAGTTGTTTCCAAAAAATACTAAACTTAAATCTGTAAAGAGCCGCAACTAGTTTCAATGCACATAAGTCGTTTGGCCTATAACTGAAATATAGCTTATGGATGGTCATTAATTATTGCAAACTAACAAAGAACTGTGTTAAATACTCACTGCACTGATTATCTTTTAATAGGCCACTAACCAGCAGAAATACAGGAGCCACGCACACTCTGAGAACCGGAGTTACAGCTAGTAACCATTTCTTGGAGCTGTTTTATTAACTTCTATGTGTGCACTGTGCAGCCAATAAAGGCTACAAACAGTGGCAATAAGGCTGTGTCATATTCTAGAAAACAAGGATAAAGTCTTATTTTAAACAGAGAAGGGGCTGTAGATGGAGTTTTTCAAAATTGTGTACGTATTTCTTTTCTAACTTTACATAACCAGATGTCAGACGGCCAGTGAGCCGCAGGAGCAGGGCTAAAGAGCCGCACGTGGCTCTAAAACCACAGGTTGCAGACCCCTGGCCTAAAGCAACCAATCCTGACGTGTGATGTTCTTCTCTTGTTGCAGCAACATCACACTGACGTAGCGACGGGAGAGGTCCACTCAGAGCTGAGGGAGGAGGTCGAGGCTTTGGACAAACTCTTATCTGAAATACAGGAAGTGAGCGCCGCACTCAGGAGCCAATCACAGTGAAGCTAAAAGACCAGGAGCCAATCACAGGGAAACTTCAATTGGACTTTTATTTTGAAGTAGAAAGGAGGCAGAGTTTAAAGAGACTTGACTTCCTGTCTTCAGCCTTATGTTGGTTCTGGGTGAACTGTCAACAAAACACTTGTAATGTTTTTATATCTCTTTAATGAACTGATCTTGAAAAGTAAAATATTTAAAATCCTGTCTGCTTCTTTCATTGTGTTTTTGTTTGGGTGAAAGGCCAAAGGACATCAAAAATTCCTATTTTTAACCCAGTCTTGGTCTCCTCTAGAACAGCAGCTTTTACAGCTTTTAAAAACATAATGGGACTAAAAGAGAACGTTTTAATAAGAACTCTACTGGAGCCATAAAGAAACAGGAGAGACCAGCAGAGGGCAGAGTCTTTTGAACATAATTTGAAGAATATAAGGAACTTCTCTTCCTTTAACTTTGGCAGGGAAATAGATCAGACACAAAGTAAAAATGTCTGTGAGGAATCAGTGGAAACAGAGTTGTGCGCCGTTTTTTGGATAAATGACTGAGAGCAGACTGGATGTAGAGGGCTGGTTGGTGATTGGTCAGTGCTTCCTGGAGTGAGACTGAGTGTTCTGAAGCCTCAGAAACTCAGCGCCAGAGAATACAGGATTACTCAAACAGAACACAGCTCCAGGTCTGTTTCTGATGAGGAACAACATTAGAACATGGAGACAGAGGAGGAGGACGCTTGGCAGAAGAGCCTTTAAACTACTAATATTTAAATTGATCAGCTCCAGGGAGAGTAAAGAAGATGTAAAAATACCCGAGGACTGTAAGAATTAGAAGACGCTTTTGTGAAGCCAAGCATTCAGCAAAGTCCTATTGTTAAAAACAGAGCTGAGCTGAAGAGGTTAAAGGGCCCATATTATGCTGTTTTTTGTGTCTTAAATTAATTCAGGGCACCTCTAGATCAGTATCTTACATTTTGTTGGGAAGAAATTGCAATAATGATTGAAAAAACCCTATATATAAGAAACTCATCATTTGACTCTGTGAGAAACGCTCACATTTGGTCCCTGTTCCTTTAAGAGCCCTCCCAGCTGCTGTCCCTTCACATGTCCTGCTGCAACGCTGCAGTCAGTGATGGGTTTGTTTGGTTGTGGGGGAGGTGTGACCTGAACGAGACTGGGCTGTGAGGGGCGTGGTCAGGGGGAAATGGCAAACATTGGTGAAACAAGACATTTCTGTTCTTTCAGGAAGTCAGCGTGAATGAAACAAAAACTCCAGCTCTGTTTTTGATGCAGGAACAACATTAAAACATGGCAGAAAGCTCAGAAAAGTTGATTTTGCATAATAGGGCTCCTTTTAAAGAAGTCACTGACTGCCGAAAGGGAAATGGACTCATGAACGTAAGAGCAATCTTTTTGGCTCTCGGGGCCACAACTGTACTTACACAACTAAATATTAGTTCAGAGAGCCACAGGAAAGCAAAATCTCAAAGCATTTTCAGTTTTTACAGTAAATGTTTGAGTTTGTTAAGAGGAGTGCAGACAGTGCTATTTTTTTCAGCCTTATGTTCCATTTATCTTCACTTTCTGAAAAGGAATAATAAGTGTGATCATTTTGTTTGTTAATGTTTTCATTTGGAATAGAATGAGCAGTGTTCCTGTGTGGAAATAAAAGCATAAATAAGGATTTTGAGATTTACTCATTCTGTTAGACACACTGCTCTGTACATACAGGTGCGTGAAGGATAATGCAGTGCAATAATCTGGATGGATTATGTACATAACATACTGTAGGTAATACATGAACTGGGTTTAAAATCATGTCAATAAAACTGCGACTGTCTCCTTCTGTCCCTCACAAACCTGTCCAACCGGCAAAACCATAATGTTTGTTTTTTTTACCTGTGAGTAATAACATTCCTCAGATAAACAGGTTGTGTTCACGTGATCGCAACAACTCTGCTGCTGCTGAAGAGGTTTATGTTTAATAACTCTGTAATTACCGGGCCTGCCCACATGAAACAAAATCTGACACAAACACCAGTGACCTCAGGAGAAAGCATTTATTCATCGTAGCATCAAAACGTGGTGATATTATTCAGTTTAGTCCTGGTTTGAGATGGTTTAGACTTGGTTTAGAACTAATGTAGTCCTGGGTTTGTCCTGATTTAGATTTGTTTTAGTCTTTGAAAGCCAAATATATAAAGATACTGAAATGTAAAGTTTAGTTTTACAATCTTTTACAGTCAACCAGTTAACTTAAACAACTTTAACACAGAATAAAAGTTATCTTTTTGCTTGTATTGAAACATCTTATATAAATAAGACATAAGAATTATACATCTCTATAAACACTGTGGTACTGACATTGGATTACTTTAAAAAGATCATCTATGTTTATTGTATCTGTCCTTTTCAAATGAAACATAAATAAATGAGTAAATGCAGTGACAAAACAGGTTTTTGTTCAACATTAGTGGATTTTCTGTTGGATAATTCTTTTCTAAAACCATGTGGCCCTGCTCCGTGTGAGTTTTTGACAATCTGCAGCTAAAGCGTGACTAAGATAATGTTGTGAGTGGTTTTTGGCCACACCCTCGGCAGACACACCCTCCTAACCATGCAGCTTTCAGACCAGATTCTTTAGACCAGTTTTAGAGCAGACTTCAGGAGCTGTAGTGTGTGTTGCTGTGCAGAGACATGGCGCTCGGTCTCTTCTCACAATGGTAAGAACCACGCACTTTACATTCAACTATTTTATTCTTCTGTGTTTGTTAAAGCCTGAGTTTTTTTCTTCAGGGGCAAAAAGAAAAACCTGCAGCGGAGTTATCAGGTCAGGAACTGTTTTAATATTAGACCTGGTTTAGACCTGGTTTAGACCTGGTTTAGTTCTGGTGTATTTCTTTAGTAATATTTTTTCATATTTTATTGTGTTTTAGGTGGAGTCCGTCTCATACTGGACTCTGAACGTCACCGTTCTCCGTGCGAGGACCAAAAAAAGCCGTGACCTCTGTAAGTCCAGGTTTAGACCTGGTTTAGTCCGGGCTTAGACCTGGTTTAGACCTGGTTTAGTCCTAGTTTTAGCCCTGCTCTCAGCCGCCCCCGGGAGAGTCTGTGTCTGAGACGAGCCTTGGGTCCAGGACCAGGTCTGGACCTGGGCTGCAACTAACGATTATTTTGATAATCAGTTAATCTGTTGATTATTTTTTCCATTAATCAATTAATAATCGGAAAGTACACTTAAAATGGTTAAAAACTTGAGTTGTATAATTCCCGTTAATTTTTTTTTATCAATTCTACCAAAACTTACTTAACTTTTATTAAAATTTGAACCAGAGGAAGCCATGAGTTTGCCTCTGGAGGACGTTTGGACAGAGCATAAACAAAGATATTTTTAATCAAAATGTGCACAGTTTCTGTTGCTTTACTGCTGTTGTGGTAATGAACCTCCTCTCTCTGAGTCTGAGTCTGAGAACACCACAGTTAACTGTCAACGATTAAACCATTACTAAATTAGTTAACGATTATTTCAATAATGGACTATAATCCATTAATCTGATTCGTTGTTGCAGCCCGGGTCTAGACCTCTGTGGGTTTATGGAAGTCCACAGTCCTCATGTATTCTGTGGCTCCTGCAGGGGGCGCTCTGGGAGTACGGGGTCCAGGGTCGGTCTCTGTAGGCCCAGAGCAGGACCAGGCTCACTGCAGTAGGTCGGACCTGGTCCTAGTTCATGATGGACCCCAGGAGAAGTGGCGCCCCCTGCAGACTGGAGGCGAGTCCTCAGGTCCACAGACGGGGGAAGAACCGGTCTGTCCTGGTTTAGATGGACTCTAGTCTCAGGGTTTGGTCCATGTTCTGATCTGTCGGTCTTCCTCAGTCTCCGAGTCTGACTTCTATGTGACTCTGTCGCTGCCGGCGGCGACGGCCAGACCCCGAAAAACCAAGACCATCCCCAACAACAACAACCCGGAGTGGAACGAGACCTTCACCTTCAGGGTCCCCACGCAGGTCAAGGTGAGTCCAGAACTGCTTCAGATCCACACAGGTGACAGTGGTCCAGAACCAGATCCACTCAGGTCTGGGTGAGTCCAGGACCGGCTCAGACCTGGTTCTTGTCCTCCTGAAGAACGATCTGGAGATTAAGTTTGATGAAGACATCTGTCCAGGGTCTAGTCCTGGTCCTGGTCCTGCTCTCATGTTGAAGTCCTGGTTCTTGTCCTCCTGTAGCACATCCTGGAGATAAAGCTGTTTGACAGAGACCGGTTCACACGGGACGACCTGGTCTCCACGGTTCTGCTGGACCTGGGGACTCTGGAGGTGGGCTCCAAACAGAGCAAGGTCTTCACCATCAACGCCGAGGTCAGAGGTCACACTCAGCACTGCAGACTCTAACTCAGTGGTTCTCAAACTGTGGTGCGAGGGTTTAAAGATGGTTTTAACAATTTTTAAAAAGACGCTCCTGTGACTAGAAACAAAAATAACCGGGCAGTGTTAAAAAGAATCAATAAAAGTTTCTCAGTTAAAGTCAGTCACATGACAAAAACCTGAGAGTGTAGGGACGGTGATTTGGAGCTTTCAGACCTGAGATCATTGACAGTCTGTCCCGTATACGCTCGCGGAAAACTGTCACTTACTTCTCAAAATGGCGGTAACTACCCACAATGCACCCATGTGATGTCACCTGACATTAACCAGGTGTTCATGTGATCTGACCTGAGGGTGGTGGAGGATGGTAACCGGGAGTCTGGGCCTCTAATGCTGGGGTAAAGTAGAAGAAACGCCTGGTGATTGGCTACGGGACACCTACAGCTTCCAAACGGGTTGGATTCTGTAGAGTTTATTTTCTATTTTTACACTTTTTTACACGTTTTCCCTGTTCAAAATCTTTAAAAAGTGCTTTGAGCAGTATATATTTTTTATATTTCATAAAAATTACCCATGTGTGCCAAGATATGAGGTAATTTGATGTAATGTTTAAATCAAATGTTTGTTTTACTGATAACAATTTACTGATTTATTAACTATTAAAAATATATTTTATATAATGGCTGATCGTCCAATCAGAAAAGAGACCATTGTTTTGATTTAGACTGCAGTACCGCTTCCAAACCAGTACGAGCACATTCTGCTTACAGGAGCTTTAATTTGGTTAAAAAAAATAACTTTTTATTGTTTGTGATGTCACCGCTCGAAACAAAACTGCACAGCCTCAAGGGCCTAGTGCGCCCTCTATGGGCCAACACAGAAATAACTCTCAAGTCAAAGTCAAAAAATGTTTTTGGCGTCACACAGCGATGAGCACGGCCACTGAAGACGATGGCGGTCGTGACGTCATTCACTGTCAGCTCTGTAACACATCCTGGGCCTGTAAGGGACTCAGACTGACAGTGGTCTCAGTTCTGAAAGCTCCAGATCTCCCTAAATCAGTGCCTAAACTCTCAGAACCAGTTGGACACCCGCACGCTAATTTTCCATTAGGGTTAATCACATCATGCTGGTATATATGTGGGGGACAAACTGACTGGCATTAACCGATTGCGAACAATGCCCAGTAAATGAAACGCTGCTCCAGTTCAGGCAGCCTGTCCCAGTGAGTCAGTCCCTCACGGTGGTCCTGTCCTGCGTCAGGTGCGTCCCAGCTGCAGCTCCTCTCTGAGATGACAGAGGTGAAACTAAACTCCCCCTGACTCTCGTGAAGCCAGGTCTTTCTGAAGTGACAGTGGGAGGGAACAGTTTGAGACTCACTGCTCTGAATCTGAGTCCTGTGACAGTAACAGAACGTGTTCTTTCTCTGTCAGTCCCAGGACGTCCTGGAGATGGAGTTCGAGCTGCTGAACAGGTCAGTCCTTCTGTTAATGAGAGAAGAACAGGCCTGACACAGGTTGCTTCCTATTTTGTTTTGTTTCTTCCGCAGTGCTTCACATAATGATTTGAAAAAAGTTTTTATGCCTGATGCCCTGTGAGCCATAATCCTCACAGTTACACTGAACTGAAACACAGACTTACCATGATTTTCTAATTTATTATGATGCACCATTGAGTGTTAAAAAGTTGATTAAAACCCCATGTGCTGTGTGTTGTTGCAGTAAAGACAAGGCGCTGGACTATCCGTCCAACGGGATCCTGATGGTGAGTGTCTCTGTCCACAGGAGACTTCACAGATCTGTGGGTTTAGACCTGGACCACGGCCCTGAGACCAGAGACTGAAACACAGAGGAGACATGGTTCCTCCCTGTCTTTGCTTTCACAGGAGTCCCTGGTCTCAACACACAAGGAACGCGTCGCTTGAAAAGACTTGAACCTGAACAACGTGGAGTTTAAAATATGTGTTTTATTTGTTAATAATCAAAGTGACAGAAGTGGCCCCAGGCTGATCTATCAGCAGGTTAGCAACAGAAAGTAGTTTCCCGGTGCACTGACTGCAGCAGGAGTCAGGAGCTGCTGTCTCTGTCCCTGATGCAGCCGCTCTCTCTCTGTGTTTACAGCTCTGTCTCTGTGTCACACGGAGCAGAGAACAGCAGGTCTTTGTTTACTGCAGAAGTTTATGTGTTTTCAGCTGCGTTGAGGTTTCCAAACAGAACAGAGACGTAAAGTGACGCGAGGTCGAACGCCGCGTGCCCAGTGTGCTTTGGGATTAATACAGACTTCTGCTGGAGATTTTATCAAAAGCCCAGTGCTATTATTTGAGTTCTTGCTAACAGAAATCCACACTACGACTACTAGCATACTACTATTACTCTTCCTCCCATAATACTAATGCCACTACCCTGAGTTTGGGAGGTGTGTACTTCCCTGTTGGCCTCTGAAGTCATGAACACTCTCTGGGCCTCAGTGACACATTCAGGATTAGGAGGATTTTTGGCATTCACCATTTTTTTCCTTAACTGAGAAATGTTCTTGGAACAGGTCTGAGCGCTCTTCTGCACTGAAATGCTGCAGGTTTATAATTTTATCAGACCTCCAATAAAACAAAATATTTTAATTTCAGTCTGATTGTAGATTACATATTTTTACAAAGTATTTCTTATATAATTTAATGGAATAAGAGAACTGATCAGTATAGACCTGGTATAAGCCTGAAACAGACTTCAGACTCTGCTCTGCTGCTTTTTAAGCAGTGACCAGTCCCTGCTGGAGTCAGAGAACATTATTCCCCCAGAAACCAGCCATGTTTTATACTAATTTTACTTGCTGTACTCAAAATATCCAGAGCAGTTTTTCACCAGAACCTTTCTCTCTTCCAGGCACCTCCTCTGTCTCTCTTGAAAGTCACAGTAGAGAATCTTCAGCAGAAACACTGTAAGTCTCTGCACTCACTTTACTGTCAGTGCTGTGTGGTTCTGGCACCAAATAAATATATGGGTAAAAGGATGAGGCTGGGGTTAGAGCTGGAGGCCTAGAGGAAGACCAGAGAGGAGGTTTATGGATGTAGTGAAGGAGGAGATGAGGTTAGTTTGTGTGAGAGAAGAGGGGAGAGTTAGAGCTGGTTCTGACAGAGAGGAGTAGGAATACACAGGACAGAGCAGTGTGTGGGGCAGGTGACGCCAGTTTAAATCTGCCTCATTCTCTTTGTAATGTTGTCACAGTTTCAAAAGGCTGTGCGACGATCTTGAAGCTGAACGGAGCGTATCCTGAAACTTACCGTCTGGATCCGGAGCTGGAGAAGAAGCTGCAGTTTTACATGAACAGAGAGATGGAGACAGAACTGGGGCTGTCGGTGAGTACTGTTACTGTGTACATCTGTGGGCTCAGAGACCGAGAGCGCACGGGTGGGATGCCTGCTTCAGCTGCCTCTAAACCCGCTGCAATAACTGTCTCTGTTCCTCCAGACCGGTGTATAATAACTGTTTTATGTGTTTAGAATGAGGTAAAAATGAGAATGAATGAAGCCCCGATGCCAATGAAGAAGAAGAAGGAGGATATGTCGTCGGTTCTTCTGCTGCCACTGCCTCCAGAGCACTCCAGAGACGTCTCTCTCTCTTTGGAGAAGGTACTACACAACTACTGCAGAGTCTCGATCCTGATGAGGGTTTACTCCTCTGTATCTGTCCAAAAACAACACTACAAGAGGAATTTTAACTAAAATCTAGCTTGGATTTATTGGAAGGCATTCCCACATTGCCTTTTTGGGATGGGCCCAAGCACCAGGCGCTCGCCTACAAGCCCCTCCCTGGTCGTGGAACAGTGGACCATCTCTCCCTCCTCCATCAGCTGCTTGAGAGTTCACTGGAGTCCGCTCAAATGTCCACCTGTGTTTTGTGGAGCCATGTACCTCGTGGCCTAGCCTAGAAATCTAGACGCCCCCTAGCGGCAGAAAATATGTTTTGCCTAGCAGGTTGGTCTAGTAACACACCACAGGGGCCAATCTTGGCTCCGCCCAGGGCTTCGTCGGACCAATCACAGCTCTCTGTCTGTGTAGCGGGTGTGGAGTGAGTGGAGTGGGCGGGGCTTAGCACGATGACGACAGGGCTGGGCGACGGTGCAGAGCAGAACAACTACGATGGCTGTGGCTAACGAACAGTGCTCATTTGAATCGACATTGACATCAGTTTTGGAAAAGTTAGATTTGGGTTTTTCTTTGAAAGTGGAGCAGAAAGAAGCACTCACATCATTCTTCTTAAAGAAGGATGGATTTGCTGTTTTGCTGACCGGCTATGGCAAAAGTCTAATATAGCAGCTGGCTCCGCTGGTGGCTAACAAAGCTCACCTTGTCCATTGCTCTGATTGGTCAGAGCGCTGGTCTGTTACGTGCAGAAGCAGTTTGAATGACATCCGTTGATTCCACCCCTAGGCTTGAGCTCTGTCAATGGACCGTCCCCAGACTCTACATTTAATGTTAGAGTCTGACTTGTCAGGCTACTCGTGGCCTCCTGTAGGGGACGCTCTGAGAGTATGGGGTCCAGAGACCTTTTCCTGGTGCAGGTTGGACTCAGCGCTGCCCTTTGTCACCAGTTCTGTTCATTTTCTTTATGGACAGAATTTCTAGGCGCAACCAGGGCCGGGGGGCGTCCAGTTTGGGGACCACAGCATCTCTGCTTTTTGCAGATGATGCTGCTCTGTTGGCTTCATCAAACCAGGACCTTCAGTGAGCACTGGGACGGTTTGCAGCCGGGATGAGAATCAGCTCCTCCAAGTTCGAGGCCATGGTTCTTGACCAGAAAAGGGTGGCGCCCTCTCCAGGTCGGAGGAGAGTCCTGCCTCAGGAGGAGTTCAAGTATCTCAGGTCTTGTTCACAGTGAGGGAAGGATGGAGACTGACAGCAGTGCAGTCAGTGTTCTCTCTACAAAAACATTCCCTGGCCTTTCCAAGGAGTCCACAGTGAATCCTCTGCACCATCTGACCCTCTCCTCTGCATCCTCTTCATGTCCTCTGTCACTACATTCATAAACCTCCTCTCTGGTCTTCCTCTAGGCCTCCAGCTCTAACCTCAGCCTCATCCATCTACCCATCACTGTCCCTCCTCTGTGCCCATATATTCACTGCCTCTCCTCTGATTTCAGGTCACAGTGGATCTGCACCTGGAGTCATCTGGAAGGTGAGACCACATTCAGACTGAAACTTGTTGGCAGAGTGGGTTTACCTCTGCCTCAGGCCCATAGTTGCTGCTGGGACAGTTGTGTATTATTCCCTTGAACTCGTGTTCCTTCCAGAGCTAATGAGCAGCTGGACGTGCGCCTGGGGTTCGACATCCCACCTCAGGAGAAGGACTTCCTGCAGAAGAGGAAGAGGATCGTGGCTCAGGCGATCCAGGGTCTGCTGGGTCTGGACTCTGAGCTCTCAGAGGAACAGGTAACACTCAGATCATCAGTCCTTGCATTAGTATTTCAGATTTTATAACTTAAAATAATGTATCTGTGGAAAACCTCTTGTGTTGGGGAGCTGTTAAACTCACAGACTGGTCATGTGACACACCGCCTGTGTACCTCCAGGTGCCGACGATCGCGCTGGTGGCATCAGGGGGCGGAGCCAGAGCCAGTACTGCTCTCCTGGGTTCACTGAAGGCTATGAAGGAGACCGGGATCCTGGACACCATCACCTACATCACCGGGGTCTCCGGGGCCACATGGTCAGTCAGCACTTTGTCCATTCAATTTAACAGATCTGGAGAAGCGGAGACCTTAACCTTAACCTTTAGTCAGGTCAAGTTTTGTACAGCACCGTTCATGTGAAATACAACCCAAAGTGCTTTGCATGGAATTCAACAATAAAAACTATAACAAGAGTTTAAGCAACATTTACAATAGAAATAAGCACAAAATGAGGATAAAAATGTCCATATACAATTAAAATACTGTACATACAGTTAAAAAATAATAATAAAATAATCGTAGGCTATGCTAAAAAGGTAGGTCTTTAATTTAGATTTAAAAGTGTTAATGTTTCAAGCCGAAGATTTTCAGGTAAGGAGTTCCACAGCTGGGAAGCATTGACACTAAATGAAGCCTCCCCATATTTAGTCCGCACGCGAGGAACCACCAACAAACCTGTGCCAGCTGATCTCAGAGACCTACGGGGTTCATACACGGTTAAAAGGTCAGATAAATATTTTGGACCTTGACCGTTCAAAGACTTATTAACCATCAAAAGAATTTTAAAATCGATTCTTTGAGGAACTGGAAGCCAGTGCAGTGATCTTAATACAGGGGTAATATGGTGTCTTTTTTTTTTTTTTTTTGTGACTACTCTGGCTGCAGCATTTTGGATCAGTTGTAGCTGTCTCACAGCTGGCTTTGAGAGACCTGTGAATAGATCTTTACCTTAAAACAAAACTAGCTGATGAACATGTGTGGTTCTCAGGTCAATGTCAGCGCTGTACCAGGAGGAGGACTGGTCCCACAGCTTGGAAAGCATCATGTCCAAGAACAGAGAACACATGACAAAGAGCAGCCGGACCACTCTAACCCCAGAGAAGATGAAGTACTACAGCGCTGAGATGGAGGAGAAGCAGAAACAGGGCCACCTCGTGTCCTTGATCGACATGGAAGGACTCGTCCTGGAGCAGATAGTGTTCGGAGAGGTCAGGACACACTCTCCCCAGACACTTCCTCAAGCTCCTCCCTCTCCCCGCACACTTCCCCTGGCCCTTCAGTAAACCCTCTGCATCTCCAGAACTTCTCACATGAGCTGTCCTTCTGATGGACCCATGAATTAATCCTGTCCACCCTCATCATGAATCTTCCTCTTCCGCTCTGCTCCTGAGTGTTCCTCCAAGCCTCTGCTCCTGCCTGTTCCTCCGAGTCTCTGACTGTCTTGTCATCAATTGCAGAAGAACACCAGTACTCTGTCGGAGCAGCAGAAGACGGTGAAGGATGGACAGAACCCTCTCCCCATTTACACCGCGGTCAACGCCAAGGAGGCCATCAACGGACAGATCGAGGACGGTAACGGGTTTTCTCCTCTTCGTTAATATATCTGTGTCCTGGTTTAGACCTGGTTTAGACCTGGTTTAGGGTCCATTAAAGATAAACCAGGTCTAAACTAGGGCTAAACTTGCTCTCCTCAGAGTGGTGCGAGTTCACGCCGTTCGAGGTGGGTCTACAGAAATACGGAGCCTTCGTCAGGGCTGAGGACTTTGGCAGCGAGTTCTTCCTTGGACACTTGATCAAGAAGCTGCCGGAGATCAGGCTGCCCTACCTCATCGGTGAGAACTGGCTCTGTTGTCACTGACCTCAGGTTAAAGGGGATATTAGGCTTTTATTTATCTTTTTAAACCAATAATAAACTAAAATTAAAAAAATATTGGCATGTCCAGCCAGACTCTCCTGCTTTCTTTTGCAGACAAATTCTTTTCCTGTTCTCTACACAGAAGTTAGTCTGGTCTCCATTTGCTTACATTTTGTTTCTATAGGTGGAACAATCACAGGCGCAGTAACCAATCAGAGAAATAAAGGGCGGGACGAAAGCAACGCACCACTGACCCAAACAAACATGGCCAATTGTTGCCGGCTTTGCCATAAAACACCAGAATCCTGTGTATTGTGAGCAGCTCTGTCCTTATTTGTGAGCGGGGACAGCAGCAGAAGCCAGTTGTACAGAGACTTGTAAGACTTGTGGAAGAAAAAGTGGGTTTGTTTGAATGTGGTGGTTACGTGGGACGTCAGAGGGACTTTACTGTTGTTAAAATGGAAACAGGACGAAGACAAAAATCCCACAGAGGACTGAACAACAACGAGGACTTCAGCAGAAGTCCCCATTCACAAATAAGGACAGAGCTGCTCAGATACACAGGATTCTGGAGTTTCATGACAAAACCTGCAACAATTCTTCATCAGCTCCATGTTTGTTTTGGATACAAATCAGTGGTGCACTGTTAAGGTCCCGCCTGTCGTTTCACTGATTGGTTACTCCATCTGTGATTGTTCCGCCTTTGAAATGAGACTCAGGAGAAGGGAGCAGACTCACTTCTGTGTAGAGAACAGGAGCAGAGTTAGTGTGGACTGGACAGGTTCCTTCCTCACACCTTCTCACTGTCTCTGTGTGGCCTGCAGGGATCTGGAGCAGTGCGTTCTCCGTGAACCTGTGCTGTCTGTGGAGGCACATAACCGGAGAGGAGCCACGGTGGACCCCAGCCCAGACCAACATCGAGAACATCAGTAACTATACAGCACACCTAACAAGTCTTAAACATGACAGAGGCCTTCTTCAGTTCACATTAGTGTAGTGATTGCAGAAGCTTTATTATTAGTAGTAGTACCACTAGGAGTAGAAATTACCAGAAGTACTGGTTATTTCCATGTTACATTCAGCACTCTTTACTCATCTTTAAAGCTCACATATTGTGCTTTTCTCAGTCTTTCTGAAACAGTGTTGACTCCTTTGCATTGGTATTTCAGGTTTTATAACTTAGAATAATGTAACCGTGGAAAACCTCTTTTGTTGGGAGCTGTTACTGTGACTTTGCAGAGAACGCTTAGATTAGCTGGCAACTAGCCTGGCGAGCCAGACTGTCCTACTTGCGTTTCACAAGCAGGACAGTCTGGTGCCCCTCTCAGGGCAGTGCATTTCTCCAGGTTCAATTTGGAGCTGGCCAATCACAGCCATTTATCTGCAGCACGTCTTACGAAAGCAAAAGAGCTAACTAAGGTAGCACTAGCTGCTGAGCTAATTTAATAACTTCTCTGACCTGATTAGCAGCATTTTGTGCTTTTCCTCGTCACCTGTTGGTTCTGCTGAAGTCTGCGTTATTATTCAGTCGTCTGTGGGATTTTTTTTCTTCATGTTGTTGCCATTTTGTCAACAGTCAAGTCTTGTTGACATGTGATGTAACAAACATCATAAAAAAACATTTTGTACAGCTGGCTTCTGCTGCTGTCCCTGTTCAGAAATAAGTACAGAGCTGCTTATAATACGCCATATTCTTGTGTTTTATTTAAAAAAAAACAAAAAAAAAAAAAAACGCCAGGAATCCATGTTTGTTTGGGTCAGCGGTGCATGTCCCGCCCTTCGTTTCTCTGATTGGTTACTGCGCCTGTCATTGTTCGCCTCAGAAATGAGATGATACTGAAGGGATACCAGACTAACTTCTGTGTATAGAATAAGAAAAGAGTTTGTCTGGAGGCCAGGGTAGCTGGCAACGCTGGGGACTGGACAGAGCATAAAATGGCTAATTAGCACAGCTGCTGGCGACATGATGCTAACAGATAGATTTCTGAGCTGATGCTTCATAGTGACAGAGGTTTGAGGCTGAAATGTTCAGAACAAGTCCGGTGACAGTGTCTGGGCTTTAGAAATGCGCAGGAGCACTTCCTGGTTTCACGTGTCTATGTAGAGCCGTGAGACCGAGCGTTTTCAGCTCTGGAGAAGGGCAGCGCCTCAGCATACAGGATTACTCAAACAGAATACTACTGCAGCTCTGTTTTTGAGGAGGAGACCACATTAGAACACATTTGTGTCTTGTCTCAGAGGAGGATGACATTCCGTCGAATATGGACACCCTCCTCCTGAACCCGGAGTCCAACGTCAAGGGAGTCTTCAACAAAATGTTCAAGAATCGTCCCATCATCGCCGAAGTGTTCAACTTCACCAGAGGAATGTCCCTGCACCAGGACTACAGCAGCCACAGCAACTTCATGGCATGGAAAGGTACAAAGACACAAGAGTGTCTCTAACTGTCCTCAGACACACCTGTTCAGGTTAATTCTCTTGTCTTTTCCTCAGAGACTCACCCTGATGCCTTCCCGAACCAGTTGACCCCCTCTGACCCCACCCTCCGTCTCATCGATGCGGGACATGCCATTCTGATCGGCTGCATCCCGGTGCTGCGTCCTGAGAGAAACGTGGACCTGCTCATCATCCTGAGCAACGGCTGGGCCAAGAACATCTTTCAGGTGAGCTGTGCCCTTCAAAAATCTATTTTAAAGGTGATATTATACAGGGATCCTGCCACATGAGCGTCACAGGGCAGTCCCAAGCCCTGATAAATGTAGAGGGTTGTATCAGGAAGGGCATCTGGTATAACTTATGCCAAAACATTAAAGAGTAACTCACCCCTGGCCCAGGCCTGACTCCGCCCACTGCCAGAGAATGAAAACTGCTCAAAAAGTGGGCAGAGACCTGGCAGAGACAGAGGAGGAGAACTGAGGGAGGAGCGAGGCCTGGTCCTGTGACTGACAGCTGTCAGAGACCTCATGGACGTCCTCCACAGCAGGGTTGCCAAGTCCCAGAAATGGGGGAAAAAAATGCAGGACGTCTGGACTGATGTTTTATGTTCCTTTTATAATAACACAGTTGAAATATTGTGAGAAAGGCGTCGTGCGCCGCCACAGTAACGTGTGCGTCAGATCGCGTCTTTATTTATTTACTGGTATTATTTCAGCTGAGAGCTGTTTTTGATCGTATCTCCGCGAGTAAGAAATCGATTGTCATCAAACAAAAAGTGACTTAAAGCGTGGCAAGTTTAAAACACATCTGTGTTTTCTCCCCAGTGTCACTAATTTGCAGTGTTGGGTTAGTTACTCAAAAAAGTAACCAGTTACAGATTACTAGTTACTTTTTTGAAAAGTAATATATTACTTTATTTGGTTACTGACTCGTGAAAATAATGGTAAATGAAAGTGACTGTAGTGACTGTAACGCAAGTGATTAATTGGGTATTTTGTTAGTAACTGTAATATTACTTACTGGGGGGCTCAAAAGTAACGCGTTACCCCCTGCGTTACTGACAATTGTAATCTCGTTACTTTGTAACGCGTTACTCCCAACACTGCTAATTTGTAGGTACATACTGTCATTGATCAGGCTCATTATGCCTTATTGTGCGCTGACACACGGAGCAGTAGAAGTGCAGCCGTGAAAGGGGAGGGGGGCGGAGGAGACTGAACGGTAAATGCGGGGCTGAGTGGCGTGTTTAGGAAAAAGACCCACACCTGGCAACAGCAGGACTGGGACGAGCGCGCGGGGGAGAGAGACAGCGAGGGCGTGGAGAGCACGGGCCGTGGGAGGAGATACTCGGCACAGGTGCGGTAAAGTGGTCAAATACTACGTCACAGTTGCCTATCTGGAACTATTGAGCAAAAATCCCACTGTTTGACCCTAGGAGGGCAGCACTCTGACGGTTTTCACTACAAAATGTGAATTTAGACCTTTTTTTTACAAAACAGTCAAACATAAGACTATAAATAGAGAGATGTATCACTAAAGCCCTGTTTGTACAACTGATCAGCTCAAAAAAAATGGTGTAGGGGTGAGTTACTCTTTAAGTGAAGCACTGCAGACTAGGAAGCATGCATCCATCTTATAAAGCACTCAAAGTCGTTTTCCTTCATCCTGACCAGCACCAAACACACAGTCACACAGGCAAGGTGTGTCCTGCCTGAGGACACAAAGGCACTATGAAGTGGGTGGATTTGAACCAGCAACCTCCTGGTTATTGGATGACGGTGATGTTTAAATCACTGTGTAAACCTTAGATATTCTGAGACGACCTGTGACCTTTGTCCTGATGTTAAAGCGGAACTTTTCTTGTTTCTTTTCTCTGTTTTTGCCTCGTGTTCCTTTCTGGAGCGCCCCCTACAGTTCAGAGTAAAGCACTGTCATAACTACAAGTGCAGTTGACTCCAGTGTGATTCCTTGCCTGGGTTTACTTTTGTTTTCAAGCGTGCCCTGCAGAGTCACAGTAACAGCTCCCCGACAGAAGAGGTTTTCCACAGATACATTATTTTAATATAAAACCTGAAACACTGATGCAGAGGAGTCCACACTGTTTCAGAAAAACTGAAGAAAGCAGAATATGTGAGGTTTAAGGCATCCTTCAGCTGTGTAAAATATTTCTGCTCATGTCTAACCCTGCTCTGTGTGATCAGGTCCTGGAGGAAACAGCAAAGTACTGCGAGGACCACAAAGTCCCTTTCCCAAAAGTAAACTACAAAGCCTTAGAGATGAAACAAGAGGTCTACGTCTTTGAGGACCTGGACCAGCCCACGGCCCCCATCGTGGTCCACCTGCCCCTGATCAACACGTCCTTCAAGGAACACAAGGCTCCAGGTAACAGGACCCAGCAGGAGGAGGAGGAGTACAACCCGAACTCTGGAAATGTTGGGACGTTTTTTAAATGTAAATAAAATGAAAACTAAAGACTTTCAGATCACACAAACAAATGTTTACTCTGAGAAATTTAAAATGTGCTGCCTACAGGTCTCAGCTGGGACAGGGGCAGGTTTACCTCAGGTCTCAGTTGGGACAGGGGCAGGTTTACCTCAGGTCTCAGTTGGGACAGGAGCAGGTTTACCTCAGGTCTCAGTTGGGACAGGGGCAGGTTTACCTCAGGTCTCAGTTGGGACAGGAGCAGGTTTACCTCAGGTCTCAGTTGGGACAGGGGCAGGTTTACCTCAGGTCTCAGTTGGGACAGGAGCAGGTTTACCTCAGGTCTCAGTTGGGACAGGGGCAGGTTTACCTCAGGTCTCAGTTGGGACAGGGGCAGGTTTACCTCAGGTCTCAGTTGGGACAGGAGCAGGTTTACCTCAGGTCTCAGTTGGGACAGGGGCAGGTTTACCTCAGGTCTCAGTTGGGACAGGAGCAGGTTTACCTCAGGTCTCAGTTGGGACAGGGGCAGGTTTACCTCAGGTCTCAGTTGGGACAGGAGCAGGTTTACCTCAGGTCTCAGTTGGGACAGGGGCAGGTTTACCTCAGGTCTCAGTTGGGACAGGGGCAGGTTTACCTCAGGTCTCAGTTGGGACAGGAGCAGGTTTACCTCAGGTCTCAGTTGGGACAGGGGCAGGTTTACCTCAGGTCTCAGTTAGGACAGGGGCAGGTTTACCTCAGGTCTCAGTTGGGACAGGGGCAGGTTTACCTCAGGTCTCAGTTGGGACAGGAGCAGGTTTACCTCAGGTCTCAGTTGGGACAGGGGCAGGTTTACCTCAGGTCTCAGTTGGGACAGGGGCAGGTTTACCTCAGGTCTCAGTTGGGACAGGGGCAGGTTTACCTCAGGTCTCAGTTGGGACAGGGGCAGGTTTACCTCAGGTCTCAGTTGGGACAGGGGCAGGTTTACCTCAGGTCTCAGTTGGGACAGGGGCAGGTTTACCTCAGGTCTCAGCTGGGACAGGGGCAGGTTTACCTCAGGTCTCAGTTGGGACAGGGGCAGGTTTACCTCAGGTCTCAGTTGGGACAGGGGCAGGTTTACCTCAGGTCTCAGTTGGGACAGGGGCAGGTTTACCTCAGGTCTCAGTTGGGACAGGGGCAGGTTTACCTCAGGTCTCAGTTGGGACAGGAGCAGGTTTACCTCAGGTCTCAGTTGGGACAGGGGCAGGTTTACCTCAGGTCTCAGTTGGGACAGGGGCAGGTTTACCCTCAGGTCTCAGTTGGGACAGGGGCAGGTTTACCTCAGGTCTCAGTTGGGACAGGGGCAGGTTTACCTCAGGTCTCAGTTAGGACAGGGGCAGGTTTACCTCAGGTCTCAGTTGGGACAGGGGCAGGTTTACCTCAGGTCTCAGTTGGGACAGGGGCAAAATATCGGCTCATGTGGTTTGAAAGTTTTTTAGTTTTCATTTTATTTAAATTTAAAAAAACGTCCCATCATTTCCAGAATTTGGGTAGTAGTAGTAGTAGTAGTAGCAGTAGCAGTAGTAGTAGTAGTAGTAGTATAATGTTGTTTGGTTGCAGGAGTGAAGCGTCAGACGGCGGCGGAGCGGGCCGCAGGTCTGGTGGACGTGACCTCGATGCGTTCTCCGTACGTCACCTCCAAATCGACCTACTCCACGCTCGACTACGACGCCCTGATCGACCTAACCCACTACAACTTCCTAAACAACAAGGACACCGTTCTGTCCTCCATCTCCAGAGCCGTGGACCGGAGACGCAGGAAGTGAAGGGATCCCTAACCCTTACCCTGAGCCCAGACGTTTTACAGACACACGCATCTCTAAACGAGTCTTCATCTACAGAGCTGTGCAAAAGTCTTAGAGAAGTTTTTAAAAAAGGCTCTGCAATGATTATCAGTGTAAATAAATACACAGAGACCTTTGACCTCTGGCTTTGGTCCTATCTCGCAACAACTTAACCTCAAAAAGCATCTATTTCAGGGGTAAATGCTCTGAAGTCCTTATATCTCTTGGGTCTCAAAATGGGACAAAATCTCTGACACCAGGATTATTAGGAGTTTGTTCTTTGACCCATTACTGCTCTGTACGTCACGCTGAAATAAAAATCTGTATTTTTTTAAAGCACAAATCTCTGACTACTAAACTCTGTAAAAGAATGGTCCTAAATGCATGTCCACCAGGGGGCGCTGTTGGCTCAAACTTCTCACTCGCTCCAGTTTCAGCAGAAGCAGATCTCTACATTTGGGCCTAATTTAATGTATTTTTTTTATGTTTATTTATATGTTAGTACTAGTATTACAGTAGTAGTACTGGTGCTTGCTGTGCATTTGTAAAATTACTTTTCAGAAGTAACAGTAGCAGTAGAAACGCAGTAATAGTAGGAGCAGCCCGACTCAGTTTCAGTCACATTTTTTATTCCATCTTCAAAAAATACATTGCGATAAATGTAAATAAGACTACTTAAAAATTAAATTAAAGCTGTTAACATAGGTACCCACAGTAGTAGTAGTACTCGTCGTAGGGGTGATAGCAGTAGTAGTAGTATCAGTAGTATTCTGTGATCCTCCCCCTCTCTGATCGATCGTTTATTTCCTCAGGTCTCATGTTTGACCCTGACTTGACCTGGTTCCTTCTCTATGTTTTATTCATGAAGTGCAGCAGCAGAGGCGTGTTTTTAATGATCATACAGAAATATGAGGGTGAGTGATTTATTCATGAGCTGCAGCTGAGGCGTGTTCGGCGTCTGCAGGAGCTGAGCAGATATAAAAGTGTGTAACGGATGTGTTTCTGAGGTGAAGGATGATCTCTGAGCTGATAAACTCACAGAGAACAGCTCCTGCATCGTAAAGACTCAGAGGACTGGAGTTAAACAGAGGAGGAAAAGAAAATCTCAGGTAAAAGTACTGCTACTGCAAAAATATATGACTCAAATACTGATAAATAAAGGCTAGGGCTTGAGTAAAAGGAAATAAAATGTTTTTAATATTACGTTGACTTCAATAAGTTTCCTTCACAACTGCTTTTACTACTGCTTCTGCTTCTTCTACTACAACAAGTACTACTACTACTACTACTACTACTACTGCAACTTCCCCAGTGCACATTCAGTACTTCAGGTTCATGCATTAAGCTGATCATTTATAAATATTTGCTGACAGCTGTTTTACTGGAGAACAGGAGCTTAATATTTATTATTCAGGGGCAAATTTATGAAGTATTTATAATTATTATTTTGTATATTTCTCTTATAAAAACATGTATCGAGTTCACAAATGTAGCAGGCTTTAAGATTTATAATAATAATAATAATAATAAGAAGAAGAAGAAGAAGAAGAAGATCTGGTTTGGTCCTGGTTGAAACCTGTCCTAGTTTAAACCTGTTTTAGTATTAATTTAGTTCTGATTTAGTCCTGTTTTTACTTTTGGTTTAGACCCGGCTTAGCTCAGGTTTAGTTCTAATTTAGACCTGCTTTAGTCCATGGTTTAGTCCTGGTTCAGTCCAAACTTACTCCTGGGTTAGATCTGGTTTATTCCTGGATACAGTTCTGGTTTAAACACAGCACTGAACACTCACAGCAGAGTTTAGTCCTGGTTTAGTTCAGGTTCACTTCTGGTTTAATCCTGGTTTAGTTTAGACCTAGTTTACATCAGATAGAGCACTTTTGTAGTCCTGGTTTGGTCCAGTTTAGTTCTCAGTCCCTGTGCTGCCTTTTCCTTTTAGTCTTGTTTAAAGTTCCCATATTTAGTTCTACTTTGGAACTAATTTAGCCCAGATTTAGTTCTGGCTGTAGTCTTGTTTTAGACCTGGTTCAGGCCTATTTTAGTCCTGGTTTCTTCCTGGGTTTAGTCTCAGTTTAGACCTGGTTAAACTGCTGATTTTATTCCTGGTTTAGTCCTGGTTTAGTCCTGGTTTAGAGCTGGTTTAGTCCTGGTTTAGAGCTGGTTTAGTCCTGGTTTAGTCCTGGTTTAGACCTGGTTTAGTCCTGGTTTAGACCTGGTTTAGACCTGGCTTAGACCTGGTTTAGTCCTGGTTTAGACCTGGTTTAGAGCTGGTTTAGTCCTGGTTTAGTCCTGGTTTAGAGCTGGTTTAGTCCTGGTTTAGACCTGGTTTAGTCCTGGTTTAGACCTGGTTTAGACCTGGCTTAGACCTGGTTTAGTCCTGGTTTAGAGCTGGTTTAGTCCTGGTTTAGTCCTGGTTTAGACCTGGTTTAGTCCTGGTTTAGACCTGGTTTAGACCTGGCTTAGACCTGGTTTAGTCCTGGTTTAGAGCTGGTTTAGTCCTGGTTTAGTCCTGGTTTAGACCTGGTTTAGTCCTGGTTTAGACCTGGTTTAGACCTGGCTTAGACCTGGTTTAGACCTGGCTTAGACCTGGTTTAGTCCTGGTTAGTCCTGGTTTAGTCCTGGTTTAGACCTGGTTTAGAGCTGGTTTAGTCCTGGTTTAGACCTGGTTTAGACCTGGTTTAGTCCTGGTTTAGACCTGGTTTAGTCCTGGTTTAGTCCTGGTTTAGACCTGGTTTAGAGCTGGTTTAGAGGTGGTTCAGACCTGGTTTAGAGCTGGTTTAGTCCTGGCCTACTTTCACTACATTTACTGCTGGCTCTGTTTTACTCAGTGTGTCACTGTGCACTGTTCAGAGATGAAATATTATTATTTAAATACAAGAGAAATGCACACTTTTACTGCAGGTACAATGGGTTAAAGTGCAGTATAAACCAAACTAATCTGACACAGTTCATTAATCCCTGAGCCGTCACAGCCGCTCAGAGTCAGAGGAGCACACACTGAGACCTGGAGCTGTTCCTCAGCTCTGACAGGGGTCACACAGGGGTCACACAGGGGTCACACAGGGGTCACACAGGGAGCACACAGGGAGCACACAGGGGTCACACAGGGAGCACACAGGGGTCACACAGGGGTCACACAGGGAGCACACAGGGAGCACACAGGGGTCACACAGGGGTCACACAGGGAGCACACAGGGAGCACACAGGGAGCACACAGGGAGCACACAGGGGTCACACAGGGGTCACACAGGGAGCACACAGGGGTCACACAGGGAGCACACAGGGAGCACACAGGGGTCACACAGGGAGCACACAGGGGTCACACAGGGGTCACACAGGGGTCACACAGGGAGCACACAAGGAGCACACAGGGAGCACACAGGGAGCACACAGGGAGCACACAGGGGTCACACAGGGGTCACACAGGGAGCACACAGGGGTCACACAGGGAGCACACAGGGAGCACACAGGGGTCAGCACACAGGGAGCACACAGGGGTCACACAGGGAGCACACAGGGGTCACACAGGGAGCACACAAGGAGCACACAGGGGTCACACAGGGAGCACACAGGGAGCACACAGGGGTCACACAGGGAGCACACAGGGGTCACACAGGGGTCACACAGGGAGCACACAGGGAGCACACAGGGAGCACACAGGGGTCACACAGGGGTCACACAGGGAGCACACAGGGAGCACACAGGGGTCACACAGGGAGCACACAGGGAGCACACAGGGAGCACACAGGGGTCACACAGGGAGCACACAGGGGTCACACAGGGGTCACACAGGGGTCACACAGGGAGCACACAGGGAGCACACAGGGAGCACACAGGGGTCACACAGGGGTCACACAGGGAGCACACAGGGAGCACACAGGGGTCACACAGGGAGCACACAGGGAGCACACAGGGAGCACACAGGGGTCACACAGGGAGCACACAGGGAGCACACAAGGAGCACACAGGGGTCACACAGGGAGCACACAGGGGTCACACAGGGAGCACACAGGGGTCACACAGGGAGCACACAGGGGTCACACAGGGAGCACACAGGGAGCACACAGGGGTCACACAGGGAGCACACAGGGGTCACACAGGGAGCACACAGGGGTCACACAGGGAGCACACAGGGAGCACACAGGGGTCACACAGGGAGCACACAGGGAGCACACAAGGAGCACACAGGGGTCACACAGGGAGCACACAGGGGTCACACAGGGAGCACACAGGGGTCACACAGGGAGCACACAGGGAGCACACAGGGGTCACACAGGGAGCACACAGGGAGCACACAAGGAGCACACAGGGGTCACACAGGGAGCACACAGGGGTCACACAGGGAGCACACAGGGGTCACACAGGGAGCACACAAGGAGCACACAGGGGTCGCACAGGGAGCACACAGGGGTCACACAGGGAGCACACAGGGAGCACACAGGGAGCACACAGGGGTCACACAGGGGTCACACAGGGAGCACACAGGGGTCACACAGGGAGCACACAGGGGTCACACAGGGGTCACACAGGGAGCACACAGGGAGCACACAGGGGTCACACAGGGAGCACACAGGGAGCACACAGGGAGCACACAGGGGTCACACAGGGGTCACACAGGGAGCACACAGGGAGCACACAAGGAGCACACAGGGGTCACACAGGGAGCACACAGGGGTCACACAGGGGTCACACAGGGAGCACACAGGGAGCACACAGGGAGCACACAGGGAGCACACAGGGGTCACACAGGGAGCACACAGGGAGCACACAAGGAGCACACAGGGGTCACACAGGGAGCACACAGGGGTCACACAGGGGTCACACAGGGAGCACACAGGGGTCACACAGGAGTCACACAGGGAGCACACAGGGAGCACACAGGGGTCACACAGGGAGCACACAGGGGTCACACAGGGGTCACACAGGGGTCACACAGGGAGCACACAGGGGTCACACAGGGGTCACACAGGGAGCACACAGGGAGCACACAGGGGTCACACAGGGAGCACACAGGGGTCACACAGGGAGCACACAGGGAGCACACAGGGAGCACACAGGGGTCACACAGGGAGCACACAGGGAGCACACAGGGGTCACACAGGGAGCACACAGGGAGCACACAGGGAGCACACAGGGGTCACACAGGGAGCACACAGGGAGCACACAGGGGTCACACAGGGAGCACACAGGGAGCACAGTCAGCAGTCGATAAGAACAGGAAACACTGAGTCTGAACCAGAAGTAAAGCTTCGTTATCTCATCCTGAGTCTGCAGCAGAGCTCTGTGGACCTGAGATGTTCTGGAAAACGTTTTGGTTTTATAAAACGGCACAAAGCAACTTTACGGCTTGTGTCTGGACTAAATGCTCTGTGAGCCCTGTTTAAAAAATGTACATGACTCATTTTATATCTGTGTCACTACAACTTACACTTAACTTAGGCTCGGCGTCTGTCTCAGAACCTCCTGGGGCCTCCTGGGGCATCCTGGGTCCTCCTGGGTCCTCCTGGAGCGTCCTGGGTCCTCCTGGGGCCTCCTGGAGCGTCCTGGGTCCTCCTGGGGCCTCCTGGAGCGTCCTGGGTCCTCCTTGGTCCTCCTGGGTCCTCCTTGGTCCTCCTGGGTCCTCCTGGGTCCTCCTGGGTCCTCCTGGGGCCTCCTGGAGCGTCCTGGGTCCTCCTGGGTCCTCCTGGGTCCTCCTGGGGCCTCCGGGAGCTTCCTGGAGCGTCCTGGGTCCTCCTGGGGCCTCTGATGTTCATGTCCCATCAGGAGGAGGCAGAGGGAAGACTGAGGACACACTAGAGGAACAGCGTCTCAGCGCTGGACTGGGAATGTCTCAGGATTCCCCTGAGGGCTTGAGGGAAGTGTCTGGGGAGAGGGAGGAGCTGGAAGAGCATGTCTGTACGCACTAAGGTCACAGAGGTCTGGACCTCAGACTAAACCTGGTTTAAACCTGGTTCAATCCAAATTTAGTCCTGGATTAGTTCTGAATTTGGATTAAACCAGGTCTAAACCAAGTCTTAACCAGGATTAAATCTGCATTAGGAAGTTTAACCAGGACTGAACCAGTTCTAACCCAGGCAAACCTGATGAACCTCAGGATTTCAAAAATTCTGTTTACAGAGGAGAAAGTGTCTGGGGGAGAGGGAAGTCTGGGCCTGAGCTCAGAGATAAAAAAACTGGATCATGACTTTTCAAACAGAACTTGTTTTTCTCGCCCTGCTGCAGAGAAACAAACAGAACTTTGATGATAAATCTGTTTAAAGTCAGTTTTTATTTCTCACTTTACAGAAAACTCCTGAAGGAGTTAAACATTAAACCCTCTCTGTTCTCTCAGAGCAGACTCAGGTCTGCGCAGTCCCACAGAGACCTCCTCAGTCCTCAGACCAGAGTCTAGACCAGAGCCCAGACCCTCCTCTGAGTGGAGCCCTGTGCGCGCGCGTGTGCGTGGCTCCGGAGCAGCTGTGAGGCCCCGCCCCCCGCTACGTCACGTCTGGAGGCAGAAACTTTCTGGGACAGAGTCTGGTCTGGGTCCAGTTTGAGACTCTGAACCAGGACTAGAGCGGAGAGAGAGGACTGGACTCACGCGCCGCTCTGCTCCGAGAACAGAACCACTATGAGCACGCGCTGATCTCACACGCGCTGGTCTCTCCGTGTGCGCGCGGACATGGCTCGGATCACGGCGGGCCTCTTCGTGCTTTTCTTCTTCTTCTTCTTTTTCTTGGTGGGTTTGGTGTCGCGGGCGCGCGGCGCGGAGCAGCGGCAGGGCGCGTTCACGAGGGTGTACGTGGTTCAGCCCGGACCCGGATCCGGACCCGGACTCGGGGACGCGGTGAGGGTCAGCTCCATCGCGACGTCCACGCGACACACGCACGCGCACAGTGGAGCGCAGAGCCGCACGCGCAGGATGGGCGCGCAGCAGAACCAGAACCAGAACCAGAACCAGAAGCACGTCCTCCAGGTCTCAGGGTGAGGACGCACGCACTTCACTGGGACTACAGTGGACCAGGGACTAGACCAGGACTAAACCAGGACTAAACCAGCTCTAAACCAGGACTAAACCAGGACTAAACCAGGTCTAAACCAGGACTAAACCAGCTCTAAACCAGGACTAAACCAGCTCTAAACCAGGACTAAACCAGGTCTAAACCAGGTCTAAACCAGGACTAAACCAGCTCTAAACTAGGACTAAACCAGCTCTAAACTAGGACTAAACCAGCTCTAAACCAGGACTAAACCAGGTCTAAACCAGCTCTAAACCAGCACTAAACCAGGACTAAACCAGGACTAAACCAGGTCTAAACCAGGACTAAACCAGGACTAAACCAGGTCTAAACCAGGATTAAACCAGGACTAAGCCAGGGTTAAACCAGGACTAAACCAGGACTAAACCAGCTCTAAACCAGGACTAAACCAGCTCTAAACCAGGACTAAACCAGGACTAAACCAGGTCTAAACCAGGACTAAACCAGGTCTAAACCAGGACTAAACCAGGACTAAACCAGGACTAAACCAGGTCTAAACCAGGATTAAACCAGGACTAAGCCAGGGTTAAACCAGGACTAAACCAGCTCTGAACCAGCTCTAAACCAGGACTAAGCCAGTAACAAACTAGGAGTGGACTACATTAACTTCTGTTGAACACTGGGACTAACGAAGGGAACCACAGGAAGCTGTTTAGTTTTTAAGGTAAAACAATGAGTTCCACTGCTGTCAACATGTGGTCTAAACCAGGACTAAACTGAGACTAAACCCAGGAAGAAACCAGGACTAAAATAGGCCTGAACCAGGTCTAAAACAAGACAACAGCCAGAACTAAATCTGGGCTAAATTAGTTCCAAAGTAGAACTAAATATGGGAACATTAAACAAGACTAAGAAGGAAAAGGCAGCACAGGGACTGAGAACTAAACTGGACCAAACCAGGACTACAAAAGTGCTCTATCTGATGTAAACTAGGTCTAAACTAAACCAGGATTAAACCAGAAGTGAACCTGAACTAAACCAGGACTAAACTCTGCTGTGAGTGTTCAGTGCTGTGTTTAAACCAGAACTGTATCCAGGAATAAACCAGATCTAACCCAGGAGTAAGTTTGGACTGAACCAGGACTAAACCATGGACTAAAGCAGGTCTAAATTAGAACTAAACCTGAGCTAAGCCGGGTCTAAACCAAAAGTAAAAACAGGACTAAATCAGAACTAAATTAATACTAAAACAGGTTTAAACTAGGACAGGTTTCAACCAGGACTAAAACTGGACTAAATCAGGATTAAACCAGGTCTAAACCAGGACTAAACCAGGTCTAACTCCTCTCAGTGTGCGCTCTACAGAAGGGACTGTCCTGACCTCATTTGTCCTCTGTCCTCCTCGTCTCCAGCTGTGTCTCTGAGGACAGACTCTGTGTCCATGATAAACAGTGTGTGTGGTCCAGAGTCCGGACTGATCCCAGACCAGCCCTAGGTCCAGTCCTCGCCCACTCATTTAACCTGAGCCAGGACTGAGAACAGGGACTCACCAGGACTAAAGCAGAGAACACAGACCTCAGTCTGGACCTGGAGTGGACCTGGAGTGGACCTGGAGTGGACCTGGAGTGGACCTGGAGTGGACCTGGAGGCGGGTGAAGTCCCGCTGCTGGTCCAGTAAAGATATACTGGCATTTAGGACTGAACCAGGACTTAACCAGGACTTAACCAGGACTTAACCAGGACTTAACTAGGATTAAACCAGAACCTAACCAGGACTTAACTAGGATAAAACCAGGTCCAAACTAAGACTGACAGAGAACAAAAACAGAAGTAAACCAAGACTAAACCAGGTCTAAATCAGGTCTAAACCAGGGTTAAACCAGGTCTAAACCAGGTCTAAACCACGGTTAAACCAGGTCTAAATCAGGTCTAAACCAGGGTTAAACCAGGTCTAAACCAGGTCTAAACCAGGGTTAAACCAGGTCTAAACCAGGTCTAAACCAGGGTTAAACCAGGGTTAAACCAGGTCTAAACCAGGTCTAAACCAGGGTTAAACCAGGTCTAAACCAGGTCTAAATCAGGTCTAAACCAGGGTTAAACCAGGTCTAAACCAGGTCTAAACCACGGTTAAACCAGGTCTAAATCAGGTCTAAACCAGGGTTAAACCAGGTCTAAACCAGGTCTAAACCAGGGTTAAACCAGGGTTAAATCAGGTCTAAACCAGGGTTAAACCAAGTCTAAACCAGGTCTAAACCAGGTCTAAACCAGGTCTAAACCAGGTCTAAACCAGGGTTAAACCAGGTCTAAACCAGGTCTAAATCAGGTCTAAACCAGGGTTAAACCAGGTCTAAACCAGGTCTAAACCAGGGTTAAACCAGGTCTAAACCAGGTCTAAATCAGGTCTAAACCAGGGTTAAACCAGGTCTAAACCAGGTCTAAACCAGGTCTAAACCAGGGTTAAACCAGGGTTAAACCAGGTCTAAACCAGGGTTAAACCAGGTCTAAACCAGGTCTAAACCAGGGTTAAACCAGGTCTAAACCAGGTCTAAACCAGGGTTAAACCAGGTCTAAACCAGGTCTAAACCAGGTCTAAACCAGGGTTAAACCAGGGTTAAACCAGGTCTAAACCAGGTCTAAACCAGGGTTAAACCAGGTCTAAACCAGGTCTAAACCAGGGTTAAACCAGGTCTAAACCAGGTCTAAACCAGGTCTAAACCAGGGTTAAACCAGGGTTAAACCAGGTCTAAACCAGGTCTAAACCAGGTCTAAATCAGGTCTAAACCAGGGTTAAACCAGGTCTAAACCAGGTCTAAACCAGGGTTAAACCAGGTCTAAACCAGGTCTAAACCAGGGTTAAATCAGGTCTAAACCAGGTCTAAACCAGGGTTAAACCAGGTCTAAACCAGGTCTAAACCAGGTCTAAACCAGGGTTAAACCAGGTCTAAACCAGGTCTAAACCAGGGTTAAACCAGGTCTAAACCAGGTCTAAACCAGGTCTAAACCAGGTCTAAACCAGGGTTAAACCAGGGTTAAACCAGGTCTAAACCAGGTCTAAACCAGGGTTAAACCACGTCTAAATCAGGTCTAAACCAGGGTTAAACCAGGTCTAAACCAGGTCTAAACCAGGGTTAAACCAGGTCTAAATCAGGTCTAAACCAGGGTTAAACCAGGGTTAAACCAGGTCTAAACCAGGTCTAAACCAGGGTTAAACCAGGTCTAAATCAGGTCTAAACCAGGGTTAAACCAGGTCTAAATCAGGTCTAAACCAGCGTTAAACCAGGGTTAAACCAGGACTAAACCAGGGTTAAACCAGGTCTAAATCAGGTCTAAACCAGGGTTAAACCAGGGTTAAACCAGGTCTAAACCAGGTCTAAACCAGGGTTAAACCAGGTCTAAATCAGGTCTAAACCAGGGTTAAACCAGGGTTAAACCAGGACTAAACCAGGGTTAAACCAGGTCTAAATCAGGTCTAAACCAGGGTTAAACCAGGGTTAAACCAGGCTATAGCCCAAACTGAAGCAGAACAAGAGCAGGAATAAACCTTCCTCTTAATGAAATTAAACCTGAACTGCAGAAGACTCCTGCGTACCGCCAGCGGTCCCTGTACCACAGTTTGAGAACCCAGGTTTTTACTTCATTCACAGTTTTCAGTTCAAGTCTCTCTCACTGATCACATACAAAACACTCAGCTTTAATCTCTCTCCTCTCTCTGTGCTTCATATTCAACTGTGGACTCTCCTCTGTCCTTCCTCTCATCTCTCCAGCGTTCTGTCCCTGTCCTTCATCTGTCCCTGTCCTTCATCTGTCCCTGTCCTTCATCTGTCCCTGTCCTTCATCTGTCCCTGTCCTTCATCTGTCCCTGTCCTTCATCTGTCCCTGTCCTTCATCTGTCTCTGTCCTTCATCTGTCCCTGTCCTTCATCTGTCCCTGTCCTTCATCTGTCCCTGTCCTTCATCTGTCCCTGTCCTTCATCTGTCTCTGTCCTTCATCTGTCCCTGTCCTTCATCTGTCCCTGTCCTTCATCTGTCCCTGTCCTTCATCTGTCCCTGTCCTTCATCTGTCCCTGTCCTTCATCTGTCTCTGTCCTTCATCTGTCTCTGTCCTTCATCTGTCCCTGTCCTTCATCTGTCCCTGTCCTTCATCTGTCCCTGTCCTTCATCTGTCCCTGTCCTTCATCTGTCCCTGTCCTTCATCTGTCTCTGTCCTTCATCTGTCCCTGTCCTTCATCTGTCCCTGTCCTTCATCTGTCCCTGTCCTTCATCTGTCCCTGTCCTTCATCTGTCCCTGTCCTTCATCTGTCCCTGTCCTTCATCTGTCTCTGTCCTTCATCTGTCCCTGTCCTTCATCTGTCCCTGTCCTTCATCTGTCCCTGTCCTTCCATCTGTCTCTTCTCTTCTCTTCTCCTCTGTTCTGTAGAAAGGATAATTCACGTTGTGCCACTGAGCAAGATGTTCATGTCTGCTTACAAATGTGTGACAGTCCGGCCGTAAGAGGTCACAAGCCAGTGTACGCTTTCTGCCAGTCCCAAACCTGGATAAATGGAGAGTTTTGCGTCAGAGGCAGTGACAAAAGTCTCCTGGGGCCCCTCCCACCTGAAAATAAAGAATCTGGCACTGACAGGCAGTAGCTTTGTCCTGAAGGTTGGCGGTTCGATCCCCACTGTCAGCCCTGCGTTCTGTTGTGCCTTTGAGAAAGACACTTCAGCCTCCGCGCCTTTGAGGTTCTAGAAATTGCCATTGTAGCTGCAAAATCTACTCGGGCTGCAAAATCTACTCGGGTGGCGCCGCTTAGTGATGAACATGACGCGTTCTGATTGGACGAGACTTCGAGCGAACGCTGTGATTGGCTCTTCGTCCCTCGCTAACCCGGAAATGTCAACCCGAGCCGATTTAACACCGAAGCCGAGCAGATTTAGCAGCTTTGATCAGACAGAGATCATTATAATTATTTAATAGAAAAATACATAGTCATAGCTATTTATCGCTCGTATAAATATTTATTAAAATAGAATATTTATATTCACGACTGGGAGATCGTCAGTTAATGTTTTAGCTGCTGCTACAGTTGATGCTGTAACAACTTCTGTGCAATAAGGGTTGAAAAAAAAAAGAAGTACATTACTGTGCTCTTCTCTTATTTATTGATGTTTTTGTAAGATTCCTCGCTCTCTTTATTAAAATGACAAGTACGAATGGAGCGTATACAAATGTGTACGCTGTCTATTAAATAATAAAAAATCAGCAAAACACGTGAAATGCCCCCAAAAACCCTTCGTAATAACCACGGACGCTCATTGGCACAGTGTTTTTTAACCAAATTAGTGGATTCAGTAAGAATTATTTTTTTTTAGTGGCCATAATCATCAATATTTGTATTTATTTCAGTTGCTTATTACTTCGTTAATGCAAACACACCACTTCTGACTTAAAGAGCAGCTGTAGAGTCAGCTATAGCTCCACACCGTCTGCAAAAACACACAGCTACTGTAGCTCTGTGGCTCTGGGGAGGCAGCGAGGATTCAGCAGCGTTACGTCATCACTAAGCGCCGCCACCACACCCGAGGAGATTTGGTACCTCCACCGTACAAGACTGATGCCTTACGTAAAAGGGCGCTTTATTATTATTTTTAAATACAAAGATTAGAAACTTGCCATGTAAAAGCTGGATTTCTGCTCTGAGCTAAAGTAACTCCTGTAGAGAGCAGAAAGAAACCCAGCTCCTCTCTTCCTCTTTTCTCGCTGTCAGACAGACAACAGACAGACAACAGACAGATAACAGACAGATAACAGACAGATAACACACAGACAACAGACAGATAACAGACAGACAACAGACAGATAACAGACAGATAACAGACAGATAACAGACAGATAACACACAGACAACAGACAGATAACACACAGACAACAGACAGACAACAGACAGACAACAGACAGACAACAGACAGATAACACACAGACAACAGACAGACAACAGACAGACAACAGACAGACAACAGACAGACAACAGACAGATAACACACAGATAACACACAGACAACAGACAGACAACAGACAGACAACAGACAGACAACAGACAGACAACAGACAGACAACAGACAGATAACACACAGATAACAGACAGACAACAGACAGACAACAGACAGACAACAGACAGACAACAGACAGATAACAGACAGACAACAGACAGACAACAGACAGATAACACACAGATAACACACAGACAACAGACAGACAACAGACAGACAACAGACAGACAACAGACAGACAACAGACAGACAACAGACAGATAACAGACAGACAACAGACAGACAACAGACAGATCACAGACAGATCACAGACAGATCACAGACAGACAACAGACAGACAACAGACAGACAACAGACAGATAACAGACAGATAACAGACAGACAACAGACAGACAACAGACAGATAACAGACAGACAACAGACAGACAACAGACAGATCACAGACAGATCACAGACAGATCACAGACAGACAACAGACAGACAACAGACAGACAACAGACAGATAACAGACAGATAACAGACAGACAACAGACAGATAACAGACAGATAACAGACAGATAACAGACAGATAACTTCAGGCTTGTACTGGACTCTTCAGATCAGACAAACTGTGCACGAGACAGAAACACTTGAACATAAACAAACACACTTCACATCCAGGGCCGTTTACATAAAAAGTGTTGCAGAGTTGTGACGGCAGCGGCGCCTCTGCCAGGTCCAAAAACCTCAGCCCAGCGTAACATCAGCCACAGGGGCCCAGGACATGAGGGGCCCCATTGAGAGGGCTATGTTTAGTCTGGGCTCTACACAACAGGCGTGACTCCATTTAAAACAAACTTTCCTTATGAGAAAAATAATTTAAACTGTGTGATATAATTACCTCACAATTTTTAAAATGCTCACAAAGTTTAGTCGAAAATAATATAATCTGATAATATCAAATTTTATGTGGCTCTGACATGTTTGAATATTTTAAAGACAGTAAAGGGTTAGACGACTTCAGATTTTAGAAAGTACAGTGCACTTTTTGTTGCTTAAATTAGGTCTGCACGATATGGAGAAAACATGCGATATTCAATAACTATGTTGAAAATTACGATAACGATATTGCGATATTTGAAAATAGAGCCTACTTTTCGAACATAGTAAGTTAAATTCACTACATTTCACAAAAATGTAAGTTCCTGTATTTACAAGTCAAAACAGCCACAAAATCAAAACTTAACACAGACTAAACCAGGAATAAAACAAGGCTAAGCTGGGACTAAATTAATTAAATAGTGTTTATGCGCTAACTACTTCCACATTCGGCAAAAGGAACGATCCACTTCCAGTCACAGTTTGTAAGCGAGCAGCCGGACAAGGGCAGCTTCAAAAAACATATTTATGTCTTACACATCACAAAATAAACGTTGCAATGATGTGATACTCAATCACAAACAACACAGTCTTAATTTATTATTCACCTTTAAGGCACTTTGATGTATTTATTAATCTCTACTCTGAGGCTACAGCCGTTGTTTTGAAGCCGCTTTCACAGCTCTTCTGTGGTATTTTCAGATGTTTTTGTGCACACTGTGGCTGTTTTTGGTCGCATACTTTAGTGAAATGTTCCTGTGTGCTTTATATTCGCTGGAATAAAGTGCTCCAGGTGACGGCTTTAGTTACACAACAATATCCCGCCTCCGCACTCAGCGAGTAGTGAAATATTTAACACACAAACGCTAAAACTCTTGTTTGAAGATAAAACTGCGTTAGTCCATAGCAGCATTAGTTTGGTGATTTTATTTTGCGATGTGTAAGACATAAGTATGTTTTTTGAAGCTGCCCTTGTCTGGCTGCTCGTTGTGACTGGAAGTGGATCATTCCTTTTGCCAAATGCAGAAGTAGTTTGCGCATAAACACTATTACCGCTAAAACTGGACTTTTTAAACATTTTTATTTAGTCACAACACATGTTCTTTTAAGGCTCTGGTGGAAAATGATTCTTCAGTGTAAATCTCTGTCAGATGGAAGACCACAGCGTTATTGTGATTTATTTAGATTCTTGCGATACGAATATTGCGTTTGCTGATATTGTGATAATTTTGCGATATATCGTGCAGCCCTAGCGTAAAAGTTTGATATATGGACATAGACTTCCTGAATGTGATTCTTAACTTTAGGGCAGCAGGAGCTCAGTCAGTAGAGACGCCCACTAACCTGAAGGTTGGCGGTTCAAGCCCCGCAACCAGCAATGCATACTGTCGTAGTGTCCTTGGGCACTTCACCCACCGTTCCTGTGTGAATGCGCCAGTGTGACTGTGTTCGGTGGAGGTGGGAGGAGCTAAATGGCAGCCACGCTTCTGCACCAAACTGTAAAGCGACTTTGAGCGTCTAGAAAAGTGCTGTGTAAGACTAAAGCATTATTTTTATTATTATTTTGAAAACCTGCACTGGGGCACACTTAAAAAGACTACAGGTCCATATAAATGTTAAATCAGAACCTATTTATTTATTCTGCTTTTATGTAGCGTTTTTGTATAAATATATTGGTTTTTTTTTTGTTTTGTTTTTTTGCTGCCTATGTTCGTTTTATTGTATTTTTATTCAGTTTTTAGCGAGTAAAATAGAATGAATCTAAAGCCACTGTTTTTTGAATGTGGATATGTTGGATAGTTTTATGTAGGGCTGCACGATATATCGCAAAATTATCGTTATCGCAATATCAGCAAACGCAATATCCGTATCGTAAGAATCTAAATATATCACAATAACGCTGTGGTCTTCCATCTGACAGAGATTTACACTGAAGAATCATTTTCCTCCAGAGCCTTAAAAGAACATGTGTTGTGACTAAATCATTTTAAAAAAAGATTTAGTGGTAATTTAATTAATTTAGTCACAGCTTAGCCTTGTTTTATTCCTGGTTTAGTCTGTGTTAAGTTTTGATTTTGTGGCTGTTTGTGAAATGTAGTGAATTTAACTTACTATGTTCGAAAAGTAGGCTCTATTTTCAAATATCGCAATAATATCAGTATTGCAATTTTCAACAAAGTTATCGAATATCGCATGTTTTCTCCATATCGTGCAGTTTTATTCTCTTGTGTGAAAAGTGCTGTAAAGTTTTGACTGACAGATAAATGATTAATTGAAACACGATGAACCCCAAAGAGTGAGTTCCTCTGATAATAAGGTTTGTTCTTGGCGGGTGTAACATTTTGCTGAATTAAAAAGCCAACATCACAGAGGATCACAAGACCGCGCTAACCCAATCTGAGTCTGAAGACCTCAGATCTGGCTCAGTCCGGTCCAGCGTTCAGAGGAAAACATGGTCTCACAGGACTCAGCTGGACTCACTTCACACACTTCTGTTTAACTTTGGAGATCTCATTTGTTCAGAGGAAGAGACTGTGACGTGTCCTGGAGGAGAATCAGATCAGACCTCAGACCTCAGTCCTTAGACCGTAGACCTTAGACTGGACTCTGCCATTTTAGGGGATTTTTTTCTGAAACAAAGGCCAAGTCTCTGTAACAGACTGACGCCAACCTCAGACCAACACAGAGAGACAGACCTCCCTGGATTCAAGACTGGTCCTGGTTTAGTCCTGGTTTAGACCTGGTTTAGACCTGGTTTAGACCTGGTTTAGTCCTGGTTTAGACCTGGTTTAGACCTGGTTTAAACCTGGTTTAGTCCTGGGTTAGTCCTGGTTTAGACCCGGTTTAAACCTGGTTTAGACCTGGTTTAGTCTTGGTTTAGTCCTGGTTTATTCCTGGTTTAGACCTGGTTTTTTCCTGGTTTAGTCCTGGTTTAGACCTGGTTTAGTTCTGGTTTAGACCTGGTTTAGTCCTGGTTTAGTCCTGGTTTAGTCCTGGTTTAGACCTGGTTTAGACCTGGTTTAGTCCTGGTTTAGACCTGGTTTAGACCTGGTTTAGACCTGGTTTAGTCCTGGGTTAGTCCTGGTTTAGACCCGGTTTAAACCTGGTTTAGACCTGGTTTAGTCTTGGTTTAGTCCTGGTTTATTCCTGGTTTAGACCTGGTTTTTTCCTGGTTTAGTCCTGGTTTAGACCTGGTTTAGTCCTGTTTTTTTCCTGGTTTAGTCTTGGTTTAGTCCTGGTTTAGTCCTGGTTTAGACCTGGTTTAGTTCTGGTTTAGACCTGGTTTAGTCCTGGTTTAGTCCTTGTTTAGTCCTGGTTTGGTTCTTGTTTAGACCTGGTTTAGTCCTGGTTTAGTCCTTGTTTAGACCTGGTTTAGTTCTGGTTTAGACCTGGTTTAGTCCTGGTTTAGTCCTGGTTTGGTTCTTGTTTAGTCCTTGTTTAGTCCTGCTTTAGTCCTGGTTTAGACCTGGTTTAGACCTGGTTTAGTCCTTGTTTAGTCCTGCTTTAGTCCTGGTTTAGACCTGGTTTAGTCCTTGTTTAGTCCTGCTTTAGTCCTGGTTTAGACCTGGTTTAGACCTGGTTTAGTCCTTGTTTAGTCCTGCTTTAGTCCTGGTTTAGTCCTGGTTTAGACCTGGTTTAGTTCTGGTTTAGACCTGGTTTAGTCCTGGTTTAGTCCTTGTTTAGTCCTGGTTTGGTTCTTGTTTAGACCCGGTTTAAACCTGGTTTAGACCTGGTTTAGTCTTGGTTTAGTCCTGCTTTAGTCCTGGTTTAGACCTGGTTTAGTCCTTGTTTAGTCCTGCTTTAGTCCTGGTTTAGTCCTTGTCTTGTGTATGTATAACAGTTTGTTGTGTTTCCTGTTGCAGAGTGAATGTGTGTGGAGGGCAGTGCTGTCATGGTTGGAGTAAAGCTCAGGACTCTCAGAGATGCACCAAACGTGAGTCACACACAAACCCTGCAGCTGCTCCATCTTCACCTCCAGACCTGAGTGTGAGGACTGAGTTAGACCTGAGTGTGAGGACTGAGTTAGACCTGAGTGTGTAGAGTTGTCCTGAGTCAGACCTGAGTGTGTAGAGTTGTTCTGGGACAGGGTTGTATTTTAACTTTAACCTTGTACCTTCAGAGTTTGGAGCAGTGCAGCAGAAGCTCGCTGCTGTTGTTTAGACTGAGACAGCGACGTCAGCAGAGTCCTGCACAAAGACCTGCTTCTCTACACAACACAACACAACACAACACAACACAACACACCTCTGTCTGTGTGTGTGTGTGTGTCTGTGTGTGTGTCTGTGTGTGTGTCTGTGTGTGTGTCTGTGTGTGTGTCTGTGTGTCTGTGTGTGTGTGTGTGTTTGTGTGTCTGTGTGTGTGTCTGTGTGTCTGTGTGTGTGTGTCTGTGTGTGTGTCTGTGTGTGTGTCTGTGTGTGTGTGTGTGTGTCTGTGTGTGTGTCTGTGTGTGTGTGTGTCTGTGTGTGTGTCTGTGTGTCTGTGTGTGTGTCTGTGTGTCTGTGTGTGTGTGTGTCTGTGTGTCTGTGTGTGTGTGTGTGTTTGTGTGTCTGTGTGTGTGTCTGTGTGTGTGTCTGTGTGTGTGTCTGTGTGTCTGTGTGTGTGTGTGTGTGTGTTTGTGTGTCTGTGTGTGTGTCTGTGTGTCTGTGTGTGTGTGTGTGTGTGTTTGTGTGTCTGTGTGTGTGTCTGTGTGTGTGTCTGTGTGTGTGTCTGTGTGTTTGTGTGTGTGTCTGTGTGTGTGTCTGTGTGTCTGTGTGTGTGTGTGTGTGTGTGTGTCTGTGTGTGTGTCTGTGTGTCTGTGTGTGTGTGTGTGTGTTTGTGTGTCTGTGTGTGTGTCTGTGTGTCTGTGTGTGTGTGTGTGTGTGTTTGTGTGTCTGTGTGTGTGTCTGTGTGTGTGTCTGTGTGTGTGTGTTTGTGTGTCTGTGTGTGTGTCTGTGTGTGTGTGTGTCTGTGTGTGTGTCTGTGTGTGTGTCTGTGTGTCTGTGTGTGTGTGTGTGTGTGTTTGTGTGTCTGTGTGTGTGTCTGTGTGTGTGTCTGTGTGTTTGTGTGTCTGTGTGTGTCTGCTCAGCACAAAACTCTCTGACTGCCTGACTACAGCAGGATCTGAAGACGAGCATCGGGATGGGACGGTGGGATGGGACGCAAAGTGGGACGCCGGGATGGGATGCTGGGATGGGACGGTGGGATGGGACGCCGGGATGGGTCATTGGGATGGGACGCAAAGTGGGACGCTGGGATGGGATGCTGGGATGGGACGGTGGGATGGGACGCCGGGATGGGTCATTGGGATGGGACGCAAAGTGGGACGCTGGGATGGGATGCTGGGATGGGACGGTGGGATGGGACGCCGGGATGGGACAGTGGGATGGGACGCAAAGTGGGACGCTGGGACGGGATGGTGGGATGGGACGCCGGGATGGGACGCCGGGATGGGACATTGGGATGGGACGCAAAGTGGGACGCTGGGATGGGATGGTGGGATGGGACGCAAAGTGGGACGCTGGGATGGGACATTGGGATGGGCCGCAAAGTGGGACGCTGGGATGGGACGGTGGGATGGGACATTGGGATGGGACGCAAAGTGGGACGCCGGGACGGGACGCCGGGATGGGACATTGGGATGGGACGCAAAGTGGGACCCTGGGATGGGACGCTGGGATGGGACGCAAAGTGGGACGCCGGGACGGGACGCCGGGACGGGACGCCGGGATGGGACATTGGGATGGGACGGTGGGACGGGACGCCGGGATGGGACATTGGGATGGGACGGTGGGACGGGACGCTGAGATGGAAGTGAAAAATGTCTTTAATGTGGCGTTCAGGGACCTCAGGACAAAAAGGCAGTGGTCAGCTTTCGCGAAGGGGAACGTCACCTTCACCCTTCTCTCTGGGTTTTGTCTGTTGAGTTTAGGTCAGCAGTGTCTCAGGAGGGAGAGCTGGTTTCCCACTAACAGGAGGTTGATGGTACAATCCCTGCTCCAGTTCATGCTGCCGTTGTGTCCTTGGGCCTTGTCTTGTGTGTGGAACTGATAAATGAATTTGAAGCAGTTGTAACGTTGCAGAGTTTACACCTGTCCCACAGACTGAGGGGCGTTTGTTTGGTGCCTAGTTTTTGTGCCTAAAATGTAACGTTTACCTTTAATTTTATGTGTGAGTAAAACTCTGACTGCTCCTCGGGGAGTGGACAGATCTGGATTTAACCTGTCAAACACCAAAAACTTAACAGTCCTCCACATTCCTCTGTCCTTTGGAGCAGTTGTGGCCCCTGTGTCCTGTCAGGGGAGCGAGGGGGGCAGACGGGACGGTGATGGACGCTTTAATGAGAGTTTTAATGAGCTTAAAGTCTGACTCAGCTCTGACTCTGAGGTTTGAGCTCCTGTCCTATGAAAGCGTGTGATTGGTTAAACTGTTCCTTCTCTCGCTCTAAAACAAAAACCTTTATAACACAGCCCACAGTGACCTCAGAGGCTCAGTTTTTCTCAGATGACTTCTGTTCTGCTGCACTAAGAACTAAAGAATTATCTTTACCAAAATACAAGGAAAAAGAAATCAGATAGTGCAGCTTTAAAATTGTGATTTCGATTAGATTTTGATTAATTGTGCAGCCTCACCACAGTGAATCATTCTCATGGACACTTTTAGATTTTACTCTTGATCCCCTTCTACAGCCCGCATTTATCCGAGCTTGGGACCAGCACATAGTATGTTTTTTTTTTTACACCACCAACCACTAATTTCCATTGTTTTCTTCTTTAATACCAGGTCCATCTCACACAAATGAAGCTTTTAACCTGTGCTTCAAACCTTGCAGTAAAAAGTTCTACCTTTGGCGATTTGGGCTAATTAACAACAAAGTCTGAGGGCCGCATTTGGCCCCTGGGCCATAGTTTGGACCCCCCTGATCTAGACCCCGCGTCACTGAGCTGTGGTCTGTGTCCCAGCTCAGTTACACGCAGCCACCTTCACTGTTACACTACTTTTACTGTAGTAGTTTTACTTTTTAGGCATGAATATTTTTAAATTACACAAATAAAGTATAAGTATTTTTAGACCTGGATGGTAGATGAAAGTGTTTAAGTTCTGGGACTGTAGTAGTACTGTAGTATTAATACTTGGAGTAGAAGTAGTGGTATTTTTAGTAGTAGTAGTAGTAACAGCAGGGGTAGTAGATGCAGTATTTGAAGTAGTTGTAGTTGTAGTAGCAGTAATAGTTCAGCAGCAGAATCTGCTCTGACCTGCTCCAAATCTGAAGTCAGTGAAAAGCACTGTGCTGCTCCTCCTCTCAGGTTAAACCTCCTCCTCTCAGGTTAAACCTCCTCCTCTCAGGTTAAACCTCCTCCTCTCAGGTTAAACCTCCTCCTCTCAGTTTAAACCTCCTCCTCTCAGGTTAAACCTCCTCCTCTCAGGTTAAACCTCCTCCTCTCAGGTTAAACCTCCTCCTCTCAGGTTAAACCTCCTCCTCTCAGGTTAAACCTCCTCCTCTCAGGTTAAACCTCCTCCTCTCAGGTTAAACCTCCTCCTCTCAGGTTAAACCTCCTCCTCTCAGGTTAAACCTCCTCCTCTCAGGTTAAACCTCCTCCTCTCAGGTTAAACCTCCTCCTCTCAGTTTAAACCTCCTCCTCTCAGGTTAAACCTCCTCCTCTCAGTTTAAACCTCCTCCTCTCAGTTTAAACCTCCTCCTCTCAGGTTAAACCTCCTCCTCTCAGGTTAAACCTCCTCCTCTCAGGTTAAACTCTCCTCCTCTCAGGTTAAACCTCCTCCTCTCAGGTTAAACCTCCTCCTCTCAGGTTAAACCTCCTCCTCTCAGTTTAAACCTCCTCCTCTCAGGTTAAACCTCCTCCTCTCAGGTTAAACCTCCTCCTCTCAGGTTAAACCTCCTTCTCTCAGGTTAAACCTCCTCCTCTCAGGTTAAACCTCCTCCTCTCAGTTTAAACCTCCTCCTCTCAGGTTAAACCTCCTCCTCTCAGTTTAAACCTCCTCCTCTCAGGTTAAACCTCCTCCTCTCAGTTTAAACCTCCTCCTCTCAGGTTAAACCTCCTCCTCTCAGTTTAAACCTCCTCCTCTCAGGTTAAACCTCCTCCTCTCAGGTTAAACCTCCTCCTCTCAGGTTAAACCTCCTCCTCTCAGGTTAAACCTCCTCCTCTCAGGTTAAACCTCCTCCTCTCAGGTTAAACCTCCTCCTCTCAGGTTAAACCTCCTCCTCTCAGGTTAAACCTCCTCCTCTCAGGTTAAACCTCCTCCTCTCAGGTTAAACCTCCTCCTCTCAGGTTAAACCTCCTCCTCTCAGGTTAAACCTCCTCCTCTCAGTTTAAACCTCCTCCTCTCAGGTTAAACCTCCTCCTCTCAGGTTAAACCTCCTCCTCTCAGGTTAAACCTCCTCCTCTCAGGTTAAACCTCCTCCTCTCAGGTTAAACCTCCTCCTCTCAGGTTAAACCTCCTCCTCTCAGGTTAAACCTCCTCCTCTCAGTTTAAACCTCCTCCTCTCAGGTTAAACCTCCTCCTCTCAGGTTAAACCTCCTCCTCTCAGGTTAAACCTCCTTCTCTCAGGTTAAACCTCCTCCTCTCAGGTTAAACCTCCTCCTCTCAGTTTAAACCTCCTCCTCTCAGGTTAAACCTCCTCCTCTCAGGTTAAACCTCCTCCTCTCAGTTTAAACCTCCTCCTCTCAGGTTAAACCTCCTCCTCTCAGTTTAAACCTCCTCCTCTCAGGTTAAACCTCCTCCTCTCAGGTTAAACCTCCTCCTCTCAGGTTAAACCTCCTCCTCTCAGTTTAAACCTCCTCCTCTCAGGTTAAAGCTCCTCCTCTCAGGTTAAACCTCCTCCTCTCAGTTTAAACCTCCTCCTCTCAGGTTAAACCTCCTCCTCTCAGTTTAAACCTCCTCCTCTCAGGTTAAACCTCCTCCTCTCAGGTTAAACCTCCTCCTCTCAGGTTAAACCTCCTCCTCTCAGTTTAAACCTCCTCCTCTCAGGTTAAACCTCCTCCTCTCAGTTTAAACCTCCTCCTCTCAGTTTAAACCTCCTCCTCTCAGTTTAAACCTCCTCCTCTCAGGTTAAACCTCCTCCTCTCAGGTTAAACCTCCTCCTCTCAGTTTAAACCTCCTCCTCTCAGGTTAAACCTCCTCCTCTCAGGTTAAACCTCCTCCTCTCAGTTTAAACCTCCTCCTCTCAGGTTAAACCTCCTCCTCTCAGGTTAAACCTCCTCCTCTCAGGTTAAACCTCCTCCTCTCAGTTTAAACCTCCTCCTCTCAGGTTAAACCTCCTCCTCTCAGTTTAAACCTCCTCCTCTCAGTTTAAACTCTCCTCCTCTCAGTTTAAACCTCCTCCTCTCAGGTTAAACCTCCTCCTCTCAGGTTAAACCTCCTCCTCTCAGGTTAAACTCTCCTCCTCTCAGTTTAAACCTCCTCCTCTCAGGTTAAACCTCCTCCTCTCAGGTTAAACCTCCTCCTCTCAGTTTAAACCTCCTCCTCTCAGGTTAAACCTCCTCCTCTCAGGTTAAACCTCCTCCTCTCAGGTTAAACCTCCTCCTCTCAGTTTAAACCTCCTCCTCTCAGGTTAAACCTCCTCCTCTCAGTTTAAACCTCCTCCTCTCAGTTTAAACTCTCCTCCTCTCAGTTTAAACCTCCTCCTCTCAGGTTAAACCTCCTCCTCTCAGGTTAAACCTCCTCCTCTCAGGTTAAACCTCCTCCTCTCAGTTTAAACCTCCTCCTCTCAGGTTAAACCTCCTCCTCTCAGGTTAAACCTCCTCCTCTCAGGTTAAACCTCCTCCTCCTCAGTTTAAACCTCCTCCTCTCAGGTTAAACCTCCTCCTCTCAGGTTAAACCTCCTCCTCTCAGTTTAAACCTCCTCCTCTCAGGTTAAACCTCCTCCTCTCAGGTTAAACCTCCTCCTCTCAGGTTAAACCTCCTCCTCTCAGGTTAAACCTCCTCCTCTCAGGTTAAACCTCCTCCTCTCAGGTTAAACCTCCTCCTCTCAGGTTAAACCTCCTCCTCTCAGTTTAAACCTCCTCCTCTCAGGTTAAACCTCCTCCTCTCAGTTTAAACCTCCTCCTCTCAGGTTAAACCTCCTCCTCTCAGGTTAAACCTCCTCCTCTCAGTTTAAACCTCCTCCTCTCAGGTTAAACCTCCTCCTCTCAGGTTAAACCTCCTCCTCTCAGGTTAAACCTCCTCCTCTCAGGTTAAACCTCCTCCTCTCAGTTAAACCTCCTCCTCTCAGGTTAAACCTCCTCCTCTCAGGTTAAACCTCCTCCTCTCAGGTTAAACCTCCTCCTCTCAGTTTAAACCTCCTCCTCTCAGTTTAAACCTCCTCCTCTCAGGTTAAACCTCCTCCTCTCAGTTTAAACCTCCTCCTCTCAGTTTAAACCTCCTCCTCTCAGGTTAAACCTCCTCCTCTCAGTTTAAACCTCCTCTTGTCGTGTTGTAAGAGACTTGAGACACATCTGTTACACAACTTGGGCCTCCTCCCAGTGTTACCTCACAGTGCAGCCTCCCGGAGCGCTCTAATGTTCAAAACGCTTTCTGCTTTCTTTTCCGACGAGGCCGAATGCTTTTCGGTTCCCCTCCTCCAGCCGCACTTTGGGCCCGCGGCGGCTCTCTCTCTCACACAGACCTCTGTGTTTGAGCGAGACATAAAAAGAGCTCTTGTTCCCGAGCGGTGACAAACTCAGCGATGGTAATTTAGTTGTTAGTGCAGACAGGAAACAGCTCCGTCAGCCTCCTGCCCAACGCTCTCTGTGTGAAATACACAGCACAGACCTGAGGCTTCTGGACAGAGAATAAGATGCAGAGGAGGGACAGTGAGTGTGTGGGTACATAGAAGGCACACTGGACATGAGGTTAGTTTATTTGTTGGTCCACAGTGAGTGAAAGCTGCAGAGTCGTTAGCAGCTGTGAGGCTTCTGTTAGAGATAGTGAGAGGTTCTTTAAGGAGGCTGTATTTCTTTTTTCTTTTTACTTTTTTTTACTCATATTGCCACAGTCAAACAGGCGGTTCACATAAAAACATCAGAAAGTTGTTGTTAGTGTGAGACAAGATACAAAAAACAGCCACACAGTTGCCCATGAGGTACATATGGTGACAGAAATACATTCATTTAAACAAACAATTGAGGCTTCAGTCCCCACGTTTTCATGAAGATAGGAATTTTTATCTGTAATTGTGCAGTTAAATGTTCCATTGTATACACTTAACTTTTCTGTATCCAGTGTGTAATGGCAGGTCGTTCAGGCTTCAACCAATTAACTGTTATCATTTTTCTTGCAGTTATTAGAAGAAGATCTAATAGAAATCTTTGATTGTGGGTAAAATTGTCTGGAAAATGTCCAGTATAAAGATTAAAGAGTCCAAAGGAAGGTTTACTTTCAATAAGTTCTTCAGAGTGTCTTTAACATCTTTCCTAAAACATTCTATTATAGGGCAATCCAAAAATATGTGGGTGTGGTCACCCACAAGTCCACAATTCCTCCAGCATTTGTCACTAATACTGCTTTTTATAACAAGTCTTCAGTGGAGTTCAGTGGTCTCCTCCTCAAAAACAGACCTGCAGTAGTATTCTGTTTGAGTAATCCTGTATGCTAAGGCACTGCCTTTCTTCAGAGCAGAAAACGCTCGGTCTCACAGCTCTACATAGACACATGAAACCAGGAAGTGCTCCTGCACGTTTCTAAAGCCCAGACACCGTCACCGGACTCGTTCTGATCATTTCAGCCTCAAACCTCCGTCACTACGAAGCATCAGCTCAGAAATCTGTTAGCATCATGTTGCTAACAGCTTTCCTAATTAGCCATTTTATGCTCTGTCCAGTCCCCAGTGTTACCAGCAGGGGGCCACAGACTCCTAATCCAAGTGTTCTCTGCAGAGTCACAGTAACAGCTCCCAGTTTTCCACAGATACATTATTTTAATATAAAACCTGAAACACTGATGCAGAGGAGTCCACACTGTTTCAGAAAAACTGACTAAAGCACAAAATGGAGCTTTAAGGAAGTAAACAGCTTTTTTTACTCTGTTTCTGTTTAAAAGACCTCTGCTGGTCTCTTCTCCTGTTTCTTTATGGCAGCAGTAGATTTCTTATTAAAAACGTTCTGTTTTAGTCCCATAATGTTTTTAAAGGCTGTAAACCGTGCTGCTGTTCTAGAGGAGACCAGGACTGGGTTAAAAACAGGAATAAAAACAGAATAAAGCCGTTCCCATCTCTGTTCATTAGTAACAAAGTGCTCTGTGCTCCAGTATTCCACACTTCCCTAACCCTTGTTGTAGAAAAAGGTGTTGAAAGCTGCTGTATTGTCTCATTTTGTCTCAAGGCTGTGTTTTTTTTTCTTTTTGGAGGAATGTGGGCCCGGTCCTGGTTCCAGGTCCTGGTTCCACAGCTGTCTGTCTGTGTCTGCAGCTCGGCCCCAAGCCCACACTTCATCAATCACTTTCACAAACCTGTCTCTCACTAATGAACCGGAGGAGACGCCCTGGGTCTGGAGCAGCAGCCAGCTCTGGGACTGCAGTACTTAGACCTGGGACCGGCGGGACTATCACTATCACAGTGCAAGGAACGGGCTTTAGTTTGTACACAGAGCCGCAGAACTGTTTATAAGTGAAATATGTGGAAATGCAACTTATTCCAACTTTTAGAGACTGAGGCCCTGTCCCAGTTCTCGCACTCGCACACTGTAGCGCGCACTGGAGCCACACAGACTTCACTTCACTGCACACTTCCTCTCAGTGTGGGTCAGGGTGGACTTTGCTGAAGTGTATTACCCACAATGCATTTCTTTGTGATGTTTTTGAACGACGCTGCGTTTGTTTCTTAGCAGCTTAGCAGCGAGCGCTTTCAGATGAATCCTGCAGCAGTTTAGTGAACACACCGCTAAAAGACAACGTTGTTTACTAGGGCTGCACAATAGATCGCAAAATTATTGTTATCGCAATATCAGCAAACGCAATATCCGTATTGCAAGAATCTAAATATATCGCAGTAACACTCTGACAGAGATTTACACTGAAGAATAATTTTCCACCAGAGCCTTAAAAGAACATGTGTTGTGACTAAATTAAAAAAAAAAAAAGTTTTAGTGGTAATTTAATTAATTTAGTCACAGCTTAGCCTTGTTTTATTCCTGGTTTAGTCTGTGTTAAGTTTGGATTTTGTGGCTGTTTTGACTTGTAAATACAGGAACTTACATTTTTGTGAAATGTAGTGAATTTAACTTACTATGTTCGAAAATTAGGCTCTATTTTCAATATCGCAATAATATTGTTATCGCAATTTTCAACATAGTTATCGAATATCGCATGTTTTCTCTATATTCTGCAGCCCTACTGTTTATCACACACTAAAGTATCAGGATACGTCTGTGTGAACGCTAGCTCCAGTAATTGCTCCAGTGTTTTCCTGTTAAACACCTGATTGCCCCCTAGTCAGGGGCAGAGGACCAGATCTGAGCCAGGATCCTGGCCAGGACCTCGCTGGAGGATTACTGTGCAGGTTTTAGACTGAGGAGGGAAACCAGAGAAAACCCACCCAGACACAGAGAGAACATGAAAACTCCACACTGAAAGGCCCCACATGGTCCTGGAATCATGGGACCTTCTTTCTGTGAGGTGACAGTGGTAACCACTCTGCCACCAATGGAGGAGGAGAGGAGTTCCACTGCTGAGGTGGTGATGGGGTAGCGGAGGCAGAATATCCAGATGTTACTGCAGAGGTCCAGCTGAACCATCGCTGGCTGTGCTGTGTGTGCTCTGAAGTTCATGAGATAAACCTGGAGGACAGAGAGGGCAGGGCTTCCATTCACAAACCCGCTCTCGTCTCTGGAGGCTTGGTCGTATCTGGGACAGGAAGGCAGAGGAAGTGTTTTGGTGGTGAAAGGTGTTGGCTCCGCCCCCTCCAGTGCTGTGTGCGGAGGATCTGAGCGTGTGCAGACTCGCCTCTCGGTCCTGTGTAAACTCTGGAGAGCTCTCTGGAGATGTTATCTGTGTGATATCTGCATGAATCCAGATAATTACAGCTCCCACTCCTCCACTGCTCTACTGCTGCTCTGCTCTTCACACAAACATTTATACTCCGCTGTGAGAAAGATAATTTTACTTTTGCGCACTTTTTTTTAGGCCTTGATGGTAAAGTGTGTAGCATACTTGGCCTGCAATCAAAGATGTCCGAGGAAACTTTGGGGACTGTAGTAGCAGTAATTGTAGCAGCAGTAGTAGTAGCCTTGTAGTTTTTACTGGACTAAAAACATCTCTGCACTTAAGGTAAACTTTTATTCTAGTAATAAAATAGTTAATAGTCATATTAGGGCTGAATGATTTTGGAAAATAGATATAATTGCGATTTTTCTGACAGATATTGTGGTTGCAATGAAATTAGCGATATATTTTGTAAAATCAATGTTCAGTTCACAGTTTACACTTGAAGCAGCAAAGACTCATGGGATGGTACAGTGTTGTGTGCTGATTTATGAGAGGTTTTTGTGTAACATGGCATAACTCTCTGAAGACTGCAGGAAGTGGACGAAACATGTCAAACACTGTAAATCTCTATATTAAACTTCTGTGGAAGACCAGATAAACCTCTGTGGAATAACAGTACTTTTACACTGCATTATCCCCCTCTGTGTCCAAATAAAGTCATGTCTTACTTTGAGAAACCAAGATGGCCACCAGAATGTCATTTATCCACAAACACATACTGTTGTAGTACTTCAGACCACTGTTACATGGTTCACATACTTCTGTAGAACCACACTGTGCTGAGGTATTGTTGTGTAATGTTCTGAATGGACATTTGTGGTTTCTCATCTCTTATTTGACCCATTCTTTCCTCTCACACACTCCTCTGACTGAACTCTCCTCTGTTTTCTCCTCCGTCTCTGCCTGCACTGGAGCTGAGGCGGAGGAATGTGCGAAATCCACTTTTACTCCCGTTGTTTCTGAGGGAACATTTTACTTTTTAGGCAAATACATCTTTAAAGTAGAAGCATTGTTAGACCTTGATGGCACAGTGTGTTGCAGAAAGTAGTATTAGTACTGCTAGTAGTAGTAGTAGTGGCAGTAATAGCAGTATTTTTATTTGTAGTAGAAGCAGCAGTAGTTGTAGTACTGATAGTAGTAGTAATAGCAGCACTATTAGTAGTAAAACTGTAGTAGTAGAAGCTGTAGTAGTAGTAGTTGTTGTAGTAGTAGTAGTTGTTGTAGTAGCAGCAGTAATCGTAGTAGTAGAAGCAGTATTAGTTGTAAAGTAGAAATAGGAGTGGCAGTAGCAGTAGTAGTAGTCGTACATTATTTTGAAGTAACAGTACTTTTACTATGTCCAAATAAAGTCATGCCTTACTTTAACAAACCAAGATGGCCGCCATAATGTCCAGTCCTTTTTACCAACACATATGCATATTACTGCAGTACTTCAGACCAGTACTGCATGGTTTAAATACTTCTGTAGAACCTCCCTCTGTCGTCTGGTGATCTGCTCATGTCCAGGATTTATCTGAATGAATATTTGTGGTTCTTATCTCATGTTAACCATCGTTTCCTCCCAGACTTAGTGAACTGTCCTCTGTCTCCTCCGTCTCTCTCCCTCTGCTGGATTTTACATTTTATTAGCTTGGCTTACATTCAAGGGTGTTCAAGAGACTCGTAGTACTGGTAATATTAATACTAGCAGTAGAAGTAGTGGTATTTTTTAGCAGAAGTAGTAGTAGCAGCAGGGGTAGGGGTTGTAGTAGCAGTAGTAGAAGCAGTAGTAGTGGCAGTAGCAGTAGTTGTAGTATATGTTACTGTGTATTTTTTTCACCTTTTAAAGAAATAATTTTGTTGAGTACTTTTACTTCTACTTGTGTAACATTATTTTGAAGTAACAGAACTTGTACTATGTCCAAATAAGGTCATGCCAAGATGGCCGCCAGAATGTCCAGTCATTTCCACAAACACATTAGCCTGGCCTCCAGACAAACTCTTCTACTATTCTATACAAAGTTAGCCTGGTACCTCTTCAGTAACATTTTGTTTCTGAGGTGGAACAATCACAGGCAGTAACCAATCAGAGAAACGAAGGGCAGGACATAAGCAGTGCACCGCTGACCCAAACAATTCCTGACGTTGTTTTTTTTCTTCAGAAAACACCAGAATAAAGCATATTTTGAGCAGCTCTGTACTTATTTCTGAACAGGGACAGCAGCAGAAGCCAGTTGTACCAAGACTTGTTAAAAAAGTCAGTTATTTTTATGCATTTGTTACATCGAATGACAACGAGACTAAACTGTTGTTAAAATGGCAACAAGACGATGAAAACAAATTCTACAGAGGACTGAACAACAACGAGGACTTCAGCAGAACCAACAGGTGGCGAAGGAAAGACCTAAACGCCGTTAATCAGAGAGAAGAAGTTATTAAATTAGCTCAGTAGCTAGTGCTACCTTAGTTAGCTCTTCTGCTTTCGTAAGACATGTTGCAGATAAACGACTGTGATTGGCCAGTTCCAAATTGAGTCAGAGAAATGCGCCGCCCTGAGAGGGGAACCAGACTGTCCTGCTTGTGAAAAGCATTGGGCTCGCCAGGCTACATACACATAGTATTGAGGTACTTTAGACCAGTACTGCATGGTTCACATACTTCTCTGTAACCTCCCTCTGTCATCCAGGATTTATCTGTGTGGACATTTGTGGTCCTTATCTCTCATTATTTCCTTGCCCCTGTCCTGTTCATGGACTGACTTTTCCTGTCCCCATTTTTGGACCGATTTCTCCCCTCTCTGTCTTCTCCTTTCCGGTTTGTGGACTGACTTGTCCCCTCTCTGTCTCTGTCCCGTAGCCAACTGCGTCCCCCAGTGCCAGAACGGAGGAATGTGCCTCAGGCCGCAGCTCTGCGTCTGCAAACCGGGCTCCAAGGGCACGTCCTGCGAGCATAAGACTGGCTCCGAGGCCACAAACGGGGTCCAGACCGGGGTCCAGACTCCGGGGGTGACTCCGGGCGTGGTGGTCCCGGGGGTGGTCCCTCAGAGGCCCATCCCGCAGCAGGTCCTCCCTCACGGTTACTCCCAGAACAACATGAAGCTCACAGTGAAGCCGGCGCCGCAGATCGTCCGACCGCAGTACATCCAGCAGCACATCCAACAACAGTGAGTACTAACACAAATACTACTGTCATGTGTCGGCAAGACCCTTTCACGATTTGGCGAAGTGAGGTGGGTCTGAACCCTTTCCAAACCTGAATAAAGCAGATTGAGTGGGAGGTGGTTCTCTGGTTTGGTGTTGCCTGTTGCTGATGTTGAAGCAGAAGTTTCAGATCCATATTTTTTATTAAAGCAGTTGTTGCTGTGGCATTAGCTTGACATTAGCTTGACATTAGCTTGACATTAGCTTGACATTAGCTTGACATTAGCTTGCTGTTAGCTTGCCGTTAGCTTGCCGTGTGTCGATGTTGTGACCTCTCGTGGCTGGATTCAAAATAACATTAACCAATTTAATAATATACCTTTACTTTTAAGGCCTAACACAAAATGGTCTCTGCAGTGGTTACAGAGTGAGTGGAGTTTTGAAAACTGTGTTTATCTGAAGGCTGGAGGTTTGACCCACACTCCCCCCACTGCATACTTCTGTTGTGTCTTTGAGCAAGACACTAATGCATGAGAGTGTGAGTGCTGGTGGGTGAATGATTCCTTGATGTGAAAGTGTTACTAGTGCTCATAAAGATATAGAAAAGTGCTGTATAAACGCAAGTCAGCAGTGTTTTTACAGTTTTAAAACATGAACTCAAGGATGAATTTAGTAATAAGTGTTTATCTATAATACAGGGACGCCCCGATCCCCATCCCGATCCCTATCAGGTGCCAATCAAGGAATTTTTAAATGATCGGGCAAATCTTTTTTTTTGTTTTACATCTGCCACAAACCAAAACACAAACCGGTGCAGTGTGTTGTAGTAGTGTCGCAGTAGGGTTGGGCAAAAAAATGTAATTAATAATAATTTGAGTAATTTGAGTTTTTTATTATGGACAATGTCAAAGAGGCTCTATTGTTTTATCAACTTCAGTGGAAATAGTGTCCTCCCGGCGCTGCAGCTGTTTACAGAGCAGTGGCTAATGCTAATGCTAATGCTAGCACCAAGAGCAGCTTAAATATGGACTGTGGCGACTCTGCAGACTCTAAAAACTCTAATATAAAAAAGAAGTCTTTAGAAGAAGAGAGGCTTTAACTGAAAGACTTTTGTGTCTTCACTGATGTCACTGTGAGAGCAATGAACACTGCTGTTTTGTTCAGACATTTAGCATAAAAACATTGCTATGCAGTATATTAGGTGTTATTACAAAATACAAAAAAATAATAATGAAAAAGATCGATATTGACACTCAGATTGGGAGCCTAAAAAGTTGACCGGGACATCTCACGAAAATAGTTCGAGCTTTTCGGGCGGACGGTTATATGTAAATAAATACTCTCACTGGCCTCTGCCTCTTCTAATGCTTGTCAATGCAAATACATGAAACCATCCAATCACAGCTCAGTGTAGACCTGCTGAAGTTCAGAGCGAGCATCAGAACGAAGAGAAACAGGAGAGCAGCAGCGAAAGCAGAAGCAGCAGCAGAAGCAGAATCAGCAGCAGAATCAGCAGCAGAAGCAGCAGCAGAATCAGAAGCAGCAGAAGCAGCAGCAGAAGCAGCAGCAGAATCAGAAGCAGCAAGCAGCAGCAGAAGCAGCAGCAGAAGCAGCAGCAGAATCAGCAGCAGAAGCAGAAGCAGAAGCAGCAGCAGAATCAGAAGCAGCAGCAGAAGCAGCAGCAGAAGCAGCAGCAGAATCAGAAGCAGCAGCAGAAGCAGCAGCAGAATCAGCAGCAGAATCAGAAGCAGCAGAAGCAGCAGCAGAAGCAGCAGCAGAATCAGCAGCAGAAGCAGCAGCAGAAGCAGCAGCAGAATCAGAAGCAGCAGCAGAAGCAGCAGCAGAATCAGCAGCAGAATCAGCAGCAGCAGAAGCAGCAGCAGAATCAGCAGCAGAAGCAGCAGCAGAATCAGAAGCAGCAGAAGCAGCAGCAGAAGCAGCAGCAGAATCAGCAGCAGAAGCAGCAGCAGAAGCAGCAGCAGAATCAGCAGCAGAAGCAGCAGCGTGTGTCTGAGAGAGAAGTCGTGGCTGCTTTGGACTCAGATCTGGGAACTATTACTGCAAAAAAACAGAAGGGGCTGAGAGAGGTCAGAGGAGTTTAGAGGAGTTCAGAGGAGTTTACAGGAGGTCAGAGGAGTTTAGAGGGGGTCAGAGGAGTTTAGAGGAGTTCAGAGGAGTTTAGAGGGGGTCAGAGGAGTTTAGAGGAGTTTACAGGAGGTCAGAGGAGTATTGAGGAGTTTAGAGGAGTTCAGAGGAGTTTACAGGAGGTCAGAGGAGTATTGAGGAGTTTAGAGGAGTTCAGAGGAGTTCAGAGGAGGACATGTCCACACACATCAGGAGTAACTTCATCAGAGAGAGTCGGCCTGTGTTTAATCTTGTTTGAACCTGTCAGAGTGATTTCTGGAAACCTTGCTTGTGCTCAATCCAAAAACTTCAGAACAAAACAGGAGACGGCTGTGCTTCTCTAACTTTCCCACCAAGTACCACCCAAAAATATGAACTATTATGCCATCTTTTATGGACTAAAGTTAACATCACTAAATAAGCCCTATATTTGTGAGAGGAGTCAGCCACTGCCATCTCGGTTATTCTGGACAGGACGGGGCTTGCTGTCTCCTCGCTGTGTCCCGTTAGAGACAGGAACAGTAACTTTTAACCAGAGATAGTCCTGCTGTTACTGAGAAGGATGTGATAATGAGAAGAAGCTTTAAAACTGAGCTGTCACCGTCTGTAAACATGGCCCAGGTCAGGACGGGCCACAGAAACACGAGAACCAACAACATCTGGAAAACACACAACCAATCAGAGACACAGAACTCTCTAATGTCCTCTCTGATTGGCTGGACTGTCTTTCCTTAGATGGCAGTACAAAGATGGCCGCTTCTCTTTTGTCACTTCCAGCTCAGACTTGGACTATGATGAGAACACAGGAGAGAAAACCATGGAGCTAAACATTTCTAGCGCCGAATGCTAAAAACACTGCACATTTACGCGGTTCTCAGAGTTTTATTCAAAACTATCACTGCTCTTTCCCGTTCTGGCGTCTCTTGGCTCCGTGTGACTGTAGATTTTTTTGGCTAAAGCTTTGCGTAAAATTCCCACATTAGAAGCTCTTCGTCCTGGGAACACTTTCTGTGGATAAATGTGTCTTGGCTGATGCGAGTCTTTCAACACCCGATACTGGAAAATAAGGAGATGATGAGGAATGAGGTCAATAAATCTGAACCAGGACCAGAACCAAGTCTCAACAAAACAAGGGATGGGCCTCAGGCTGAATTTAAGACAATTCAACCTTAAGTTTATTGTAGTAAACTTAGACTCAGGAGGAAAAGTGTTGTGCAGTGGATTGTAGGAGAGAAGTGGAGTAGATGATGGGCAGGTGTTCTCCCGGAGCGTAGACCCTGGAGGTGGTGAGAGGGTGAGGTCTTCAGCTGCTGATGGTGAAGACAGATGATCCACAGCTGGGCAGGTGAGGCAGGTGAGGCAGGTGAGGCAGGTGAGGCGGGTGAGGCGGGTGAGGCAGGTGAGGCAGGTGAGGCGGGTGAGGCGGGTGAGGCAGGTGAGGCGGGTGAGGCAGGTGAGGCGGGTGAGGCGGGTGAGGCAGGTGAGGCGGCAGTGACTGTAGAGGTGTCACAGCCATCCTCCAGGTTGAAGAAACGCTTTAGCTTCATCAGTGAGTATTTTGGAAACATCTGGGCTCAGGGTTTCTCTTTTTGTGCAGTGTGCAGCGTGACTTTCTGGCGTTCTGCACACTCCTCACTCGCAGACTAATTTTACTGAATTGGAAAAACAACTTCCCTCCTCTTCACTCACAGTGGATTAAAGATATTTTGTTTTTTATGAAATTTGAGAAGATTAGGCACACAGTAGAACAGTAGAACAACTAGGTTTTATGAAATTTGGCAAAGTTTTCTGAAATATGCTGAAGAAAAATTGGAGATTGTGATGTGACTGATGTTTTAACTGTGTCAGGCTGTATTTATTGTTCCATTTTCTTTTTATCTCTTAGTACTCTGTGAATTTATCTGTTTATATGTGTTTTGTTTTGGTTTTTCTATTTTATTGATTGTAACACGGGGACTCCACCCAGAGAGATCATGTGATGGTGTTGGGGCTCGAACCCACGATCTCCTTGCTGGGAGGCGAGAACACTAACCACTCTGCCACCCTGCACCCTCTGATGTTTTTCAATTCTTTTGTATTGCTGTTTAATATACTGTATATGAAAACCTTCATAGATAGAGTTTTACCAAACGGAACTCCAGAGATTGAGACTCTGTCACAGCAAGGAGTGGAAAAGATGCTGAGTGGAGGTGTAACGATACGTTTTTGCAATGATACGATTTGTATCGATGAGAAGTGTTTCGATACGATTCAAGAACGATATTGGCTAATTTGGAACGATACGATTCAACACCTTTGTATCGATAATTGATACAGAAACTTTTTGCCAAAAATCATAAAAGTTTACTCTCAAATGCAGCACCGCGGCCGGGGTTGGTTATGTCCAGCAGACATAGAGTGAAGAAAAGTTGAATATAACATTTTATTTAATTAAAAACACAAAATTTATCTCCAAAAAGCCATATCTGGTTTTATTTTAACATACAAATTTCTAATTTTGATATTTCCGATATTATTGATCGATACTTCATTTGTATCGATATTCACTTCCTAGAAAACGATACGATTCGATACAAGGTCATGTGTATCAATGTAGTTGTATCATAGGAAAATAAATCGATACAGTTACTGTATCGTTACAGCCCTAATGCTGAGGTTTAAGTACAACTCCTGAGTTACTTCACTTGTACTTTTAACCAAGTACTCAACCTTTCAGGATTTCTCAGAGTGTACTCATGTCAGGCCAACCCTGGACTGAGAGCTTCCTAAATGAATAATGAAGTTTTTTTTTTTTTTTTTACCTCAGTGGCAAAGTGGGTAATAGAAGTAGAAGTAATAGTTGTAGTGGTAGTATTACTAGCAGTTAATAATAGCAGTAGTTGCAGCAAGAATAGTATTAGTAGTGGTTATAGCAGTGTCAGTACTTTATCTCAAGTAACAATTTATGGAGTACTGCAGTAGTTTAGGAGTTCCAGTTTCTCAGGCTGTATGTAAACGCAGAGACAGATGAAGCAGCTCCTCAGAGAAAGATGGCCGCCGCTCTCTGTGAGGAGGAGCGGCTCCGAGAGGCTCCTGGCTCTTCATAAATCCCCCCTGACGCTCACGCTGCTGGAAAAGTGTGGTTCAGGTCAAAGGTCAAGAGCTCGGACAGAGAGGAGCCAATAAAAAGTCCTCCCTCCGTGAAAAATACTGTCCCAGGAGAGGTCTGCACGGAGGCCTGCTTCAGACCTGCTGTTAAAGTCCGTCTGGTTCCCTTTAGAGGTGTCCACAGTGAATCTTATTTTGAAAGTTGTATTGTCGGCAAAAGTCTGTGTAGATTAAATGTCTATTGCTCGGTTTCTGATGAAGTCTCTCCCTCTGTGAGCGCAGAGCAGGAAGTTAACGCTGGTTAAGTGCTATCACAATGCCTGAGTTTTGTGTGGCTTACGGCTTTCGCAACCAATCGAATCAGTAGAAACGACGTCATAACATGTTTAAAAAACTCAGAAAAACAAAGGCAGACCTGGATTTAAAACTCAGGAGGAACAGAGACAGACGGCTTTGCCTTGGGCCATGTTTTAGGGTGTTTCCGTTGACCTCAGACAGAGCTAAATGACTTGTTTTTACAGATAATTCAGAATGAATTTGGTTGTAACATAAATGCAGAATGTGTGTTAATGCAGTGCATCTGTGTAACTTATGCTCATGAGCCACGTAGGAGACTTTTACTTTTGCTTTGACACAACTCAGCTGGAGACAGGAAACATGCTAACGGATAAATGATAAACTATAAAGTGTATGAGATGAAGGCTGATAGGAGAAACAGTAAGAGCTTAAATCATACGCAGGAGGAATCTAAGTCTGACTAAAACATCGGAGCTAAATGGCTACAACAACCCCAGAAGTGTTGACGACAGGCTGCGGTGATGCTGCGGTGTCAGATAGAAAGGTTTTGGCCGCGCTCCTGTGCTCTGTGCCTAAAGCCTGCTCCTCATTCTGCCAAAGGAAGGAAGGCACAGCACGCACTTTTTCTGCATTCATTTCTCATCTTTTAATCATTGCTAGTCACAATTTTTATAGCCACATTAAACACACCATTTGTGGTTTATTTACCTCTTCTTCTCATAGCATTCTAATGTAGTTTGTCCAAATTCCTCACATCACATGAGGAGTTAGTCAGATTTGGTGAAGTCGGTGCGTCAGAGTTCTGTCAAATGTGATTTTCGTGCTGACGCATTGAGCCGACACATTTTTTCACTTTATTTGGAGGAATGATGTCAGTTTCTGTTTGTAATTCCACCTACAGTTTAAAGGACTGAGTGTTCTTGGTGTGGTGAAATGTTTATTTTACACAAACATGTATGACTCTGACTAAAAGCAGTGACTCGACTCTTCTTTGATTCTCATAAAGATTGACTCAGACCTGCTGTCAGTTGAAGATTAAGACTCGATGCTTACTTGTGGCTTGTAGCTGGACGGTGCTAGCATTAGCTGTATACAGGGATATAAACTTACAGTAAGAATAAATAAATAAATGTACAAACCTGGGCAAAAACAAGACAACAGCCGTCTTCATCCTCAAGGTCACGAGATGATGAAAGATGACTTTTTGGTGTCTTCTTTTACCATTGTTAGATTTAAAGGCTTTAGAGCAGTGCGTCTGTGTAGGTTCTCAGTCATCCAGGACAATTCAGTAACAAGAAGTTCATCTGGACAAGGTTTGTTTTAGGAAGATGTTTCTTTCTCCAAAGGGTTTAGTTATTTCTGAGGAAGCTGCTGTTGGAGATTTATCTGCAGTAGTTCCTCTCAGAGGGAGAGGTTAAACCTGAGCAGACTTCTTCTTCAACCTTTTTTATTTTAGAGCAGTGGCTCTCAAACTGTGGTATGGGTCCCACTGGTGGTACGCGGGCCTCTTCTAGTGGTACTTAGGAGTCTCCAAGTCCTCAGTTAGGTTATTTGTGCTTAATCCAGTAATAATGTTTAGACTGCTTCTACTTCTGGTTTAGTCCTGGTTTAGCCCTGGTTTAGCCATGGTTTAACCCTGGTTTAGTCCTGGTTTAGTCCTGGTTTAGTCTTGGTTTAGCCATGGTTTAACCCTGGTTTAGTCCTGGTTTAGCCCTGGTTTAGCCATGGTTTAACCCTGGTTTAGTCCTGGTTTAGTCTTGGTTTAGCCATGGTTTAACCCTGGTTTAGTCCTGGTTTAGTCCTGGTTTAGTCTTGGTTTAGCCATGGTTTAACCCTGGTTTAACCCTGGTTTAGTCCTGGTTTAGCCATGGTTTAGTCCTGGTTTAGTCCTGGTTTAGCCTTGGTTTAACCCTGGTTTAGGTTTAGTCTTGGTTTAGCCATGGTTTAACCCTGGTTTAGTCCTGGTTTAGTCCTGGTTTAGTCTTGGTTTAGCCATGGTTTAACCCTGGTTTAACCCTGGTTTAGTCCTGGTTTAGCCATGGTTTAGTCCTGGTTTAGTCCTGGTTTAGCCTTGGTTTAACCCTGGTTTAGTCCTGGTTTAGTCTTGGTTTAGCCATGGTTTAACCCTGGTTTAGTCCTGGTTTAGTCCTGGTTTAGTCTTGGTTTAGCCATGGTTTAACCCTGGTTTAACCCTGGTTTAGTCCTGGTTTAGTCCTGGTTTAGCCTTGGTTTAACCCTGGTTTAGTCCTGGTTTAGTCTTGGTTTAGCCATGGTTTAACCCTGGTTTAGTCCTGGTTTAGTCCTGGTTTAGTCTTGGTTTAGCCATGGTTTAACCCTGGTTTAACCCTGGTTTAGTCCTGGTTTAGCCATGGTTTAGTCCTGGTTTAGTCTTGGTTGAGCCATGGTTTAACCCTGGTTTAGTCTTGGTTTAGCCATGGTTTAACCCTGGTTTAGTCCTGGTTTAGTCCTGGTTTAGTCCTGGTTTAGTCCTGGTTTAGTCTTGGTTGAGCCATGGTTTAACCCTGGTTTAATCTTGGTTTAGCCATGGTTTAACCCTGGTTTAATCTTGGTTTAGCCATGGTTTAACCCTGGTTTAGTCCTGGTTTAGTCCTGGTTTAGTCTTGGTTGAGCCATGGTTTAACCCTGGTTTAACCCTGGTTTAGTCCTGGTTTAGTCTTGGTTTAGTCCTGGTTTAGTCTTGGTTTAACCCTGGTTTAGACCTGGTTTAGACCTGGTTTAGTCCTGGTTTAGTCCTGGTTTAGTCCTGGTTTAGTCTTGGTTTAGCCATGGTTTAACCCTGGTTTAACCCTGGTTTAGTCCTGGTTTAGCCATGGTTTAGTCCTGGTTTAGTCCTGGTTTAGCCTTGGTTTAACCCTGGTTTAGTCCTGGTTTAGTCTTGGTTTAGCCATGGTTTAACCCTGGTTTAGTCCTGGTTTAGTCCTGGTTTAGTCTTGGTTTAGCCATGGTTTAACCCTGGTTTAGTCCTGGTTTAGTCCTGGTTTAGCCTTGGTTTAACCCTGGTTTAGTCCTGGTTTAGTCTTGGTTTAGCCATGGTTTAACCCTGGTTTAGTCCTGGTTTAGTCCTGGTTTAGTCTTGGTTTAGCCATGGTTTAACCCTGGTTTAACCCTGGTTTAGTCCTGGTTTAGCCATGGTTTAGTCCTGGTTTAGTCTTGGTTGAGCCATGGTTTAACCCTGGTTTAGTCTTGGTTTAGCCATGGTTTAACCCTGGTTTAGTCCTGGTTTAGTCCTGGTTTAGTCCTGGTTTAGTCCTGGTTTAGTCTTGGTTGAGCCATGGTTTAACCCTGGTTTAATCTTGGTTTAGCCATGGTTTAACCCTGGTTTAATCTTGGTTTAGCCATGGTTTAACCCTGGTTTAGTCCTGGTTTAGTCCTGGTTTAGTCTTGGTTGAGCCATGGTTTAACCCTGGTTTAACCCTGGTTTAGTCCTGGTTTAGTCTTGGTTTAGTCCTGGTTTAGTCTTGGTTTAACCCTGGTTTAGACCTGGTTTAGACCTGGTTTAGACCTGGTTTAGTCCTGGTTTAGTCCTGGTTTAGTCCTGGTTTAACCCTGTTTTAGACCTGGTTTAGTCCTGGTTTAGTCCTGCTTTAGTCCTGGTTTAGCCCTGGTTTAACCCTGTTTTAGACCTGGTTTAGTCCTGGTTTAGTCCTGCTTTAGTCCTGGTTTAGTCTTGGTTTAACCCTGGTTTAGACCTGGTTTAGTCCTGGTTTAGTCCTGGTTTAGCCCTGGTTTAACCCTGTTTTAGACCTGGTTTAGTCCTGGTTTAGTCCTGCTTTAGTCCTGGTTTAGCCCTGGTTTAACCCTGTTTTAGACCTGTTTTAGTCCTGCTTTAGTCCTGGTTTAGTCCTGGTTTAGTCCTGCTTTAGTCCTGGTTTAGTCTTGGTTTAACCCTGGTTTAGTCCTGGTTTAGTCCTGGTTTAACCCTGGTTTAACCCTGGTTTAGTCCTGGTTTAGACCTGTTTTAGGCTCATTTTAATCCGGTAAAGATGTTAAAGCCCGATGCTTCTGAGATGGCACTTTGCGTAAAAAGTCTCAGTGTCTTAGAGCATTTACCCCTGAACTAGAAGCTCCCAGGTCTGGTCTGTGTATCTTTACCATTGCGAGACAGTGCCTAGTCCTCTGGCTGTTAGCGTGCAGCGTGCTCAGCTCTGCTCCGGGACGGTTCACTGGGTTCGGGGTTTTGGCCTGAGCCTCTGTCTCTGTGCTGGCCCGGGCTGCGTCTGCTCCACAGACGTTTGTGTGAAAAACCAAACTCCTGCAGAGGTCAGGGACGGAGCTGATAAGGTTTGATCAAAGTCAGTGCCACGGACGAATCAGCTTCAACTTTAACTTCCTCTCATCGACTGCTGAGAAATCTGAGTTAACATAGATTTGTGGCCATACATTTACACTTATGAAGCAGAAAGGAAATATAGAAGCTTATTTGGATTTTCCTGCAGCTCTGGTCTCAGCTCTGGTCTCAGCTCTGGTCTCAGCTCTGGTCTCTGGTCTCAGCTCTGGTCTCAGCTCTGGTCTCAGCTCTGGTCTCAGCTCTGGTCTCTGGTCTCAGCTCTGGTCTCTGGTCTCAGCTCTGGTCTCAGGTCTCAGCTCTGGTCTCAGCTCTGGTCTTTGGTCTCAGCTCTGGTCTTTGGTCTCAGCTCTGGTCTCAGGTCTCAGCTCTGGTCTCAGCTCTGGTCTCAGCTCTGGTCTCTGGTCTCAGCTCTGGTCTTTGGTCTCAGCTCTGGTCTCTGGTCTCAGCTCTGGTCTTTGGTCTCAGCTCTGGTCTTAGCTCTGGTCTCAGCTCTGGTCTCAGCTCTGGTGTCAGCTCTGGTCTCTGGTCTCAGCTCTGGTCTTTGGTCTCAGCTCTGGTCTCAGCTCTGGTCTCAGCTCTGGTCTCAGCTCTGGTCTCAGCTCTGGTCTCTGGTCTCAGCTCTGGTCTCAGCTCTGGTCTTTGGTCTCAGCTCTGGTCTTTGGTCTCAGCTCTGGTCTCAGGTCTCAGCTCTGGTCTCAGCTCTGGTCTTTGGTCTCAGCTCTGGTCTTTGGTCTCAGCTCTGGTCTCAGGTCTCAGCTCTGGTCTCAGCTCTGGTCTTTGGTCTCAGCTCTGGTCTTTGGTCTCAGCTCTGGTCTCAGGTCTCAGCTCTGGTCTCAGCTCTGGTCTTTGGTCTCAGCTCTGGTCTTTGGTCTCAGCTCTGGTCTCAGGTCTCAGCTCTGGTCTCAGCTCTGGTCTCTGGTCTCAGCTCTGGTCTCTGGTCTCAGCTCTGGTCTCAGCTCTGGTCTCTGGTCTCAGCTCTGGTCTCTGGTCTCAGCTCTGGTCTCAGCTCTGGTCTCTGGTCTCAGCTCTGGTCTCTGGTCTCAGCTCTGGTCTCAGCTCTGGTCTCTGGTCTCAGCTCTGGTCTCTGGTCTCAGCTCTGGTCTCTGGTCTCAGCTCTGGTCTCAGCTCTGGTCTCAGCTCTGGTCTCAGCTCTGGTCTCTGGTCTCAGCTCTGGTCTCAGCTCTGGTCTCTGGTCTCAGCTCTGGTCTCAGCTCTGGTCTTTGGTCTCAGCTCTGGTCTCAGCTCTGGTCTCAGCTCTGGTCTCAGCTCTGGTCTCAGCTCTGGTCTCAGCTCTGGTCTCAGCTCTGGTCTCAGCTCTGGTCTCTGGTCTCAGCTCTGGTCTCTGGTCTCAGCTCTGGTCTCAGCTCTGGTCTCTGGTCTCAGCTCTGGTCTCTGGTCTCAGCTCTGGTCTCAGCTCTGGTCTCTGGTCTCAGCTCTGGTCTCAGCTCTGGTCTCTGGTCTCAGCTCTGGTCTCAGCTCTGGTCTTTGGTCTCAGCTCTGGTCTCAGCTCTGGTCTCAGCTCTGGTCTCAGCTCTGGTCTCAGCTCTGGTCTCAGCTCTGGTCTCAGCTCTGGTCTCTGGTCTCAGCTCTGGTCTCTGGTCTCAGCTCTGGTCTCAGCTCTGGTCTCTGGTCTCAGCTCTGGTCTCTGGTCTCAGCTCTGGTCTCAGCTCTGGTCTCTGGTCTCAGCTCTGGTCTCTGGTCTCAGCTCTGGTCTCTGGTCTCAGCTCTGGTCTCAGCTCTGACATTTAGAGACGCTTCAGTTTGTGAAAATGTGTGTATTTATGTGAAAAAATCCTAAAATCTCTGTCTGAAACCCTCGTCTGCTCCTGTAACCAGCTCTTGGCCTTCCTCCACCAGTTTATCCTTTTTCTTCCAGCGTGTCTCTGAGCCTGGCAGTGGCTGATTCTGCGCCGCGGTGCAACCCCCGGAGGCTTGTATGTTGGTTAGTTTTTAGTTTTTTCAACCCTGGCTTTTGTCAGAACGAGACCACAGCGAGTCTTTGTTTGGTCTGGCACTGAGCGAGGCCAGACCGGAGCGGGGTGAACCGGGTTCAACTGGACCGGGATCTGAGGAGGAGAGGCGAGAGAGAGGAGACGCTGGGGGAGAGGCGAGAGAGAGGAGACGCTGGGGGAGAGGCGAGAGAGAGGAGACGCTGGGGGAGAGGTGAGAGCGAGGAGACGCTGGGGGAGAGAGGCGAGAGAGAGGAGACGCTGGGGGAGAGAGGCGAGAGAGAGGAGACGCTGGGGGAGAGGCGAGAGCGAGGAGACGCTGGGGGAGAGAGGCGAGAGAGAGGAGACGCTGGGGGAGAGGCGAGAGCGAGGAGACGCTGGGGGAGAGGCGAGAGAGAGGAGACGCTGGGGGAGAGGCGAGAGAGAGGAGACGCTGGGGGAGAGGCGAGAGAGGAGAGGCTGGGGGAGAGAGGCGAGAGCGAGGAGACGCTGGGGGAGAGGCGAGAGAGAGGAGACACTGGGGGAGAGGCGAGAGAGAGGAGACGCTGGGGGAGAGGCGAGAGGAGACGCTGGGGGAGAGGCGAGAGGAGACGCTGGGGGAGAGGTGAGAGCGAGGAGACGCTGGGGGAGAGAGGCGAGAGAGAGGAGACGCTGGGGGAGAGAGGCGAGAGAGAGGAGACGCTGGGGGAGAGGCGAGAGCGAGGAGACGCTGGGGGAGAGAGGCGAGAGAGAGGAGACGCTGGGGGAGAGGCGAGAGCGAGGAGACGCTGGGGGAGAGGCGAGAGAGAGGAGACGCTGGGGGAGAGGCGAGAGAGAGGAGACGCTGGGGGAGAGGCGAGAGAGGAGAGGCTGGGGGAGAGAGGCGAGAGAGGAGAGGCTGGGGGAGAGAGGCGAGAGCGAGGAGACGCTGGGGGAGAGGCGAGAGAGAGGAGACACTGGGGGAGAGGCGAGAGAGAGGAGACGCTGGGGGAGAGGCGAGAGGAGACGCTGGGGGAGAGGCGAGAGGAGACGCTGGGGGAGAGCGAGGAGACGCTGGGGGAGAGGCGAGAGCGAGGAGACGCTGGGGGAGAGGCGAGAGCGAGGAGACGCTGGGGTAGAGAGGCGAGAGCGAAAAGACGCTGGGGGAGAGGCGAGAGAGAGGAGACGCTGGGGGAGAGGCGAGAGAGAGGAGACGCTGGGGGAGGGGCGAGAGAGAGGAGACGCTGGGGGAGAGGCAAGAGCGAGGAGACGCTGGGGGACAGGCGAGAGCGAGGAGACGCTGGGGGAGAGAGACGAAAGCGAGGAGACGCTGGGGGAGAGGCGAGAGCGAGGAGACGCTGGGGGAGAGGCGAGAGCGAGGAGACGCTGGGGGAGAGGCGAGAGCGAGGAGACGCTGGGGGAGAGGCAAGGAGACACTGGGGGAGAGGCGAGCGAGGAGACACTGGGGGAGAGGCGAGAGGAGACGCTGGGGGAGAGGCGAGAGGAGACGCTGGGGGAGAGGCGAGAGTGAGGAGACGCTGGGGGAGAGAGGCGAGAGAGGAGACGCTGGGGGAGAGGCGAGAGAGAGGAGATGCTGGGGGAGAGGCGAGAGCGAGGAGACGCTGGGAGAGAGGCGAGAGTGAGGAGACGCTGGGGGAGAGAGGCGAGAGAGGAGACGCTGGGGGAGAGGCGAGAGAGAGGAGACGCTGGGGGAGAGGCGAGAGCGAGGAGACGCTGGGGGAGAGGCGAGAGTGAGGAGACGCTGGGGAGAGAGGCGAGAGAGGAGACGCTGGGGGAGAGGCGAGAGAGAGGAGACGCTGGGGGAGAGGCGAGAGTGAGGAGACGCTGGGGGAGAGAGGCGAGAGAGGAGACGCTGGGGGAGAGGCGAGAGAGAGGAGACGCTGGGGGAGAGGCGAGAGAGGAGACGCTGGGGGAGAGGCGAGAGAGAGGAGACGCTGGGGGAGAGGCGAGAGAGAGGAGACGCTGGGGGAGAGGCGAGAGCGAGGAGACGCTGGGGGAGAGGCGAGAGCGAGGAGACGCTGGGGGAGAGGCGAGAGCGAGGAGACGCTGGGGGAGAGGCGAGAGCGAGGAGACGCTGGGGGAGAGAGGCGAGAGCGAGGAGACGCTGGGGGAGAGGCGAGAGAGGAGACGCTGGGGGAGAGGCGAGAGCGAGGAGACGCTGGGGGAGAGGCGAGAGCGAGGAGACGCTGGGGGAGAGAGGCGAGAGCGAGGAGACGCTGGGGGAGAGGCGAGAGAGGAGACGCTGGGGGAGAGGCGAGAGCGAGGAGACGCTGGGGGAGAGGCGAGAGCGAGGAGACGCTGGGGGAGAGAGGCAAGGAGACGCTGGGGGAGAGAGGCGAGAGCGAGGAGACGCTGGGGGAGAGGCGAGAGAGGAGACGCTGGGGGAGAGGCGAGAGTGAGGAGACGCTGGGGGAGAGAGGCGAGAGCGAGGAGACGCTGGGGGAGAGGCGAGAGAGAGGAGATGCTGGGGGAGAGGCGAGAGCGAGGAGACGCTGGGGGAGAGGCGAGAGCGAGGAGACGCTGGGGGAGAGAGGCGAGAGCGAGGAGATGCTGGGGGAGAGGCGAGAGAGAGGAGATGCTGGGGGAGAGGCGAGAGCGAGGAGACGCTGGGGGAGAGGCGAGAGCGAGGAGACGCTGGGGGAGAGGCGAGAGCGAGGAGACGCTGGGGGAGAGGCAAGGAGACGCTGGGGGAGAGGCGAGCGAGGAGACGCTGGGCGAGAGCGAGGAGACGCTGGGGGAGAGGCGAAAGCGAGGAGACGCTGGGGGAGAGGCGAGAGCGAGGAGACGCTGGGGGAGAGGCGAGAGGAGACGCTGGGGGAGAGAGGCGAGAGCGAGGAGACGCTGGGGGAGAGGCAAGGAGACGCTGGGGGAGAGGCGAGCGAGGAGACACTGGGGGAGAGGCGAGAGGAGACGCTGGGGGAGAGGCGAGAGGAGACGCTGGGGGAGAGGCGAGAGTGAGGAGACGCTGGGGGAGAGAGGCGAGAGAGGAGACGCTGGGGGAGAGGCGAGAGAGAGGAGACGCTGGGGGAGAGGCGAGAGCGAGGAGACGCTGGGGGAGAGGCGAGAGTGAGGAGACGCTGGGGGAGAGAGGCGAGAGAGGAGACGCTGGGAGAGAGGCGAGAGAGGAGACGCTGGGGGAGAGGCGAGAGAGAGGAGACGCTGGGGGAGAGGCGAAAGCGAGGAGACGCTGGGGGAGAGGCGAGAGCGAGGAGACGCTGGGGGAGAGGCGAGAGGAGACGCTGGGGGAGAGGCGAGAGTGAGGAGACGCTGGGGGAGAGAGGCGAGAGAGGAGACGCTGGGGGAGAGGCGAGAGCGAGGAGACGCTGGGCGAGAGAGGCGAGAGAGGAGACGCTGGGGGAGAGGCGAGAGTGAGGAGACGCTGGGGGAGAGAGGCGAGAGAGGCGAGCGAGGAGACACTGGGGGAGAGGCGAGAGGAGACGCTGGGGGAGAGGCGAGAGTGAGGAGACGCTGGGGGAGAGAGGCGAGAGAGGAGACGCTGGGGGAGAGGCGAGAGTGAGGAGACGCTGGGGGAGAGAGGCGAGAGAGGAGACGCTGGGCGAGAGGTGAGAGAGAGGAGATGCTGGGGGAGAGGCGAGAGGAGACGCTGGGGGAGAGAGGCGAGAGGAGATGGTTTTATTTTAACATGCACAATTATTGATATTTCCGTTATTATTTATTTTTTTCATGTTTATCAAAATACACAACATAGAAAATGAAAGGATTTGAGACGAGGTCATGGTGGGAATAAAACATTGATATAAAAACTGTATCTGTTTCATTAACACAGAACTTTTACTGCGACAGAGACAGAAATCCATCCTCGTCCTTGTTCTGTTCAGGTTCAATCCAGTCTCAGAGCTGTCGTAAATACCTCCAGAGTCTCAGATGTCTCCCCCCTGACCCTGTCTCTGTCCCTGTCCCTGTCCCTGTCCCTGTCTCTGTCCCTGTCTCTGTCCCTGTCTCTGTCCCTGTCCCTGTCTCTGTCTCTGTCTCTGTCCCTGTCCCTGTCTCTGTCTCTGTCTCTGTCTCTGTCTCTGTCCCTGTCTCTGTCCCTGTCCCTGTCCCTGTCTCTGCCTCTGTCTCTGTCTCTGTCTCTGTCCCTGTCTCTGTCTCTGTCTCTGTCTCTGTCCCTGTCCCTGTCTCTGTCTCTGTCTCTGTCTCTGTCCTCTGTCTCTGTCCCTGTCTCTGTCCCTGTCCCTGTCCCTGTCCCTGTCTCTGTCTCTGTCTCTGTCTCTGTCTCTGTCTCTGTCCCTGTCTCTGTCTCTGTCTGTGTCCCTGTCCCTGTCCCTGTCCCTGTCCCTGTCTCTGTCTCTGTCTCTGTCTCTGTCCCTGTCTCTGTCTCTGTCTCTGTCTCTGTCCCTGTCTCTGTCTCTGTCTCTGTCCCTGTCTCTGTCTCTGTCCCTGTCTGTGTCTGTGTCTCTGACCCTGTCTGTGTCTCTGACCCTGTCTCTGTCCCTGTCTCTGTCCCTGTCTCTGTCCCTGTCTCTGTCTCTGTCTCTGTCTCTGTCCCTGTCCCTGTCTCTGTCCCTGTCTCTGTCTCTGTCCCTGTCCCTGTCTCTGTCTCTGTCCCTGTCTCTGTCTCTGTCTCTGTCTCTGTCTCTGTCTCTGTCCCTGTCCCTGTCTCTGTCCCTGTCTCTGTCTCTGTCTCTGTCTCTGTCTCTGTCTCTGTCCCTGTCCCTGTCCCTGTCTCTGTCTCTGTCTCTGTCCCTGTCTCTGTCTCTGTCTCTGTCCCTGTCTCTGTCTGTGTCCCTGTCCCTGTCTCTGTCTCTGTCTCTGTCCCTGTCCCTGTCCCTGTCTCTGTCTCTGTCTCTGTCTCTGTCCCTGTCTCTGTCCCTGTCCCTGTCCCTGTCCCTGTCTCTGTCTCTGTCTCTGTCTCTGTCCCTGTCCCTGTCTCTGTCTCTGTCTCTGTCTCTGTCTCTGTCTCTGTCCCTGTCTCTGTCTCTGTCTCTGTCCCTGTCTCTGTCTGTGTCCCTGTCCCTGTCTCTGTCTCTGTCTCTGTCCCTGTCCCTGTCCCTGTCCCTGTCCCTGTCTCTGTCTCTGTCCCTGTCCCTGTCCCTGTCCCTGTCCCTGTCCCTGTCCCTGTCCTGTCCTGTCTCTGTCTCTGTCCCTGTCCCTGTCTCTGTCTCTGTCTCTGTCCCTGTCCCTGTCCCTGTCCCTGTCCCTGTCTCTGTCTCTGTCTCTGTCTCTGTCCCTGTCCCTGTCCCTGTCCCTGTCCCTGTCTCTGTCTCTGTCTCTGTCTCTGTCTCTGTCCCTGTCCCTGTCCCTGTCCCTGTCCCTGTCCCTGTCTCTGTCCTCTGTCCTCTGTCCCTGTCCCTGTCTCTGTCTCTGTCTCTGTCTCTGTCCCTGTCCCTGTCCCTGTCCCTGTCTCTGTCTCTGTCTCTGTCTCTGTCTCTGTCTCTGTCCCTGTCTCTGTCTCTGTCTCTGTCTCTGTCCTGTGTCCCTGTCCCTGT